>CM032453.1:58942414-59492997 GCA_019049505.1 Pachyrhynchus sulphureomaculatus | reverse complement strand
CGTACGAGGCTGGTTTGAAAAGTCCGTGCAAAAATAAAAACTACTTATGTGTTTGGGGTAAACCTTTTTTATTTTTCGACATAGTCTCCTTTTAGGCTTATACACTTCGTCCAACGATGTTCTAGTTTGTTGATCCCTTCCGAATAATAGGATTTGTCCAAGTCTGCAAAATAGCCATTAGTGTCTGCAATCACCTCCCCATTTGAATAAAAATCTTTGTCCCGCCAGCCATTTCTTCAAATTGGGGAACAAATAGTAGTCCGAGGGAGCCAAGTCTGGAGAATAGGGGGATGTGAAACGAGTTGGAATACTATTTCCATTAATTTTGCGACCACAACTGCTGAGGGTGTGTGCTGGTGCGTTTTGTCGTGATGGAAAAAGGACTTTCTTGTGGGCCAATCGCGGGCGTTTTTCTTGCAGCTCGGTTTTCAAACGGTCCAATAACGATGAATAATATTCACCTGTAATAGTTTTACCCTTTTCTAGATAGTCGATGAGGATTATCCCTTGCGAATCCCAAAAGACAGTCGCCATAACCTTTCCGGCCGAAGGAACGGTCTTCGCCTTTTTTGGTGCAGATTCCCCCTTGGTAACCCATTGTTTAGATTGTTGTTTGGTCTCAGGAGTATAGTAATGTATCCATGTTTCATCCACAGTGACGAAACGAATGCTTTAAAGTCCTCCGGATTCTTCTGGAACAGCTGCAAACCCACCCATCTTGCGGATAGCTCTCTCATGTCCAAATGTTTATGCAAAATATTATGTACCCGTTCAGTCGAGATGCCCACAGCACTAGCAATCTCACGCACCTTAACTCTTCTGTCATCCATCACCATATCATGGATTTGATCAATGATTTCTGGAGTCGTAACCTCCACAGGGCCGTCCAGAAAGTTCAGCGTCACTTGTGCCCATATGGCCAGTCGAAAATTTTGAAACCACTTATAAACTGTTCTAATCGAAGGTGCAGAGTCACCATAATGTTTATCAAGCTTCTCTTTAGTCTCCTGAGGCGTTTTGCCTTTCATAAAGTAATGTTTAATCACAACACGAAATTCTTTTTCGTCCATTTCTTGAAAATCACTCGACTTCCTTGATTCACACGAATGCCAAACACAAAGAAATAGACCAATATGGCTAAAACTTGGTGTGCGTTCATTCAAGAGATGCTACTAACGCGCCGGTGGTGCCATCTCTCGGACTTTGCACGGACTTTTCAAACCAGCCTCGTAAAAAGTCCACGCGGGCGAATTGCGTGTTGGCTGGGTGGGAGAAGGTCGCCTGTGGTGTGCTAATACCGCATGTCATCACTAGGTTCCTACCTCATTTTTATAGTGGGAACGGCAAATGAAAATATGACACGGATTTTAAGTGTTAAGTTATCTTTGCCACACAAGTGTAAAGATTTTTTTTGCCGGCACTGTATGTGTGCAAGAGGATTTTTCGATATTTTATTTATTTCTAAAGATATTACGTGTTTTAGGAGGGCGCCAGCAAGCCCGATTTCAGGCATTCGCAGTCGGCGGACACATGTAGAGCGAAAATTTCAAACAACAACAACAAACAAATAGACGCAAGAATAGCTCGGAGAATGCTTAATACTGAACAAAATGAGTTTTATGAAAAATTGGCCCTCGAATAGCTAATTAGCTGTAAGTATGAATTTTTTAATTTTATCATTTCAAAAAACGTGATTGAAAACTTTAAACTCTTATGTCTCCAAACTACTTTCTTCGACCTCGACTTCATAATTCCGTCATTACCGCTTATCCAGTTTATTCGAAATTTTGACAGTGTTCAGAAATGCTGTTATTTTCGGTCGAACTATGAAAAAATTTTTTTTTATCAACGATTTTTGAGACGAAAATTTGGCAAAAATCAAACCTAAAATTTTGAGTAACCGCCATTTTATTATTTCGCATGGTAATTTTTTTTCCGTAGTTCGGCCGAGAAGTACAGTCAGAGATTTTAAGAATCTTTTTGTCTTTTCTGTTTCAGATGTTGCTGGAAGTCGGCATCATGGAGCCGAGCGAGGTACCTTTTTTAACACGCCCGTATACAAGATGTGTATATCTCTAAACAATAAGAATCAGACCGACTCGAAAAAAAAATTATAAATGCACTCCAAAGTTTAATAAATAACATCTAAAAAGATTTTTTTCAATTATGTCTTATATTTTTTTCAAAAAAAAATCCTAAAAAAACCCGAAATTTCCGTGGTTTGGAATAGGATGGCCCCTTAAATCATACTTATGTGAGCTATGAGGAACTGTTTCCGATCTGAATTGTATTTTTTTAATTACTGTAATTTATGACAAAATTAATAAAGGGTAGCCGTATTATTAGACAATTTTAAATTTCAAAGGAGAGTTATGTCATTTTTGCACACAAACAATATTATGCTTTGAAACGTAGGTCCATATCTGTTTTCTTTTTAATAGAACTCCTCATGTTATCCCAAATTTAATTGTTACCCTCAGCCCACTAGCTTGTTATACTACGCTCTGCTAGATCCAGAAAGCATGTGACCCTGTCTATATTATTTTTCTTGATTTTGGCTTAGATAGCAATGGCTCAATTTTGAATACTTTTTAGTAGAAAAGTGACTGGCTGTATGGTATAACTAGGCCTAAAAAAAATCTTTTTAAGCCGAAGCAAGGCAAAATGTGCCAAGTAAAAAACAAATTTAAACAATTTGGCAGGTACAAATCATCAATTAGACCACGTTAGGCCTTGCCTAATACTCATATATGGCCTAAGTAAGCAGACAAACCTAAGAAGTAAGATGTAACCTCTGGCGATTGTTTTGAAGGCATACTTGCTCTCTGTCGGGAGTTGTTCAAGGCCACAGACCGTTAGAAGCATTTTTTCAGCAAGTTGCTAACAATTATCGATTGAGGTCGCTTTACAGGGTTCCACCTTAAGTATTTAAAAATTAATATAAAACTAACAAAATTGGACAAAGTCCATTTTGTAGGAGTTTTTGATTGTCAATCAATCTCAGGGCGTGATTGGCCGTATTACGGCCCTTCAGCTGAGCTAGGATTGACGGAAAAAGAGAACAAAACTTCAAGTGCTTATCGCAATAAGTAAGATACACATAATCATTTGTTCTCTTTTTTCGTCGACCTAGCTCATCGGAATAGCGAAGGTAAGGTTAAATGCGTCCTGAAATGGAATAACGAATGAGAGAAAACAGTCAAAAATGAAAAATGAACTTTGGCCAATTTTCGTAGTTTATATCAAAACCCACGGAGGTTTTTCTTGATTAGTTATAAGACAAATACTTCGTAAAAATTTATCCGAAATGGGTTCGTTTTTAAGATACAAAATTAAAGAAAAAAAATGTGTTCTTGAAAACTGAAAATCGTGCTGAGTTGTTAAAGAAAAATTGGAAGTTTTTTAAAAACTTAACACAATTTATTCATTGACACTTAAGTAAAACGTTTTTTTTCGTAAATTTACTAATGAGGCGGATACCTGAATGATATAATGCAATGTTTTAGTAATTGCTAATAGTAAAAACACTGTATAATCTAAAATGCCATAAAATAGTATGGTGGTGGTTTCGTTATATTTTTCAGTACACACACGGATGGGTACCGGAGAAAATAATTTTATTTTATTTGTTTATAGTTAAACAAATATTTAGGTAGTATATATTCTATAACTATTATACATTGTTCACTAAGAAAAACGTGAAAATACGTATTGGATCTTAACACGTGGGCTGAAAAGTTTTTGGTCTAGCTACTAAAAATACATTTTTCTTTTTGCAAAATTCGACTTTATTCATCAATATAGTCTCCTTCAAGAGTGATACAATCAGTCCAACGCTTTTCTAACATTTCTGTACCTTTCTTGTAGATGGATTTGTCTTTGCCTTGAAAATAGGCTTCAGTTTTGGCGATAACTTCTTCTTTGGAACCAAATCTCTTTCTTGCGAGTATTTTTTTGAGGTCTGCAAATAGATAATAGTCACTGGGGGCTAAATATGGAGAATACGGTGAATGAGGAAGCAATTCAAACTTCAATTAATGCAATTTTGCCATCGTGACCACTGACTTGTGACACGGTGCATTGTCTTAATGAAAGAGCACTTTTTTCTTGTTTATTTGGGGCCGTTTCCTTGCGATTTCTGCCTTCAAACGCACCAATAACTTTATATAATATTCGCTATTGTTCATTTTTCCCTTGGTAGCATAGTCGATGAAAATTATTCCATGCGCATCCCAAAATACAGCCGACTATTGAGTCTTGGTCGCTTCGGGCGGCTTTCACCGGCTGATGTTCACTCAGCTGACTGCCGATTTGATTCCGGTATGTCGTGGTGGATCCATATTTCATCCATTGTCACATATCGCATAAAAAAATATCCTTGTTATTGTGCTTAAACCAATCCAAATAGCGTTCAGAATCATCAACACGTTGTTGTTGTTGGTCCACTGTGAGCAAACGCGGTACCCATTTCGAATAGAGTTTTGACCAACACGTTCTTTTGATATCCTTAGGGTGTCAGCTATCTCACACAATTTCACTTTATGGTCATCTAAAACAATTTGGGGATATTTTTTATATTATTCCCGGTGTAACCACCTCATTTGGGCGTTCAGAGCGTTCAGCATCATTTGTGTGACCGCGTTTAAACTCAGCATACCAGTAAATGATGAGTGATTTTCCAAGGGCAGAGTTCCTGCAACACTTATCAAGCCATTGCTTTGCTTCAACGGTATATTTTCCAATCAAAAAAACAGTGTTTAATCAACACACGAAATTGGATTTTTTCCATTGTTTTGAAAAATATCAAAAGCAGCGTAACTAAAACCACTGTAACTTGTAAACTAATGGTCGAAATGTCATGAAATTTTGACACGTATCATTTGAAAGTTGGTACTTCCTAAAAATTATATGAATTGTTTGAAAAAGGGCGACATCTATGTCTCCTTCCTACGTTAGGACCATGTCCTGAGTTCACTTCAAAGGTTTCCCAGAAACAATTGCGATGATAAAGACCAGCTCTCATACCATGTTATTGGTGGTCTTCCAAGCGGTCGAAGTGTATTTGGTCGCTTCTCTTTTGCAACCTTAGCCAACCGGTCATTTGGCATTCTGTCCACATGGTCTCTCCATTCTCTTCTCCTATTCCTTGCCCATCTCACCACATCCTGTATTTCGCACATTCCGGTCAAATAAGATATGTCCTGTTATCGATCTAAATGTACGCATTTTTTGTTGTTCTTAGGAGTCGTTTTGTTATTGTGTTCTCCGCTCTGGTTTCTATCGCGTACGTCATGATCGGTCTTACGCATGTTTTGTATACACTTTGCTCCTGGTGCTCATATATTTGTTTCTCCAAATTATATCTCTTAAGTATCCTAATATTAATGATGCCTTTGTTGTTTGAGTTTTTACTTCCTCCTTAAGGTTCCTGGTACTTGTTATGTTTGGCCCCTAGATATTTGAAGGATATCACTTGTTCTACACTCTGATCATAAATCGCGAGTTTGCATCTTTTCGGTTCTTTGGATATTGTAAGGGATTTTGTTTTCTTTATAGATATTTGTATATTAAACACTTTTGCTGTTTGTTGTTGGAACTTATGTAGGAGTCTCTGTAAGTTATCTTCGTCTTCTGATATGATTACTGCATCATCGGCATAGCATATTATTTTTATTTCTTTGTCTCCCAATCGATATCCTCTCTGTTTTCTTTACTTCGTTTATAATTTCATCCATTATGATGTTAAATAAGATTGGGCTTAGGCTAGCTCCTTGTCTGATTCCGGTTGTCATAGATATTTTATTGCTTAATTTATTTGCCACTTTTACATATGTGTGGTTGTTGATGTTCAACTCTTCGATAGTTTTTATTATATTCGGGTGAATTACCCTTTTTTGTAGTAGGGTTATGACATCAGTTAACCGTACCCTATCGAATGCCTGGGTAAGATCAATGAAACACATAAAGGCTATCTTATTAAACTCTATGGCTTTTTCGGTAATTTGCCGGATTATAAATATGGCGTCTATAGTAGACCTGTTCTTTCTGAACCCTTGCTGTTCTTCACAGATTCCGGTTAACATTATTTCTTCTGCTAAAATTTTAGTGAACAATTTTAGTACCTCACTCATTAAGCTTATACCTCGATAGTTTTTTGGGCCTGTCCTTTCTCCTTTTTTGAAAATTGGTATCAAGATGCTTTCTTTCCATTCGGATGGTATAATCTTGGCTGTGAGTATTGTGTTAAAGAAAATCTGTAATTCTTCTAGTAATTTATCACCTCCATATTTGATCATTTCGTTCTTAATTTCATCCATGCCCGGGGGGCTTTTCTGTTTTTTAGATCCGCTGCCATGTGCTGTATTTGATTCAAGAAATGGTCCTATTTGGTTGGGCAACATTTTCATCTTCATGCTATATTTCCTGTGTTAATCAATTGGTTTCTGATGGACTATAGAGTTTTTCGAAATATCTTTCCCATTCTTCCACCGTAATTTTTATATTTTGTATATACTCATTTATTGTTTTTTTTTTCTATTTCTCAGTAGATTCCATTTTTTTGTCCTCCGTGACATCTATGTGTCAGACCAAAAACTTTTCAGTATACGTGCTACATATATACAAGTTAGGGACCTAATTAACCTAGCCTAGGCAAGGATTTTATTTTATTTTAAAAAAACAATCACACTAATTGCGCAAGTCTGACTTGCACTTGGCCGGTGTTTTGTAAAAACTCTTCTCAGATCTTATACAGTTTTACTTAAAAATTCTTAGCTTCAGTGAAAAGTTAGTTGGACTACCTTGTATATTTCAAATCCATTTAATCAAACCCCAAAGAGCGGCCAATGTTTCAATAATTCCCTAAATACTTTTGTTTTTAGGACAAACGATAAATTATATAAAAGTTATATTAAAGTCTTCTTCGTCTTTTATACGGACATTCTGCCTGTTATTTATTGGGTTATGTCATTATTTGACGTTATCGCTCCATCTCCAATAAGGTCGGTTAATGCTTTTTTATACATTATTCGATTTATCTCTGGCCACCTGAACTACTCTATTATATGTCATCCTACTTCTATCATTGCACGTTGCGTTTCATTTTGACTTCATCGCGCCTTATTTGATCTTTTAGCGTATTTTCCGTAATTCTTCGTAATATTCTCATCTCCATCCGTTTATCATTAAATTTGGAGGAAAGGGTTGCAATTACTTAACAACATGTTGTTATCACATAAGTCCCATTACAATTTTTGATCAGGATGACATAAACTACATCATATTAAAAATTAAGGGGTTACACCAACTTGACGCTCGGAAAAATAGGCATATAATAATTTTTTTTTTGACGCAACTATTGTTATATATAATACAATTTTTATTTTTCACAAATACATTAGAATTTTAACAAGCTGAAAGAAATTATATTAAAAAAATTTTAAAAAGGCGGAGATATGAACCATCTTGTAGGACTTTCTTTTGAAAATCCTTTCCAACGCACATACAGGTATTTGAACGATCTACGCGGCCAAACGTCAAAAAATCAAAACACAAAATATTGCCAGATAACCGACTACCAGAGACAGAGGACCCTTCCGAGAACAAAATACAACCGCTTCCAACCCCACCCGTGCAGTCTTACCTGTTTTATGTCAGTCGGAATTTGATCCTGTTACCTCGTGTACGTTATCAGTTCTCGGCGCTCTTAAAAATCATAATTGTGAAAGTGGAATTTTATGTCTATAAGTTCTAAAGTAGTGGAGAAAGTAATGGATTCTCAAAGTACAGGTATGTAACTATGTTATTTCATAAAACTTTTATCATTTACTTATTTGTGAGTCAACGTAAGGGATGGTAAAGAAAGGTCTTTTCCACGAGTATTATTTTGTAAACAAAATATGTTTTACTGTCGTTTTCATACTTCCCTGTTAGATCCGGCTATAATTTTGATAATATTCTAAAGTTGGTAGTTTCAGTAAATAATAAATCAAAAAACTGGCCCCGGATAAGTCCGGATAAGATACATTTTGAGACTTTGAAAATTATGGTCAAAATTGTGAGAAAAAATAGATTTTGATTTTATCAATTTTAACTTAACGATTTTTTTTGTTGTAGGTTCACTTGGTACATCGGGAATGAAGGTTGTGACCCGGAAATACTTGTTTGACCGCATGATGAAGGGAAATTTACCTTATTTGGAAGACAAACTAAATTGCTTGAAAGAACAACTTTTGTCAACTGAAGGATATACACAAGAGCAAATACAAACCTTAAAAAGGAATTTTTCTCATTTTAAATCTGAAGTTAAACGTAAATGGATCAAAGCCCATAATAAGGAAGACATATTTGTTCATGGCTAGAAGGAACCTTTGAAATTCCAGTGGTTGACAGTCTGCAAAATCGATCTGGTCGACCAAGCAAACCTTTTGAACAATTGAGCGAGAGAAGTAAAAGAAGAAAGACGGAGGAGCTTCGCTCTACCTTTGAAGAGGAGGTGATAGTGCATGCCGCGCAAGTTGAGTTGAGAAAAAATGGGAAAGCGAGATGCTTCAAATACCACCTACACCAACTAGGGCAACGAAATATAAAAAGGTGTATTATCGCACAAAATCATCAAAAAATAAAAGTAGCCCTTTGACTGTCAAGGAAGCAATCCAAATGTACATAGACGCAGATCTAACAAGAGAACAGTATGAAATCATAAGAAGGACGAACAAACATATTTTTCCGTGTTATAGCCTCCTACAAAAGGAAAAAAAAGTGTTACCGGCCACCAGAAGCGTGCAAGATAACTACCACTAGTGCGGAAGCTCAATTACAGCCCTTGGTGGATCTTACTGTTACACGATTGTCCGACTACCTAGAAGAGGTATTGCAAACATTAAATGAACAAAAACGGAATACCCTAACGATGATTCATAAATGGGGTTGCGACGGATCACAACAATCCCAATACAAACAAAAGTTTGACAGTGATGCAGATTCGGATAGCAATATATTTCAAAGTTGCTTCGTGCCTCTAAAATTAGTGTGTGGAAAAAATAATGAAACAACCGTGTGGGAGAATCAGATTCCGTCTACTCCGCGTTTTTGTCGGCCAATAAGATTTCGTTTTATCAAAGAGAGTACTGATGTCACAGAACAAGAAATTAACTACGTGAATAAATCAGTTGATTCTATCATTCCTACTGAGGTTGATTTGGATGAGAAAAAGTTTATAGTCAAACACAAATTTATCATGACAATGGTGGATGGAAAAGTGTGTGATGCCGCCACTGGAACCACAGCAACAAGCCGGTGCTATATTTGTGGTGCAACCTCAAAAGATTTTAACAGATTGGATATAACAAAAGAAGTTAATCCCGAGGCAGCACAATTCGGTCTCTCAGTATTACATGCCAGGATAAGATTATTTGCGAGTGTCCTACATCTGGCTTATAAACTGCCAGTAAAAAAATATAGAGAAAGAAAAACAGAGGCTGAAAAGGAACTCGAGAGAAAGAGAGGAAACTTGAAATCCAGACCCGGTTTCGCAATGGAACCGGGTTATTGGTCGATATGCCGAAGGCAAAGTTTGGAAACACCAATGATGGAAACACCAGTCGAAAATTTTTTGAAGACCCGAAATTGGCAGCAGAAATAACGGGCCTTAGCTATGACCTGTTATATAGGTTAAAAGTCATTTTGGAGACAATCTCAAGCGGACATAAAGTCGACCCAAAAAATATGACACGTATGCATCAGAAACTGCTCGTCTATATGTGGACCTCTACCCGTGGCATCCCATGACTGGGACATTTTTAATCGTTTGCTTTTAAGTTCCGATCCTTTGTTGAGCAGTATGAGGCGAATAAAGAGGATAAAGTCACATTCATTCTTACCAGAGACGCTAGAAATGCTCCTGCCTGCAGAGCCGAACCCACTGTGCTCTTCTGGAAGTGAAGATGAAAATACGTTTGTGGACGACAAAATATGATTGTTTATAGTGTATTTTTAACCCTCGACACAAAAGAGGGGTGTTATAAGTTTTAATTTTACATTTATTTTGTAAATAAACGTTTTCATTTAAAATATTTTTTTTTGTAAAATTAAGTTTCGTTTTTTTTATTTTTTATTACAAATTAAGTAATTTTATGCAAAGTAACTGATTAGTTTAACTTGGTAATATAATTTAGCATAAAATAGAACCGAAAAATAATTTTGGCCGCGTAGATCGTTCAAATACTCCTATGTGCAACGGTGGAATTTTTTCTTATTCAAGAATCATCTAAAAACTAAACAAATTATTTTTTATTGTTAAGAAAGGTCATAGCAAAGTGGCCACATATGGAAAAAATTTTAAACATTTTTTGTAGAAGTGACAGCCGTTCAAAAATTAACTGAGATTTAAAAATTAATAAAAAATGAACGGTGCATCCAATCGAAGAAACCATATGTCAATTTCAAGATAATGTTATAAAGAATATGTGGTATGAATTTTATCACAACTGGTTCAGTAGATCTCGAGATATTTTGTCCACGAGTTTGAAAAAAATAGTTTCGAGAAAAACGCAAAAGAAAAAAAGTGCCGCGTCCGCGTCTTAAAAGTCTATATTTTTTTTATATTACCTTTAAACTGCGATTAATATTCTTAAAAATATAAATAATAAATTTGTAACAAAAAAATCGATTTTTTGAAAATTTCAAAGTAGCGTAAGCTAATTTTACAAAGACCCATTTTCTACAAGAATTTGGTAAGGCCTGTTCATAGTAATTCCTATTCGTTACGAAAATCAATAAAAAAATGGAAAAAACCGGTCAAGTGCAAGTATATCGTGACTGCTTTTAAAATAAAATAAAATCCTTAACTAGGCTAAGTTAATTAGATCCTTGACATCTTCAAATCCAATATGTTTTTTCTGAGTCAATAGTTATACCATCTTACCTACCTAATAACCAATAAATCAATCTACGCCCTTTGCCCTATTTAAAAGATATAGGTTTTGGCGACGTTTAAAATGTAAATGCAAGCCACTAAATGATCCGTTTTTATATGGTGACTATATGACACTAATTCAAATTTCTAATGTAAGAAACCCAGTATTAAATAAGTACGGTTTTGAGAGGCTCATCACTAGACAAATAGACTGGAAAGATCGTGTTTGCCAACTCCATTTTAACGTTCGGATTATAACAGTCATGCAAGACCTACAATTTAATGTGGGATCTAAAACCTACCGCTTATTACGAATCTGGACGGGGGCCAGTCTAATACCTATGACGGTCTTCGTTGGAATACGATAAAGTATGTATTTGTTAGTAAAGGCCCTCGGTCCATCCAGTCCGACATGAGATATGGATTCCACGTGAGCATAGCGGGAAGGACAATATCTTTTTCGTCAGCATTGTCGAGCTTGAGAATTTATCGATGTCCGCTGCGAAATTTGGCATAAATATAGGAATTAATGACCGAATCAGAGCCGTGTAGTTTTGAAAGTTAAAGTTTGTCTTAAGAGTTAGCTTGTAGAGGGAAGTAAAAAAAAATTCTAAGGTCAACGAGTGGGGTGTCAAATGAAAGCTTACGAAAATACCAGTTCAAAAATATATATGATGTAATACGCGCGCAAACTTTTCTTCATGTTACTTTTAAAAAGAGGTTCGCTTTCTTGAAAAATACTGATCAAAAAATTTTGAAAAAATTCTGTTCTGTATAAAGTGTAGATTAATTATCACCAGTGCATTACGTCTGATAATTTATCTCGTATAAAAAAACTATGTGACTTGACAATCTGGTGAAGGTTTTTTTTCGTGACTAACGGATAGGTACCTAATACCGAAACAAAACGATTTTATTTTAAATCTTTACAATTAAACTAATACTTAGGTAGTAAATATTTGTTTTAAAACCTTTACTACTAGATTCTGGATCGAGCTAGATAGATAAGAAGCTTTAACTATTTTACATGATTGACTAAGACGAAAAGTGAAAATATATATTGGCTCTTAAGATATATATATATATATATATATATATATATATATATATATATATATATATATATATATATATATATATATATATATATGTCAGGGACCTAAATAACTAGGCTAGGTAAGGATTTTAATTTATTTTAAAAGCAATCGCCGTACGGAACACTAATTGCGCAAGGCCGACTTGCACTTGGCCGGTTTTTTGAATATCAGTATCCTGATTTACTATAAACCACTCTTACGATATAAATAATAATCATCACTAAAATATTGGTATCAGTACTAAAATGAAAAATAATAATTAAAAGTATTATTCATTAATTTCCTGTGAAGATGTAATTTCACGGAAACGCCCTTCTGTGATGCAACCACTGATATCGATTGTTCTATTAGTTTATTGATCTATACGTTTCCGAATATCAATAGTCTAAGGTCATACATTTCACCATTGCGTAATTTGTATTAGCAGTTTATTAGCGATGACGTGTGTATGCATAACGAATATAAAATAATTAAAAACCAAGACCGGTTTGTATTAAATAGATTCAAGATATTTTTATACCTTGTGGACGCTATTTTACAGACTTCCTTCACAATTGACAACCTGATGATTACTAGTGAGATATTGTTAACTCCAAATTGATAAAGTAAGTCTTGTTGAAATTTTAAAACGATAATAAAATAATACTTTATAGAGACAAAACTGTAAAAGTACATTTTTGTTTATATAAATAAAACAATTTTTAAAACCGAAATTAAAAAAAAAACTCACAACCACGTATCCCTGGCGGGGATCGAACCCGCGACCTTTGGATTAGAAGTCCAACGCGCTATCCTCTGCGCTACAGGGACTGATAATAAAAAATGACGGAAAATTCAAATGTTAGAAAGATGCAATACCAGTATAAAATAATAAAAGGAAGTGGATGGCGTATAATCCCGCAATACACAATACATATCAGTTGTTATTAGTACATATTGTAAATATGTGAATACTCAATACAATAACAATTTTTAGGCTATTACGTAATTTCTACCAGATAAAGACTGTGAAATTGACTAGCTCGAGATGGTACTGCCATAAACATCCTAACTAATTATTTTCTCTATGATGCCGTTCACTAATACCGTAACGAAAAGTTAGAAATGGAAGAAATAAATGTAGAACGGTGGAAAATATATCTCATAACAAAAAATTTGTGCGATTATACCGTAATACGTGGGTAAATCAAATATAAACGATAATTTTTTTTTATACGTTTATTGAATAACCTTATACACAAATCATTGATTTAACATTTTTCACTATAGTCTCCTGCGTGATCTACACACTTTTGCCACCGATTTGGAAGTTTCCGTATTCCCTGGTCATAAAAGGTTTGAGGGCGGGTTGTAAGCCAATTGCGCACGTGTTCCTCGACTTCTTGATTGCTTCCAAATCGCTGTCCTCCCAGTGATTCTTTCATAGGCGCAAACAAAAAATAGTCACAGGCGGATAAGTCAGGGCTATAAGGAGGGTGCTCGAGGGTTTCCCAGCCCATTTCTTCCTGTGTATCCCTTGTCAAAGCCGCAGTGTGAGGCCTGGCGTTGTCCTGGAGGAGAAAGACATCTCTGATGGGCCGGTCCCGTTTTTTCTTTCGATAGGCGGCTTTTGCCAACCGTAACAACTGGCAGTAGTAAGCCGCATTCACCGTAAGCTGATCGGATGTTGTCATCTGTAAGGCTTGACCTAGGGCGTCGATCATGACTTTCGTTTTCAACCCGTTCTCGTCCGCCCTTAAATTCTCTCGCCCACGTATACACACGATTCTGAGACAGTGTACTGTCCCCAAACTGTGCCTTCAAACGGGTTAAAATTTCTGACGGGTTTAACGCCTTCATTGGTTAAAAACTTGATGATAATACGTTGCGCAACAGACGAAGGTACCTCTTGCCCGGTCATGGCTGTACTGACGACAAAGACGAGTTGGCGCGCGCACCCATCCGGTTCCCCCACTCCTCACAAACCAAACATCTACTCCACACAACATCATCTAGCTAAGAACTGCATTCTAAGAAGAATAGCAAAATTATCGTTTATATTCGATTTACCCACGTATAAAAAATAGTAAGCTCCCATAACCCTTCTTCTTCTTCTCATGCCTTCTCCTAATGGAGGTGGTCTCCACACTTCTCTAAATGTTTCTCTGTCCCTTACAACATGAAACAACTCCCCCACATCCATGACGGTCTTTTCTCTGATGTTTCTCAGCAAGACTTTTTCTTCCTTCCGACATCCTTTCTACCGTCAACTCTTCCCTGCATGATAATCTGCAATAGGGAATATTTGTCGTTTCTGAGTACATGACCTAAGCAGGATATTTGTCATACTTTTATGATCGTCAAGAGTTTTCTACCTTAGTGATTTCATTAGTGATCGTGGTTGTCCATGGGAATTTTAATATTCTTCGATAAAGCCACATTTCAAATGCTTCTAGCATAACCCTATCTATATTAAATCATTGATGTTGGATCTTTCTGCAAAAGTTATTTGAGTATTTTTTGTTCGTTCTGCCACGAAAAAGGGAATAATTACTGTTGTACTGTACACATTTTTCTGTTCTTGTGATTATCACTGACTTTGGAACAAATTCCTTTAATTTTTGTGTTCGGTTATATTTTTATATTTATAGGAAAATTAATAAAAAACACGAAACTTCGAAAATTAACATCTAATGTAAACAAAAGGCTACGTCGAAATAATCTCATTTTTCGACACTACACGAATCCGTCTTGACATTATAATATCGCTAAATACTGCCCTTCCACTAGGAAAATAATGAACCAAATAAAACATCAATTCAATGCCCTCTCTATAAGCCCACCATCTTTTGCATATCCTTATAATAAATTGGCGGATAAAATAGAATAAGTATAATACATAATGAAGATAGCCGCTGGCCCTAGATTCGTGATTTGAATACTACTGATTGTTATATAAAAGTATTATAATAAATGTGGATAATTTTTGGTGACTTTTGGTTTCGCTTATCTGTTCTTAAGCTAGAAATAGAAAGAAATAATAGATTTTGTAAAAGATTTTCATTTGACGACACAAAAATCCTAATCTTAAACAATTCATAAGAGAACAGATCTGTCTTTTTTGGAACAATTTCGCGAATTAGGTTTTTAATGTAATTAAATACATTTAACCGCAACAAGCTGTCAAAATAATTGCTCTATGCTGACTACACAAACATTTTCGTAATTAAAAACTGTGTTAATTATCTTAAACATATAGCCGAAATTGTATATAGTAATGTTCTCAGAAAGTGTGCTAAAAAAATTTAAATTTAAAGAACAGTAAAACAATTTAGTACTGTCTGCTAATAGATAATAGATTTGGAAGTTTCTAGTATGTTCGGGGAATGCATGCTCAGGAATCATACTGACATTATGAAGCTATTGTTTGGCACCAAAATTTCTACTATTGCAATCGTGAATCCCTCTTAATTCTATATTCTACCAATTTTTACTTCCCTCTTTCCTACGGGATTTTAAATGGGGGGGCTAGTACGAGGGCAGCCTTTTAAGTCTTTACAAACGACCACTTAATTTAATTTACAGTGAGCGTTAAAAAAACAGTTTTATGAACAAATGGAAATTTCACGTGAAGGTTTTCGTTGAATGATTTTTTTACGATTTTAGTAAAGGCCTAACTTAACAACAATATATCGAGTCGCTTTGTTCAACTTTTGGTAACGAATCACCATTAGAAAAGACTGTTTACAATTGGTTTGCACCATTTCATCGTCGTGCTTCCGTCAGCCATGAATTTTTCGTGAAAGTCGACCAAAACCGGTTATTGTTTCAAAAAAAAACATCGACGCTGTGCGCAACATGATTAAAGAACATCGGCATGTGACTTACCGTGAGATAGAGGCATTCTTAGACATATCAAAGACTGCAGTACATTTGATTTTGCACGAACATTTAGCTGTGAAAAAGATCTGTTCCCGATGGATTCCACATAACGCGCAAAAAATTCGACCGAGGTCATGCAAAATCCGTATGCCACATCATAACAGGAGACGAAACTTGGATATATTCGTACGAGCGGGAAACTAAGCAACATTCAACTGTTTGTGGTTCATTCGCTAAGCACTTCCAAGAAAAAGATCGCTTATTTCTTTCGATCTTCTTCTTGTCGTTCTTGTTTCTTTCACCTCAAGCTAGCCACCAGTTCCCTAGACCGTCGGACCCGCTGCTGCTCTCGGACGAAGACGATGACCCCCTCGCCCGCCGTGACAAGAAGATGTCATCCTAGGTTAAGTTTAAATTAGTCCTAATTTAAATCTTGTTACTTCCTAGTTTAAGTTAGCGTAAGTCTTAGTCTAAGGTAGTTTTAGTCTTAGTTCTAAGTTTACATTCAGTTATAGAAATTATTTTTATATACTTTCAAAAATTATAAAAAAGAGGCCTAGCCTAACTTAGAATCCAATAAAGACAGTGATAGCTTGTTTCTTTGGTTATACTGGACATCTTGCAACCATTGCTTTAGAGGATCGAAGAATAGTTATTGCTGAATGGTAAACAACAATTTATTTGCCAGAAGTCATCGATGAAATCAGGAAAAATAACCGAAAACGTTGCATAATTCTTCATCATGACAATGCTAACTCTCACACAGCATGTCAAACAATTGATTATTTGACGGAGTAAGACATCGAATTAATGTCTCATTGCCCGTATTCACCTGATTTATCGCCTAAAGACTTCTTATCACCTCAAGAAGCTGTTGAATCCTACCAAAACCATGTTTCTGAGGTATCAACTTGAGAGTGGAAAAAATATTTCGAGAATTGGTTCGAACGCATGCAAAAGTCGAATCAATAAAACCAATTGTACCAAAATTTTTTTCTGACATTATTTTTATCAAAAGTTAGAAAGTAGCCCTCATACCTAATACTAACGTATTTGCAAATATTATTATTACGAAGATATGCGATAAGGATTAGTGTAGGCATTTTTATCAAGAATCTTGTGACTATTTTAAAAACTATATATTTTTGAAATGTGTGTGCATGTTTATAGAAACGAGCCCAATTTTCAAGTAAATCGTTCAGTCCATGAACATAATACGAGAAATAAAGAATCTCAGTTGCGTAAAACTCACTGCGCCACCTTATATATATATATATATATATATATATATATATATATATATATATATATATATATATATATATATATATATATATATATTATAATACATGTAGCTTTATTTACCAGGGTGGATTGATAAGTCTGGTAAATTTCTACGAAATGGCCGGAAATTTTGTTAAGATTTGATTCTTGTAACGCTTATCTTCAATGTTTCAAATAGATGCAATACACAGTTGTTTGTTGGCAGCTATTGTAAGTGATTATAACACGTAGGTTGAAAAGTTTTTGGCCTAGCTACTTAAAAAAATTTTTTTTGCAAAATTCGACTTTATTCATCAATATAGTCTCCTTCAAGAGCGATACAATCAGTCCAACGCTTTTCTAACATTTCTATACCTTTCTTGCAGAAGAATTTGTCTTTGCCTACAAAATAGGCCTCAGTTTACTGACCTCAAATACTTCTTCTTCACTGGAGCCAATTCTCTTTCCCGAGCATTTTTTTGAAGTCTGCGAATAGATAATAGTCGCTGGTGGTCAAATCTGGAGAATACGGCGGATGAAGAAGCAATTCGAACTTCAGTTCCTGCAATTTTACCATCGTAACCATTGACTTGTGACACGGTGCATTGTCTTGATGAAAGAGCCCTTTTTTCTTGTTCATTTGGGGTCGTTTCTTTGCGATCTCTGCCTTCAAACGCACCAATAACTTTATATAATATTCGCTATTGACGAATTATTCCATGCATATCCCAAAATACAGAGGATAAAACCTTCCCAGCCGACTGTTGTGTCTCTGGTCGCTTTGGGCAGCTTTCATCGACTGCTGTCCACTCAGCTGACTGCCGATTTGATTCCGGTGTATGGATCCATGTTTCATCCATTATCACATATGCATGCATGAAAAAATTCTTTTACTGCGCTTAAACAGGTCCAAATAGCGCTCAGAAACATCCGCACGTTGTTGTTTTTGGTCCACTATGAGCAAACGTGGTACCCATTTCGAATAGTGCTTTCTCCTGCCCAAATATTCATGTAAAATATGACCAACACGTTCTTTTGATATCTTTAGGGTGTCAGCTGTCTCACGCAATTTCACTTAACGATCATCCAAAACAATTTTGTGGGTTTTGTTTATGCTTTGCGGTGTAACCACCTCATTTGGGCGTCCAGAGCGATCAGCATGATTTGTATCTGTACGACCGGGTTTAAATTCAGCATACCAGTAAATGATGAGTGAGTTTCCAGGAGCAGAGTTCCCGTTACACTTATCAAGCCATCCCTTTGCTTGAACTCAAGACCGTTTACGTACCGTACGAGCACTGCAGATGCTGCACATACAGAACATCCCATTGCAGTTTCTTCTGAAGAAATGGTCGATAAAATTGATGGTATCGTGATGGAAGATCGTTAAGCTTCTTGAGTTGCTGAGATGGTAGACATCTCATATGAACGAGTACATAATATCCTGCATTCTGAAAGTTCTAAAAATGGAAAGCTTAGTGTGCGATGGGTGCCACGATTGTTACCTCGAGACCAAAAACGCAAGAAGAACATTTCAAAATCGCTTTAAAATAGTTCTCCACCCACTCTATTTCCCAGATTTGCTTCTTGGTTTGTTTCCTAACCTCAATAATTGGCTCGGGGAAGAAATTTTCGTCGAATGAAGAGGTATATATGTATTGAGCTCAATGGAGATTATGTTGAGAAATAATTTTTTTAGAAGAAAAAAAATCCATTACTGAGATCGGATACTGTCCAGGAGCGCGCCTGCGCCTTAATACTTTAATGCGCACACATCATTTCCCAAAAAATAAAACTTAAAATTATATTTGCTGAAGTTCCAAACACAAGAACTAAATTATTCTGATTTAGAAGAATATCTTTAATGGAGAGACAAAAAATACTTATGATTTCGTCCTCTTTTGGTGTGTTAATTATATCAGATCCTTTTCAAAGTATACCTGTCTCAAGAAAAAAAATTAAAAAGCTTAATATGTCACAATTAAAATTTAACAATTTATCATTACTTAAGTAGTATTTATGGGTAATATGACTCGGACTTTTTTTTAAGCTAGCCCCATCTTGATATTTCACAGTATCATCTTGACGTTAAGTGTTATTAATTGGAATTTTGTCTTTGTTTTCCTCTAATCTGTGAGAATAGCAAAAGTATATTTACTTTTTTGACGAAAATAACACCGGTTTGCCAAAGAGAAAAACCACTCTAATCGTTTAATTATAATAAATGAAAGATAGAATCAAACTGAAGTGAAAAACTTAAATAGGTAACAAATAGAGGATTCAAAACACAGCGTATGAAAGTGAATTATTCAATACTGAAACAAGAAACTAAAGATTTAAATATAATTAAATAAAAATAAAACATGACGAAGTATATAAATGAATATACTATCCTTGCCTCTATTCAATTTTAACGGGGGACAGGCGATGCTACTTTTTCTCCCTTAAATCTGCAGCTGGATTGGGCTCTAATAAGAAAGAACGACTTATGGTGGTAATATTCCCCCATGGTTACTTGGATATTTTACTATATATTTTTTTGTAGGATACTGATGTTTCTTTCGGTTATTTCTTAAACCTATTTCAAAAAAAATATTGTTCAAATCTTGTAAAATTTATGTATCGTAGCGGCCAGTGGCTCCGTGGCGTAGGAAATTTGCTTGCGGTGCAGAAGGTCGAGGGTACAATCTCGGCACGTCCATATACCTTATTTATTAATTTATTTAAGTCTATTTGGCCAGGCCACGGATATAGGTAGTAGTTGATTCCAGAAACGCAATAACGTCCGTGGCAGTGTTGTCTAAAAGGTGCTGTGAAATACAAAAATGCACCAGGTGTATAAGTTTGAAATGCGGATTTTAGAGAACAGATGGTGCAGCAATGCAGTTTGTGCTATAAAGATTTGACACTGTACCATTTTGTTGTGTTATCAACAAGTGTCAGATGCGCACGAGTGATAAATTGGAAAAGTGTGTGCATAGTGTTGTGTTCAATATGTTGAAATTTATACCGAACAAAGAGCATTCGCGGACAGCATTAATTTTTTGTTTTCATTTGAAGAAAACTGCTGTTGAATCATACCGATTACTTCGAGAAGCTTATGGTGAACATGCTCCATCGCAAGATACGTGTGAACGATGGTTTCGGCGTTTCAAAGTGGTGACTTTGATGTCGCAGACCGGTAGATGGGTACCACATGAGTTGAACGACAGGCAACTGGAAAAGCGCAAAAACACGTGTGACATTTTGCTCGCTCGGTACAAAAGGAAGTCGTTTTTGCATCGTATAGTTACAGGGGATGAAAAATGGATTTATTTTTGAGAATCCCAAGCGCCAAAAATCATGGGTAGGCCCAGGCGCACCATCCACATCGACCGCAAGACCGAATCGCTTTGGCAGAAAGACGATGCTCTGTGTTTGGTGGGACCGGAGGGTCGTGCTCTATTATGAGCTGTTAAAACGGTTAATACTAAACGTTAACAACAATTGACCGATTTGAACCGTTCGCTGCTTGAAAAAAGGCCAGAATACCGAAAGAGGCAACACAAAGTCATTTTTCTTCATGACGATGCTCCATCATATACGGCAAAATCAGTTCGCAACACGTTGGAAGCACTCAGCTGGGAAGTTCTACCCCATGCGGCTTACTCACCAGACTTGGCTCCTTCCGATTACCACTTGTTTGCATCGATGGGTCACGCACTTGCTGAGCAGCGCTTTGGTTCGTACGAAGATGTGAAAAAGTGACTCCATGAATAGTTCGCAGCAAAAGGGGAAGATTTTTACTGCCGTGGTGTTCACAAATTGTCCGAAAGATGGGAAAAATGTATAACAAACGATGGAGCATACTTTGAATAAAGCACTTTTTTTATCATTCTTCGGAATTTAACTTGTTTGTTTAGTTAAGTTGAGAATGTGGAATCTTGGCACAATGATACTACTCAGTATATATCACCACTACACCAAACACTTTATTTTTGCACTCGACGTGCGTTTCGCTAACCATGTTAGCTTCATCAGGAGCGATGATTGACAGTGACAGTCAATCATCGCTCCATGGTTAGCGAAACGCGCGTCGAGTGCAAAAATAAAGTGTTTGGTGTAGTGGTGATATATACCGAGTCGTTTTTTTAGAAAAAAAATTAGCATTTCATACTTGTACACCTGGTATGTCTCGGCACTTAGACAATGTTGATGAGTAGTACATCCTCGTCGATTTCCTGTAAGATACAAAAAAGGGTAAACCTTATTCAGGCGGGGAAGTGAAAGATAAAAAAAAATATCAAATTAAGCGAACGTATGTAAGTCCTCAAATATCTGCAAAACTACTGGATTGATTTCAATAACACTTTTTGTGTTTGATGAGGTATTTCTCAATTTAATTCATGATGAAGAAAAGTGATATTATGATACCACCAGCCAGAGACCTATACCTTTTCAAAAAACTCCTTAACTTTGTATTTAATAAGATATATGTTAAGTATCTCACACACCGCACTTAACTTTTTAGTATTCCATACGGAACATTTATAAGATCACTTTGGTGTCTGTCTGTTCGTCTGTCACACCCGATTTTCTAAGAAACTATTTGAGATAATAAAAAGTTGAAATTTGGCACTAATATAGAAACTGATGTCCTCATCAGGGCCGTGTAGTTTTGAAAGTTAAATTTTGACTTAGGGGATTAGTTTTGAGGGTCAAATTGGAAGAGAAAAAAAAATACCAGGTGTCACATAGTTACAAAATACAATACACAAACACACAAAATTAAACAAAACTTTAAATTCGGTGTAATTATATTCTAAAGAAGAAATGGTTATATATATATATATATATATATATATATATATATATATATATATATATATATATATATATATATATATATATATATATATATATATATATATATATATATATATATATATATATATATATATATATATATATATAGTGGCGTGCAAAAGTTTCCGGCCAGTGACATTTCGTACCCTAATTTATTAAAAAAAAGGCTAATGATTTTTAATCTTTATGAGATGTGAGTATGAGATATAGGAAACAAAATAATATAGTAAAAATTTATGTTTGTGAATATATTTATTATTATTATTCTTATATTTATATGTGCAAAAGTTTCCAGCCACTTTGTACTACGAGAAAAATTATTAGTCCATATGCTCTATAATACACTTAAATTATATTTTTATGTTAATATTTTGTAGCCATACCCTTTGCAGCGATAACAGCCGCACAACAATGTGGCATTGACTCAATTAATCGATTAATACAAGCAGGTGAAATTTTATCCTACTCTTCCTTCAATGATTTGAATAATGCGGCTTTAGTTGAATATGTATGCTTTCGACTTGACAATCTAGCGTTTCCCATAAGTGTTCTATTGGGTTCAAGTCCGGTGATTGAGATGACCAGCTTAAAACTCTCACATTTGAAGCAGAAAACCACTGTTTTAACAACTTGGATGTATATTTGGGGTTATTCTCCTGCTCAAATATCCAATTCTGCGACAATGTTTCTTCAGCATATGGTAATAAATTGTTTTCTAAAATGTCCTTGTAAATATCAGCGTGCATATTTCCGTTGATCTCGACCATATACCATATATATATATATATATATATATATATATATATATATATATATATATATATATATATATATATATATATATATATATACATATATATATATATGGTATATGGTATGGTATATATATATATATATATATATATATATATATATATATATATATATATATATATATATACACATACACATACATATTAGCTGTGCCTGCAGCTATGCTCGTGGGGACTACAGAATTATCTTTTAGGTTTTTTTGTAAGAGATCGTGCTGGCGGCAAACTTTTTTCCGACCTGATTCACTATTATCGTCACTGCTTATTCTTTATGGTACTTAACGTGGTCACATGGCCAGAGAACATATGTATGCATTAAAAAAAACACGTAAATCAGATAAGTGGTACTCGAGTGATAACCGCACTAACGGACAGACAGAGAAACATGTTTGTGTGGTATGTAATTAATACTTAATACACAAAAAATAAACCATAAACACAAAAACAAATAAAATTTTGAATTCGGTGCAAGTCATGTTAAGAACAAACTTGTCCAATATATATGGTGTTTTTATAGTCCACCTTCACGCCAGATATTTAGCTTGATTTTATTATATATTGGTACTAGTAACTCTTGAATTATTATTTATTATATGCCCTTATATCTGCCTTCCACATTAAAATAACCAAATATATTTTTTGGCAAAGGAAGTTATCCGTAAAGATCAAGTTACTGAGTTAAACAGAATTACTATTTTCATACGAAAAATCCATACTGTTATGTGTTGCCGTTGAAACGCGATTTTTCAATCTAAACAGTAATATTTTTTAATCAGCAGTCAGTTGTGTTTCGGTCTTTCTGTTACATTTCTTAATTAAAATTAAACACAATGACACTAAAGACCACATGACTGCTACTGAAACCGAAATGAAAGAGAGCATTTATTAAACCGAACCCTACCATTTTATTTTAACAACCGAATTCCAAGCAATTTTAATAATTAACCCACATAACATACGAGTAGGCGTACAGATGTTATACTAAATCTAAAACAGTTCCTCGGTCATTCTCAAAAACATTATATATCATGTACGACTAAATTTAAAATTTTTCAGTTTTATGTGTATAATCTTTTACAGGAAATGTAGAATCTAACGTAAAGTATAATTTTAAACTAAAATCTAAAAATTGGCGAAGTTATTTGCCCTTGAAAATATAGGAGTTTTCGGGTCAAAACGTTTTTCTGTACTCTTTATATACTATTCTTGTTAAGATTGGAAATAATAAAAAAATAATACAATTTTCATATTCCTTGATATTAATGACCCTGAAACACCCTTGCCCACCCTCTTTAATCCCGTATACGTTACACTATAACTAATAATGTTTACAATGTGTTCATTATCTCAACCAAATTTTCGATTGAAAGTGTGCAAACTGTATTGACTCCCATATCTTTCGCTCTCTTTCTCTGAAGCGATACCGCGCAAAAATCAGAGGTTCCACTCCTACCTCAAGTTCGAAACTTACCGCAGGTAAGAGCCAAAACAAAGATACGGAAGTTTTTATTATCAAAAGCTTATTATACTATAGACAGTTTCTTTAGTGATTCAGACAAACTTAACTTATGAATAAAAATGGTAATTTTATTTCTACTTGTTAAGGATGCTTTTCATTTTCTGTTGACTGTCTTTAATGATGTCTTCTGACCCTTTTGTTTTTGTCATAAACATATGTATGTGTTTTTGTGGATGTCCTTTTATCTTTTTGTTCTTTGTACAATGTTCCATACCATTTTGTGTTTATAACTATTGTTATTCTTGGAACTAATAAATGATTATTATTATATTATTATCATTATTATATATTTACCATTTTGTTCGAGAGTTCTCGTGTCAACAGAGAGATAAACAGGCCGGCAGTCAGACTGACGAAAGTTGGCAGCTATATCTAATATTAAAACCGAAGAAATACGAAAATCTCGGAATATTATTTCTTCATGAACACAATACTTCCTTCAGCCGGTGAAATAATACACTCAGGTAATGTTTGTTCCAAGAGATGAATGAACTAACTTCTTGAAAAATTATCTCTATTTGCAATTAAATGGTTAAAGACTCGATTTTACTACTACTTCTAGGAATCTTGTGGCGATGTTGGCCAATAACCTGAGGTCGAGTTAACAATTACCTAACTAAGTAAAAAGTCGTACTTCGGTTTAATTAAATTAAATTATTTATATTCATTAAATAAACACATTTCTAATTTTGAAATTGGAAAAAATCTATGTAAAGCACATGTAAAGTCAGTCTAAAGTACTGAGCCATTTTCTCGTTAGACAGCTTTAGCGTCATATATCTCAGGTAATATAAGTCGCATCAGGTCGTACTTAGCGTCAGTTAAAATCTGACATTTGACAGTTGTAGACGTGCAAAAACTGTTGGAATTCATTTATTTAGAATTAAAAAAGAGGAGTAAAATTTCTGCGAAAGTTCCTATATCTCCATAAAAGCACCCATGCTGCGCATGCCTATGAAGAAATTTGAGCTGTTTATGGTCAAGACACGTTACCAAAAGCAACAGCCAAAAGATGGTGTAATCGCTTCCGTTCTGGAAATTTCGGTCTCAAAAAGGCACTCGCACCAATGAAAGGAAATTGATAGAATTTTGACATAGCATGAGCAAGATTGGCATGTAAGTAGCCATGACATTGCTAAGGAACTAAACATCCATTCCCAAATAGTTTTAAACCATTTGGAGAAAGTTGATTGCAAAGACGATGTTTGAGTGCCACATAATTTAACGCTAAAACATTTACTCGATCAAATTTCCATCTACGAATCTCTACCAAACTGTAACGAAATCAATCCTGAAGCAGTTGATCACTGTCAGCAATTGACAAGGCAAGCGATTGAAAAAAAACGGCCAGAATTAGTTAACAAAAAGGGTGTAGACTTCCACCAGAACAACGTCAGTGCACACCCATCTTTGATGACTAGGCACAAATTAAGAGATCTTGGCTGGGAAGTTCATCATGTAATCAGGACCTAACACTGTTAGACTACCATTTATTCGGTAAGTTAGTTTTAAAAAAAGCCTCTGAAAAACCATTTGTCACAATTTTTCGTCCAAAGACCACAGAAGTTCTACGGTGACGAGATAATGGTATTGCCAGAAAAATAGCAGATGGCCATCGAACAAAATGACACATATTCGGTTTAATAAAGTTTTTTGAAAATATAAAACACAACTGTCTCAATTTTAATATTTTTTCGACAACCCTGTGCTTAACGAAAGATGATAAACAGCGTCTGCGATAAATTCAGAATAGTTGTTGTCGATTTACTTTTAGGCTAAACAAAGTACGATCAAGTCTCTGACAAAGTAAAGAAATTAAACTGATTAAAAGTGTGTAATTGCTTTATTATTTATTGCTTGTTTTCGTCTACAAGTTGTTAAAAGCTTATATCTAAGAAATAAGTTAATTTTCCGGAACGAAATTCACAATCTTACCATTAGATCATTTTTTTATGTTCCAACATAAGTCTATTTTTTAGCGTTGTTTTTACCTATATTTCTGTTAAGTCTTTCCGTAACCTTTAAAAATAATTTTACATGTACTTATACTGCCACGAATTAAAATAGTATTGCTGAATAAACGGTGATATTTTTAATAATGCTGGAAATTAGAAATAATTTAGCTGTAATGCCATATCTTTTCTTATATATTTATAGTTATTACTCTATAAGGTTTAGTGCATATGTATAAGCAATTAAGACTGTACAAATTGGCTTCAATTTTTATGCCTACGTGATGGACAAACTGCGACTTTTGTAAATTATGTATAAAAAGAGTTAATGAAGAGTAGGTGGCACTAGTCTTTCAAGGATTGTAAAATTAACCCAACTTAATATATATATATATATATATATATATATATATATATATATATATATATATATATATATATATATATATATATATAATAATAATAATAAAATGTCTTAAATAGTAAGATTACAATTGGCGGAGTTGAATTACACTTCCTATCTCAGTACACGAGTAGATATTGTATACCGCAACACTTAGAAACTAATATCGCATAAAAAATACACAATATAGCAATCAATGCACAATGTACTACCATGACAGAAGTTAATATTAATACTGTGGGTGGCTAAAGGTATGGCTACTGCTATATATGTAACATTAGAGAGGTCTATTGAGGTGACCATTGTATGAGCTGCAGAAGGAAGGAGTCAGCATAAGCTATGATCAATGGTTTTTACTGCTTTTTTTAAACCGGTGACTGACGCATCCTTCAGCTCAACAGGCACTTTATTGTACAATTTAGCTATTTGGTAACTGAAAGAACGCTCATACATTGAAAGTCAAGTGCGGAGTCAAGGTGAATTATGCCTCCGATCTAGGTTACATGCATCGTATCTAAATTTTATTTCTCTATATAAGTAGCCAGGACACTTATTACAAATAATTCTATTGTATAGTACCAAACTGTGTAGTACCCGTCTTTCATTCATTCTTAACCACTTTATGTCACGCAATTTTGCACTGACACCTCTCTCACGGCCTCGAATACCGCCAATAAAAAGCTCGCACGAATTTTGCATAAATTCGATCCTCTTAGCGTCACAGTCTAAAAGGAAGGGCCCGTACACCACATCACAGTAGTTAAAATGCGACAGAACAATGGAGTCACACAACATCTTTCTAAGATTCTCGGTAAGAAGAGCGCGTTAATTGAAAATTAATTTAAGGTTAGCAAATATATATCTATATCTATCTCTATATATATATATATATATATATATATATATATATATATATATATATATATATATATATATAAAACGAGCAAACGCAAGTTGGACTTGCGCAATTAGTGTTCCGTACCGTGATTCCTTTGAAATAAAATAAAATCCTTACCTAGGCTAAGTTAATTAGGATCCGGACATTTTAATATCCAATATGAATTTTCACGTTTTTTCTTAGTCAATAATGTATAATAGTTATAATATCTTAACTAACTAATAGCCAATAAACCAATTTAGTTCAATATAGAATCTAATAAGAAAAATGTAAAACAAATATTTACTAACCTGAATATTTGTTTAATTAATAAAATAAAATTATAACACCTTACAAGAGCGACTCACAACTAGGTTACAGTATTGTACTTAAAAAGTCCCTTTCCATAACCTCCACCATACGTCAAGAAACAGTTTTCATAGTTTTTTTTGTAATACCAGATAAATTATCAAACATAATGCACTCGTGATAATTTTCGCTCAATTTACACTTTATAGAGAATATTCCAGAGTTTTTTCAAAATTTTTTGATCAATATTTTTAAAGATAAGGGGGGATTGGCAATTTTTTTAAGGTAATATAAAGAAAAGTATGCGCAAATATTACATCACACATATTTTTCTCGTGTTTTTACAAGCTTTCATTTGACATCTCACTCGATGGCATGGTAATTTTTCTTTCACTTCCGATTTCACTCCCCAAAACTAACCCCTTAAGTCAAAATTTAACTGTCAAAACTACAGGGCTCTGATTGGGCCAACACTTCCTATATTTGTGCCAAATTTCAACTTTATATGTCGAATAGTTTTGAAGAAAATCGGGTGTGACAGATGGACAGACACCGAAGTGATCCCATAAGTGTTCCGTACGGAACACTAATTAAGGGGACTGATTGAATAAAACCCAAAAGATTAATTTATTCATTTGATCTTCTTTAAAGTAATCTCCTGCCACTGCAACGCACTTATGTCAATGTGTTGTTGAATCATCAAACTACTTGTTATACTTGATTTCCAGCATAGCTTTTAATATAGACTGCATATTCTCTTTTATAGCTTCTATAATTGTCAATGCAGTGGTAATTCTAGCTCGGGAAACGACGAAAAAGGCGCATGGTGCCATATCCGGTGAATACGGTGCTTATAAAGTCGTCATCGTTTCATCTCGATAGTACGTTATTGCGATGCAAAGTCCAGGAATTGTTTTACCATAACTGACATTTTTTACGAATTGATTCACCTAAACTTCAGTAATACTCCTTATTAATTGTTTG
Source organism: Pachyrhynchus sulphureomaculatus (assembly GCA_019049505.1). Classification (NCBI taxonomy): domain Eukaryota; kingdom Metazoa; phylum Arthropoda; class Insecta; order Coleoptera; family Curculionidae; genus Pachyrhynchus; species Pachyrhynchus sulphureomaculatus. The sequence goes on along the minus strand of CM032453.1, from coordinate 59,464,160 downwards.
GTCAGTTGGAAAGAACGTTGATGTACAATACCACGGTCACTGAAGAAAACAGTTATCATGACCTGGATTTTTGACCGACTTTGATGTGTTTTTTCGGTTTTGCACGAAATTCACTTGATTGTTAAGCTGTGTCTGAGTCATATGAATAGATCCACGCCTCATTCACAGTAATTATGCATTTACCGATCGCAACAGGACAATGTTCTTTCAAGAAAATTTGGATTTATCAGAACAAGACCAGATAACACACAGGACAAGCCGAAAGTTCTTTAAAATTGATTGTATTGATCGAACTGATATAACGGTAAGGCCTACCAAATTTCTAATACCTCTATAGCGATTACTGAGTACAGGATCCTTAATTTTCTTAATCAATTTGTTAAACACTCAACAGTATAAACATCTTCTATCATTTTAACTATCGACAAAAGAAATTTAGTTTTTAAGACTAAATTTAATGCAAATTCTTTAACCAAAAGAGTTATTTATTGTAAAAATCGCCAACAAAAAATTTGCCCAAGTACAACATGCGCGTTTATTTGTATGTTTATAAAGTAAATGTTATGAACATTTCGGACAGATGTTGATAACAGTTCTAGTAAGAGCGTGTATTTTTAAAAAAATTAAAAAAATTAGTACCCTTAATATACACACATATCTAGCTAAGTTAGCTTCGAGCACCAGCAGCAGCAGCAAGATCACAATATCGAGTACATAGGACAAACAAACAGACGAATCTCCACCCGGATCCAAGAACATAAAATAAGTATCAAAAACAAACAAACATCAGCTCTTTTTCAGTACCATCATGATACTGGTCACAACATCAATTTTGAGGGATCTAAACAAGAAGCCTTGGAAATCGAAAAGAATGGACAGCTAAATAAGCAAGATGATGCGCTGAATAGCTCCACTACATGGAAAGGTCTACTAGCTAAACCAAGAAATAACCAAAACATCGAGAAGGCAACAGTCAGCATAGCGCCGGAACCCATAATTACCACCCAGCCGGCAAACACCGATGCTCGGACGTACACTTCCCCCACCTACAAGCTACGTATAAAGGGCGGCGACCGCACATCGGTTTCTCAGTTAGCTTCGAGCGGCAGCAACAGCAAGATCACAGTATCGAATAGCAGCAGCAGCGGGAACACTTGAAACTGCCAAATGAGATTTTGGCGAAACGTCGTGCAAATTAGACGAACGGATTGGAACCAGGAATTTTTTGTATATATACATATTTGGTTGTTTTGGCAACGTTGGAAACATCTTTAGGATAGAAGGAATCATGCAAAAAGAACAGGTTGGGGTAAAATAACCAAAGAAACTACTGGACAAAATGCCGAAACTCTGTAAAGAAGTAATTAAAAACAAAGGCGGTCACATAGTTGAGAAAAATCTTGGAAAATCATGAATATTTTTCTGGAATTAACTGGAGTCATACCCAATATTTATTTTTAATAAATTTGAACATAATTAAAAATGTATAAAATCACTGAGCCGTCCTTGTCACATCTAAGATGAAATGACAATGAAATGAAATGATACTAGTCCGTCAGCGATAATTTAACAGTCAAATCTTTTTGGCGACAAAATGTTTTGTTTACATAGTGAAAAGTATTACGAAAAAATGTTTTTTTCGTGAAATATCGCAAATTGGTAATGCAAAAATCTTTTCTTGATGTGTGGCAAAGTTTAGTGACAATTGGTTTTTATGACAGTTAGCTTAATTAAAAATAATTACTGTTGTGTGTTCATAACCTATATCTGAGGCGTTAAAGCATTTTTTACTAGAAAAGTTGTTATTGCTGATGGAAAAGATCGTGTTTTACTTATTTTGAACTATACAGATAGATATGGATACGTAATTAATACATCTGTTTTATATGTAATTTCCGGGGTATTGTTTTTGGTATAAAGATTTCAATATATTACGTGATTTCCATAACACACTATATATATATATATATATATATATATATATATATATATATATATATATGCCTATGTTGTGTTTTCTTAGGACCCTTCCGATCCTATCTGTAACTCCTTTCACATACGGTAACAGGACTCTGCTTTGGTTGAGGTCCCGTTCTTCTGTCCTTGTCTGTGGATGGCACTGTCTTTCTAATGCTCTCTGTATGGACTGGTCTTTATATCCGTTTTACTTGAGTGCCCTGGTAATTTGTGTAATTCCTTGCTGTCTCGTCTCTGGTTCCGTGAGTCGGTTTGATCTCGATACGAGGGTGTTGGCTACCGACTGGATTGGGATGGATGGTGTGAGCCAGCATTTAAATATCTGTTGGTGTAAGTAGGCTCCCGCTAAACTGAGTATTGAAATTGACAGTTGTTTTTTCGGGTTACTAAAAAATCGAGAAGGCAATAGTCAGCATTTCGCCGGAACCCGTAATTACCACTCAGCCGGCCAACACCGATGCTCGGACGAATATTTCCGATCCCCCCACTTACAATCTGCATCTGCGCCGACTTATAAAGGACAGCGACCGCACGTCGGTTTCTCAGTTAACATCGAGAGGCAGCAGCAGCAAGATCATAGTATCGTGTAGCAGCAGTAGCAGGAGCACTTGAAAATGCCATGAGATTTTGGCGAAACGTCGTGCAAATTCATTGCTCAGGTCAAAAATGCCCATAGCAACGTTTTTTAAAAAAGTATCTAACAGTATCATTTCCTATTGTACGTCATAATGTCTATTGTATCACAATTTTTACTGAAAAAAAAGTTTCTATACAAAATCTTACAGTATTTTAACACTACCGAGAATTTGTCCCAAGTCGGAAATTAAAATTCTAATAAACTGCATTCTCATTGTTATTTAACTTTTGTAAAAAAGGTGAAATGATTTATTTTAATAAGTGTCACAACCTGTTAAAATTAGTCCCAACTTAAAGTACACCAAGTATAATAAAACCAAATAATTTTTTTATATAAAAATAAATTACTGTTTATAGCATAATCTTACGACCATACCAAGACGTTTTGTATAGTGCTAGTAATATGAAGTTACCTTTTTTATGATTGTTTTACAATCTCTTGATTAGGTATGTGGTTTTAAATTGGGAATAAATACGCTGTGAAATAACGAATTCAATACCCACGGGCTGCATCTAAACACAAAATAGAAACAAAACTGGCAACAAACTAAAGCTACACACAGAATTGCAATGAATTATAAGACAGAAACAAAATTTTAAAGAAAAGATCACAAAATGTCGATATGTTAGGGTATTCTTGGCTGAAATGAATGTCAAATTGAGAAAAATTACAACTAAAAATAACCGGTCAAGTGCAAGTTGAACTTGCACAATTAGTGTTCCGTACGTTGATTGCTTTTAAAATAAAAAATTTTGTTACGGTGGTATAAAATGATCAGTGACTTCACAAAACACACCCCAAATGAGTTTTCAACAAAGTTTATTTCCACTCTTTACTGAAAACTGATGACCTTGAAATTTTTGTTTTTTTTATATACCAGATAAATTATTAAAGGTAATGCACCTGTGATAATTTTCGTTCAATCTACACCCGTGGAGAATATTCCAGAATTTTTTCAAAATTTTTTGATCAGTACTTTTTGAGATAAGGTGGGGGGCAGCGATTTTTCGAGATTTTTTTAAAAATAATACAAAGAAAAGTGTGAGCAAGTATTACATTATATGTATAATTTTTACTCGTGTTTTCACAAGCTTTCATTTGACACCACACTCGATGTAAAAAAATTTTTTTTTTCACTTCCGATTTCACCACCTAAAACCCCTTAAGTCTAAATTTAACTTTGAAAACTATACGGCTCTGATGAAGCCATCAATTCCTATATTAATACCAAATTTTAACTTTCTATGACAAATAGTTTCGGAGAAAATCGGGTGTGACAGACTGACAGATAGATACCGAAGTCATCTTATAAGTAAACTGAACTTTTAAACCAGTGAGAACGGATTTCTGGTCGTTTGTTTGAGCTGTTTTTCTTTACGAATTTACTTTAATATTGGTAAAAGAATTTTCTCACAATTTCTTAATCTTAACAAAATGAAAATAAATTATGGGCATCGAAACTAGTCAAAATTTCCATAATTATAAATGTCATTTGCTTTGTGATGACATTCCTTTGTAGATGTAGTTTAATCATTGAAAAAATTAAGTTTTTCTTAGTAACTTAGTAATACTGTTGCTTTTTTCTATTTAGATAAAAGCTCATTCTTAGGGTGGTGCTAGGCTAATGATGATTTTTTAATCATTTTAACTTTCTAAACCGGTGCTCCGATATGTGCCCGTTAAATTCTGTGAAGACCCTGATATTCTTTGAGCGATTTCGTGGTTATTACAGTCTGTCCAGTAAGAACGTGTCCGCGATAAGTAATTTTTGGTAGATGCGATTCTAGAGATTTAACACAAAATCAGTAGAGGGAACCTTTGCCTACGATGCATTTTAGGAAAAAGTATCAGTCAATTCCGAACTTCCGTCGAAATCACGTAAAATTCAAAATGAGTCACTTGTTTGCGCGTCGGTTCGAGGCAGTCTTTCTTTGCTCCCATCGAAAAGGGCCTAAAATGACACATTCCGCGGCAGCTAAAGATATAAAAAAGTCGGTGTGGTTTATAAAGTGGGTAAATTGTTTTAACGAGACGAAAAATGTTGACGACTTTCCAAAACGTGGCTCGGTAGGCAAAGTCACTGCGAAAGTCCAAAAACGTGTCTTTGCTTTCACGGGACCAGAAATTGACGCTGCGTCAAGAAGCGGCAAAATTAAGAAAATCGGGTTTGAATGTGTCCCATGAGATCATTCGACAACATCTTCGTGCTCATGATGTTAAATTCCGAAATATGTTGGAGAAACCTTTGCTGGGAGAAAATCATCTTGCCAAGCGGCTCGCTTGGGCCTATGATAAGATTCTAGAGTAGCCCTCACAATCGCTGGACGCCAACCCTATTGAAAACTTTTGGTCCTTTGTAAAGAGAAAGCTCAGAGGAAAGACTCTGAGGACTTGTGACTCAGTTGTCTCGCAAGATTTGAAAAATTTGGAAATTATTGCCGTAATATGCAGAAAATCTCGTCGACAGCATGCCTCGAAGATGTCACGTGATTATTAATGCAGGAGGCGATTGGGCAACTTACTAAGGCAATTTTGACGTTGTTAGCACACCAAAGAATACATTAATGGCAAAAAATGTTCTCGAAACATATGTTACATGTAGTTTTCTTATAACAAATCTAGGTCAGATGAATCCATTGTTTCAATTGAGAACTATTTATTACTAGTAGTGCCCGCGACTCCGCTCGCGTAGACTTGATTCACTACTATCGTCACTACTTATTTCTTAATTACCTAACGGAATAAAATATCTGCCATTATTTCCCCTTATCTCCCATTATTTCCCCTTATCTCCCATTATTTCTCCTTATCTCCCATTATTTCCCCTTACCTCCCATTATCTCACCTTATCTCCCATTATCTAGGCTTATCTCAACTTATCTCGCAATATTTCTCCTTATCTCCCATTATTTCTCCTTATCTCCCATTATCTTACCATAACTCCCATTATCTAGACTTATCTCTGCTTATCTCCCATTATTTCTCTTTATCTCCCATTATTTACACTTATCTCCCATTATCTCACCTTATCTTCCATTATCTAGGCTTATACCGAATTATATAGAACATATGTATAAATTTATAAAAACACGTAAATCGGATTAGTGGTTCTCAAGTAATAAGCGCACTAACGGACAGACAGACAGAGAGACGTTGCATTTTATATATATTATATTCTTTGCAACATGATATTGTTCCATATTTAATGGTTTAAGCACTGTATTGCAAGAGAACGCGCTAACGGTAACCTTTTTTTTCCGACTTGATTCACTATTATCGTCACTGCTTATTCTTTATGTTACCTAACGCAATAAAATATATCCTATAACCTGGCCAGAGAACATATGTAGGTTTAAAAAAAAAAGCACGTAACGCACTAATGGACAGACAGGCATTTTATATATATTATAGATATAAATTATTATTATTATTATATAACCTGGCCAAAGAATTTATGTATGAATTGAAAAAAAGTAACGTAAATCGGATAAGTGGTTCTCGCGTGATAAACGCACTAATGGACAGACGGACAGACTGAGAGAGACATTGCATTTTATATATGTATTATAGTTTATAGGTTATAGATATTTTCTGCTACATAATATGTGTTCTATATTTAATGGTTTAGGCTGTGTAGTGCAAGGGAACGCGCTAGCGGCAAACTTTTCTCCGACTTCATTCATATTATCGTCACTGCTCATTCCTTATGCTATCTATCGTAATAAAATATAGCCTATAACCTGGCCAGAGAACATATGTATGTTTTTTAAAAAAAAGTACGTAAATCGGATAAGTGGTTCTCCAGTGATAAGCGCACTAACGGGCAGACAGACAGGCAGACAGATAGAGAGACGTTGCATTTTATATATATTATAGATAACCACGAAAACACTTAAAAAATGAAGTGGCGAAAGCCTGCGAAATGGTGTCTGGAGTCGGGAGCTGCGCATCTTGAATCATTTCGTCTGTGTAACTATAAGCCAGTTCAGGAAGGCTAATTTATCATGTAACTTTTGTTACTCATTCGGATATTTTGTTGTGAAAAAATTTGTTCTATATACTTATTCTGTGCCAAAATATGGGGACAATCTATGTACAATTTTTTGAGAACAACCGGAAAACTATAACATTTCCATGCCAAATGGTATTTTTAATATTTTATAGACTGCACAAGTCAACTAACTTATATACAGTGTAGGTGGTTGGTTTACTACGTAGATTATTATTAAAATCAAGGTTAAATTTGTTGTTATAAAATTAACACTACTACTGGCTGATGCCGAGAGATATTTTTGGAAATATAAATAGCCTTCCTCACATGTGGTTATAATGAGACAGTATTTTTCGAGATCTGGATAAAGTTAGATAACAAATTATTACGCAAAAAGAAAGGATTTTTCAAATAAAGCAAATCTTACTTAAGGGAGAATTGGCTTCATTCTAAAAATACATAAAACTTGAAACACGTACTATACAAAAAATCATTAACTAGTTTTTAAAACTTTTTTTTAAAGAAATGGTAGTAAAAAAAGAACGGTTTCTTCTTTTACTACCTAATTTGCTAAAAAGGTTTACCTCTAAAATTGGTCTGATTTGGCAATTAGGAGCTTAAATTGATAGGAACACTAGTAACTCAACTAAAATTACACTGTGCAACATTTTCGAGGTCATCGAATGTAAACTAAATTCTGACTTCAGTTTCTGGAAGTGCCCACCCAAACTAGCAAAACCGTGTTTGGGTTTTGATAGTTTAGTTCGAATTTTTTTTTTTGCCATCATCAATTTTTTTGCTCGAGCTTTGGTTTTGCACGGCTATATCTCGTAAATTATTGAGAATTTTTCAATGCAATCTTTAGACAAAATGTTCTTCACACCAAAATACACAATTTTTGTGAACATGTCGAGGCCAGATTTTCACTCTTTCGGGGTGTGTTTAGTGCAGAAGGCCCGAAAAAATGCCATTTTTTCACATTTTCGACCATAACTCACAAACCGGGCATATTTTAGCATAACTGTCTTCGACAAAAATGTTCTCTGCATAAACACGAGTAATTTTGCTGAACATTGCAATAACCTACAATCGATCCTTATAGTTCTTTGGGACGTTGTAAGGAATTTCACACCAAAATTTCAGCTTTTTTCAGGTTTTACGTTCAAGAAACTGGTTTTTAGCTCACTTTTGAATGTTTACTAACCATTAGCATCTATTTTTGGAAAAGAAATTGAAAAAAAAAAATGTGTTTGTAAACTGCTATGGTACATACACACACACGCTGGAATAAATACACACACATTTGAACGGGGAATCGCTTGTGTGTAGTAGCTTGCACGGTTTGTATGTTATGGTCGAAAATGTGAAAACACCCCGAAAGAGTGAAAATCGGGCCTCGACATGTTCACAAAAATTGTGTATTTTGGTGTGAAGAACATTTCGTTTGAAGATTGTATTGAGAAATTCCCAATAATTTACGAGATATAGCCGTGCAAAACCAAAGCTCGAGCAAAAAAATTGATGATGGCAAAAAAAAAATTCGAACTAAACTATCAAAACCCAAATAGGGTTTTGCTAGTTTGGGTGGGCACTTCCAGAAACTGAAGTCGGAATTTAGTTTACATTCGATGACCTCGAAAATGTTGCACAGTGTAATTTTAGTTGAGTTACTAGTGTTCCTATCAATTTAAGCTCCTAATTGCCAAATCAGACCAATTTTAGAGTTAAACCTTTTTAGCAAATTAGGTAGTAAAAGAAGAAAGCGTTCTTTTTTTACTACCTAATTTTTATGTGTTGCATTGTGTTATGAAGCTCGGCAGATACTAGAAAATTCCTTTTTATTTGTGATTAAACCGAAAAATGGAAAACTATCAACTTTCCCACCTACTCCAAAGGTTTATTTCTAAATTTTATTTTAAATTTTCCTCTAAACAGTTGTTTTACTGACATTTATCATATGAAATATACGAGGATTGTATGATAAGTACCCGACCTCGGACAGAGATCGCGCTACTTCTATTTAAAAATTATATTTTTGGTTAACATAACCTTTCACAAGGATCCTGTTAAACTGTCAAGTGGCTTCGTGTTTTAGTTTGTGAGTGGCAGCCATTTAAATAGAACTACTTCTGTGATTTTACAATGAAAAAAATTGAATTAAATTGACAAAACACGGATTCATCACAGCACATCAGAAAACGAAGAACAGTCTCAACAGTGGGTTCCGTGGCGAACCGGCGCCAAAGAACGCAAAGGCGACTTTATCGGCCAACAAAGTCATAGCTACAGTGTTTTGGGATGCACGCGGCATAATCCACGTCGATTACGTTGGAAAGGGCAAAACATTAATGGAGAGTATTACATTAACTTAATGGATCGTTTCAACCATGCTGTGAAAGAAAACGTCTACATCTGGCGAGGGAAAAATTCTCTTTCATCAAGACAATGCACGCGTGCACACTTGTGTCATTCCCATGGCAAAATTCCATGAGTTAGTATACGAATTGCTTCCGCATCCACTATATTTGCCCCCAGCGATTATTGCCTATTTCCGCTAATCAAAAAATGGCTCGGCGGAAAAACTTTGTCTCAAACGATGAGGTGATTGCTGAAACAAAGGCCTGTTTTGAAGGGTTGGAGAAATTGTATTTTTAGATGGGATATAAAAGATAGAAAAACATTGGACTACCAAGTAGGCTGAAAAGTTTTTCGTCTGACACATAGATGTCGCCCTTCAAACGATACGTGTCAAAATTTCATGACATTTCGATGATTAGTTTACAAATTACAGTGGTTTTAGTGACGCTACTTTTGATATTTTCAAAACAATGGAAAAAATCGAATTTCGTATGTTGATTAAACACTGTTTTTTGATGAGAAAAAATACCGTTCAAGCAAAGCAATGGCTTGATAAGTGTTACGGGGACTCTGCCCCTGGAAAATCACTCATTATTTACGGATATGCTGAATTTAAAAGCGGTCGTACAGATACAAATAATGCTGAACGCTCCGAACACCCAAATGAGGTGGTTACACCGGAAAACATAAAAAAATACACAAAATTGTTTTGGATCACCGTAAAGCGAAATTGCGTGAGACAGCTGACACCCTAAAGATATGAAAAGAACTGTTTGTCATATTTCGCATGAATATTTGGGCATAAGAAAGCTCTGTTCGAAATGGGGGTACCGCGTTTGCTCACAGTGGACTAAAAACAACAACGAGCTGAAAATTCTGAGCGCTATTTGGACCTGTTTAAGTGCAATAAAAAGTATTTTTCAATGCGATATGTGACAGTGGATGAAACATGGATCTACCATTATACACCGGAATCAAATCGGCCGTCAGCTGAGTAGACAGCAGCCCGTGAAAGCCGCCTGAAGCGACCAGAGACACAACAGCCAACTGGGAAAGTTTTGGCCTCCGTATTTTGGGATGCGCATCGAATAAATTTTATCAACTATGCTGAGAAGGGAAAAAACATCAATAGCGAAGATTACATAAAGTTGTTGTTGCGTCTGAAGGCAGAAATTGCAAAGAAACTGCCCCAAATTAACAAGAAAAAAGTTCTCTTTCATCAAGTCAATGCGCCATGTCACGATATGTGACAACGGATGAAACATGTATCCACCACTACACACGGGAATCAAATAGGCAATCAGCTCGGAAGGGCCACAAGTCAGTGGTTACGATGGCAAAATTGTATGAATTGAAGTTCGAATTGCTTCCTCATCCACTGTAATCTCCAGATTTGGCCCCCAGCGACTATTATCTATTCGCAGACCTCAAAAAAATGCCTAAATTTTCTGAACTTAAGATAGGAAGTTTTAAACCTTTTAGTGAATGTACTGGCTAAATTGAAAACAAATGTTTTTTTTTGAATTCTCATCTACTTAATTCACACAAATTTTAAATTTTCTAATTCTTATCCCTAAATTTCATTTGTTGTTTACTAAAGGCAATTCTAATTATTATTATGTGTGGAATCTTTTTCGTTTAAGAATCAATGGCAGTATGCATTTAACGTCAGTGAAGCATATGTAGTAGAAAACATATAACGGTCGAATTAGGAAGGACTGAAAGAAGAGAGCTGTTAACCTGAGTGGACAACCAGAACGTACTAACAACAACAGATTCCTTAGAACATCGAAGTACGGTTGGTAACTTGAGTCTATTCTTTAAGTACTTTTATAGGCAGTAGACGTAGCCCACTTAATTCCTTCCAGAGTGGTGCACTCCACGAATACGTTTTCTTAAATTTTTGGTGTTGTGATTGTTTGGCTACTGCCTGCTCACCTACGCTTACTAATGATCTCTGAAATTGAACGAAACATGACATGTTTTAATTTGGTGATTAATAAAAAGAACAAAACTAATGATCTTAGTCTGACAAGCCACTACACTACCAGGTGTGCAAGTATGAAATGCGGAATTTTTTTCTAAAAAAACATGTTAAATTCAGAAGAATGATAAAAAATGCTTTATTCAAAGTATGCTCCATCGCTTGTTATACATTTTTCCCATCTTTCGGGCAATTTGTGAATACCATGCCAGTAAAAATCTTCCCTTTTTGCTGCGAACCATTCATCGAGCCATTTTTTCACATCTTCGTACGAGCCAAAGAGCTGCTCAGCAAGTGCGTGACCCATCGATGCAAAAAAGTGGTAATCGGAAGGAGCCAAGTCTGGTTAGTAAGCCGCATAGGGTAGAATTTCCCAGCTCAGTGCTTCCAACGTGTCGCGAACTGGTTTTGCCGTATGTGATGGAGCGTTGTCATGAAGAAAAATGACTTTGTATTGCCTCTTTCGGTATTCTGGCCTTTTTTCAAGCAGCGACCGGTTCAAATCGGTCAATTATTGTCGGTAACGTTTGTTATTAACCGTTTTCCCAGGTTTTAACAGCTCATAATAGACTGCGCCCCTCTGGTCCCACCGAAACACAGAGCATCGTCTTTCTGCCAAAGTAATTCGGTCTTGCGCTGGATGTGGATGGTGCGCCTGGGTCTACCCATAATTTTTTGCGCTTGAGATTCTCAAAATAAATCCGCTTTTCATCACCTGTAACTATACGATGCAAAAAACGACTTCCTTTTGTACCGAGCGAGCAAAATGTCACACGTGTTTTTGCGCTTTACCATTTGCCTGTCGTTCAACTCATGTGGTACCCATCTACCAGTCTTCTGAATCTTTCCCATCTCTAGTAGCTCACTGGAAACAGCTTGTTGACTACCGCCCAATTTCTAGGCGAGTTGTTTTTTTCTGTTTGCGAATCATCTTCCTCCAACAATGCTTGCAATCATCTTCGTATTTTTTTGGCGATTTTCCGCGTTCCTTGTCTGCAACATCGAAGTCGCCACTTTTGACACGCTGAAACCATCGTTCACATGTATCTTGCGATGGAGCATGTTTACCATAAGCTTCTCGAAGTAATCGGTATGATTCAACAGCAGTTTTCTTCAAATGAAAGCAAAAAATTAATGCTGTCCGCGAATGCTCTTTGTTCGGTATAAATTTCGCCATATTGAACACAACAACACAACACTATGCACACACACTTTTCCAATTTATCACTCGTGCGCGTCTGACACTTGTTGATGACACAACAAACTGGCGCAGTGTCAAATCTTTGTAGCACAAACTGCATTGGTGCACCATCTGTTGTCTGAAATCCGCATTTTATACTTGTACACCTAGTACATACCTTTTTTTAACCGTTACTATTTTATATTTATTAACAAGCTGCTCTCAAAACTACTTACATTTATCTTTTAACTTTACACTGAACAATAACAATAAGTGTCTGAAGTTGTTGTGAAGTTAATATAGGACTGGGTTGGTGAACCTATTATATGGCACGCGTGTCACAGGTGGCATGTATAATGAGAAAAAAAACTGTCTGGCACGCGTGCCACGCCTTCGAAATATCGATAACAAAATCTTAACAACATGCGACATAATTACTATTAGGAAAATGTATTTGCATAAAAGGTTTTTTTCTTTTTGATGTCGATTTGCGATGTTATTAAACTGCTCTAAGATATTGGTCCATTTAATTTAGGGTTTTAAAAATTAGGTTGTCGAAAAAGTACTGAGCCTTCTTCTCGTTAGATAGCCTTAGGCTGACATGTCTTAGGTATAGTGTTTTTCAAGATCTAAGAAAGTGATTTGGCAAATTGACATAATAAAAACATTAAACGACCGTTAGGATCTTCGCACGTACCTGACCGAAACAGGGTCGTAATTCATATATACCAGGTGTACAAGTATGAAATGCGGATTTCAGACAACAGATGGTGCACCAATGCAGTTTGTGCTATAAAGATTTGACACTGCGCCATTTTGTTGTGTCAGACGCGCACGAGTGATAAATTGGAAAAGTGTGTGCGTAGTGTTGTGTTGTTGTGCTCAATATGTCGAAATTTATACTGAACAAAGAGCATTCGCGGACTGCATTAATTTTTTGTTTTCATTTGAAGAAAACTGCTGTTGAATCATACCGATTACTTCGAGAAGCTTATGGTGAACATGCTCCATCCTAAGATACGTGTGAACGATGGTTTCGGCGTTTCAAAAGTGGTGACTTCGATGTTACAAACAAGGAACGTGGAAAACCGCCAAAAAAATACGAAGATGTGGAATTGCAAGCATTGTTGGACGAAGACGATTCGCAAACACAAAAACAACTCGCCGTGCCATTTGGCGTTAGTCAACAAGCTGTTTTCAATTGGCTACGAGAGATGGGAAAGATTCAGAAGCCGGTAGATGGGTACCACGTGATTTGAACAACAGGCAAATGGAAAAAGCGCAAAAACACGTGTGACATTTTGCTCGCTCGGTACAAAAGGAAGTCGTTTTTTGCCTCGAATAGTTACAGGAGATGAAAAGTAGATTTATTTTGAGAATCCCAAGCGCAAAAAAATCATGGGTAGACCCAGGCGTACCATCCACATCGACCGCAAGACCGAATCGCTTTGGCAGAAAGACGATGCTCTGTGTTTGGTGGGACCAGAGGGACATGGTCTATTATGAGCTTTTAAAATCTGGGAAAACGGTTAATACTAAACGTTACTAACAAAAATTGACCGATTTGAACCGTTCGCTGTTTGATAAAAGGCCAGAATACCGAAAGAGGCAACACAGTAATTTATCTTCATGACAATGCTCCATCACATACGGCAAAACCAGTTCGCGACACGTTGGAAGCACTCAGCTGGGAAGTTCTATCCCAGGCGGTTTACTCACCAGACTTGGCTCCTTCCGATTACCACTTGTTTGCATCGATGGGTAACGCACTTGCTGAGCAGCGCTTTGGTTCGTACGAAGATGTGAAAAAATGGCTCGATAAATGGTTCGCAGGAAAAGGGGAAGATTTTTACTGGCGTGGTATTTACAAATTGCCCGAAAGCTGGGAAAAATGTATAACAAGCCATGGAGCATACTTTGAATAAAGCACTTTTTATCATTCTTTCGATTTAACATGTTTTTTTTTTAGAAAAAAAAAATCCGCATTTCATATTTGTACACCTGGTATACCTCCCTTTCAATCTAACATTTTATTAGCTACTTAGTGTTTATAAATATAAAGAATATTCTTCATTTTATGTGCAGTATTATAGTATAATAGTGTGTATTATAAAGTTCAATAGTGTCTTAAAATGTCCAAAGCTCTTTCCATCAGAAGCCGCAAATGTTTGCCCGTTGAGGCAAAAGTGTTTGTTTAAAGTCAGTGGAGCGAGGCCACGAAAAGTACTTTTCATTGATAGAGACATCAGCTTTAACAAGCATCCTGAACGTACAGTTTGGAAAATTGTAAATAACTCGATAGCTCCTAAAAAAACACGAAAAGACAAACGTGTGTCGAAATGTATTGATTTCTGTCAAGAAGACTTAATCCGCCGCAAAAATTTGTGAAATGTATGCAGAACAAAAAGTTCCTACGTTATTGTCACTTTCACGGAGGCTGTCCGAGGATAGTTGTGACATAAAATGTCACACTAACTTTATGGCGTATTCTACATCGTTTGCGGTTTTTGTTCAAAAAAAATAGACAAAAGGCAAGTTATAATGGAATCACGACGCTTACCACAACTCAGAATGGAATATCTTGAAGAAATAAATACTACTAGATCGGAAAATCGAACGATAATCTACCTAGATGAAACTTAGTATGACACCCACGATACATCCAGTAAAGGATGGATTGATAAATCCAAAAAATGCTACACCAAAGCTCCATCAAATAAAGATAAAAGCGGGATAAAAGAAACATGCTGGGTCAGAAGAAGGCTGGATACCAGAATGTTTATTTCGAGCAGCCAAGAATATTTCAGATTCCAGCTTGGATTATCATTGTAATAAAACCGCTGAAGTTTTTGAAGACAGGCTTCAAAACAAATTAATACCGAATATACCACCGAATAGTGATGGATGATGCATCCTATCATAGTCGCCAAATGAATAAGGTACCAAGTTCCACCAGTAGAAAAAGGGAAATACAAGCCTTTTTGTGCGAACGTGACATATATTTCCATGAAAGTTATACAGTTAAACAATTGTTAGAAGTTTTTAAAAGTTATAGTTTTTCAAAGGAATATGTTTTGATAAAATTGCAAAGGAAGCAGGACACGAAATAATTCGGCTTCCACCATATTATTGTATATTTAATGCGATCGATTTGATATGGCATAAAATAAAGTCTAATATACGTGCTTACAATAATACATCCACTTTAAACAGTAGTGTGGTTGAGTTGATAAAGACAGAAGTCAAAAATGTAACCGTTGAGAACTGGAGAAACTGTATTCAACACGTCAAAAAAATTGAAAACTCATATAGATGTATGTACATAAATATAAATAGTTTAGAACATGTAAAAAAAACTTATTATTGATTTGCAAGATAGTAGCGATAGCGAAATTGAACTAGATATTAATTAATAACTAAAACAACAACGAACAAATGTACGTGAGGACACTGTAACAGTTTTAATATATTTGTGTAATACTATATTGTGTATTATTCAGTACATAAAACATTAAAATTCAACTGTCTTATCACAATAAAATTTTAAACCCAATAATTATACAATCAGGTATAGTGCGGCCCTGCACGATGCCTGTTATTAAACAGGCATAAATTAATCACTTTCGAATCTTGTTGAATTCTGAATGAGTATAGGTAGCTAAGTCACTTTCTTAGATCGTGAAAAATATTATAATATAAATCGCATCGGGTCGTACCTAGCGTCAGTTGAAAGCTGACATTTGACATTAGTAGAGGTGTTAAAACCATTTGAATTCGTTTATTCATACTTAATTTAGAGCGCCTTAAAGAGGATTGAAATCCCTGAGAAGTTCTTCGCTATGTTTTACAATTTTATTTCGATAAAGGCACAAATGTTGCGCAGACCCATGAAGAAATTTGTGTCGTTCATGGTAGAGATGCGTTATCAAAAGCAATAGGCAAAAGATGGTTCAGTCACTTTCATTCAGGAAATTTCGATGTCAAAGACATTGGTCGAACAATGACTGAAAAGTTGGTAGAATTTTAGTAAAAGTAGAGCAAGATCGGCTATGACAACGCCAAGGAACTAAACCTCCATCACCAAACAGTTTTAAACCATTTGGAGAAAGCTGGCTACAAAAAAAACTCGATCTTTGGGTGCCACATGATTTGGCGTTAAAAAAATTACTCGACCGAATTTCCATCTGAAAATCTCTACAGAAACGTAACGAAATCGAATTTTATTTCAAGAGGTTGATCACGTACGACAATAATATGCGAAAATAGCGTAGTCGAAAAAAAATGAAGCTTTACAAACGATGGCAAAGCCCGTATTGACGCCAAAAAACGTGGTGGGATTCTTTCAAAATTTAAAAAACAATTGTCTCAATTTTGACTTTAAAAGGCTTTCGATTACCATTTATATGACTATTGTGAAAAAATTCTCCAAACTGCTGATTTTTTACAGGGAGCATTACTTGATGTAAACGTTCGTACCGTGAGCACATGGTATATCTGCTCTAACAGCCAGGCGGTATTTAAGGCAATTACCAAACCCCGGATGAACTCGGCATTGATACCAAAGAACAGGTTGAGCTGTTGTGGGTCCCTGGACTCGAAAGTTACAGGGCAGCGAGCTGGCCGATGAACTCGCCAGACTCAGGGCTATGAGTCCTTTTCGGGGACCAGAACCCGCTCTAAGAATATCTAAGAGATAGGTCGGAGTTATCCTCAGCGAATGAGCCGATCGATGCGAGCAATGGTACCGGAGCCTAAGGATTTTGTATCGTTGCGTGGCCTGAAAAACAACGCGTCGAGTGGTTGCCTGATAGACGTAGATGCGTCCCTTGTGGGGATTCTCACGGGACATTATAGGTTGAGAAGGTTCCCAGTACTGCTGGACGTAGAAGACGACACAACATGCCCGGGCTGTTTGGAGGACAAGGAGACACCACTCCACCTAGTTTGCGCATGCGAGGATCTAGGAAATCTCAGATATAAGGTGTCCGAACTATGATTAAGACGAGCATCATCGGTCCCTGTCTATCAAGTAGCGAGTTTAATACTCGCGTCTCATTTAGCGTTCCTGAAGTGAACCAATACAGTTTGAAGTTTTCTCTTCGAAGGAAGGGGAACGATGATATATAAACAGCCATTTGCAATTTTTAAGGGCTTTTTCCGGTCCAGCATGTAACAGTGACTTTCTCTGTCCGTCACGGAGTGATGGCTTTTTCCGTCCTTCAAGTAGTGAAGGCATCCTTGTTGCCGTCCATGATATGGAGTGTCTTTTATTATCGAGCCGTTCCTGAAATATTCTACCCATCCCAAAACATTTTGGATCAAGTGTTGATTAGTTAGGAGATAGTATGTGAGGCAATATTTTTATGGGAAACTCACGAGGAGAGGCCAAGTAGTTGATAGAAACGCCACGAGGAGAAGTCAGACAGTGAGTCGATAACTATACCAGTTAAATATCTCAGTTTCCTCCCACAACGTGTGTTCCTGACGACTACGTAACACGTGTGATCCCGGAGTCGGTTTCACCAAAAGTGAACCTGGAACCATCTTTCTATATCGTGCCTTTTTAAAGCCATTTTTTATTCTCAATAATAAGTGATAAGAAAAGCTATTTTTTTTTATGGGTCTGCAGGGAAGTCCCTAAAGCGCTCCAGGAGCGGCATGTCTGCGGAAAAAAAAAAGCGATTCACGTTGTTCTTGATTCACTGTAAGTTGTACTCGGTGGGAAACACAGGGGGCTGGGCAAATTATTCCAAAGGGATGACGTTCTCCATATAAAAGACTGCTTGAAAAGCGTTGTACGCGGAGTAACAAGCTGAACCTCATACGGATGTGGAGCACCAGCGCGACGTGTATTTCTAACATGCACCGCTTTGGGAGGAATTAAGCGGGCTACATCCTTCGAGCACTGTAGAACAGACTCATGTCGCCAACCGTTCTTCGATGTTCCAGCGAATCAAGGCTGCCGGTCAGTTCCGGGTCTCCAATCAGACGAACAGCTCTTCTCTGAACAGAATCCAACAAATGCAGTGTATGTTTGGGAGCGGAGCCCCAAACATGGGAGCAGTATTCCATAGTTGGTCGAATTTGAGCTTTGTAAAGAAGTAACAGTTGTGGAGTGTAAAGCTTTGTGGTTCGAAATAATATTCCCAACTTTTGAGAAGCTCTCCTTGCTATGCCTGCAACATGTTCATGCCAGGACATATTTGCTCCCAAACTAACGCCCAACAAATTGAGCGACGAAGCTAGGGGAATGGACTGCCCAGACATAGCTATGTCGGGTTCAGCAACGTTAACTTTTTTAGAAAAAAAAAACTGCCGCCTGGGTTTTTGTAGCGTTAAAGTCCACTTGGTTACTGTCACCTCAAGATAGAATTTCTTCCAGGTCTTTGTTAAGTTGAACGACCTCCTGCTGTCTGCGGATATTCGCCCTGAGCAGCCGATGTCCGAGTATTCAAAGTGAATGAAGAGACAAGCGTACTGTCATCTGCAAAGCTGTAGATTGGATTCCCGGTCTTTTCCAGCAGATCATTAATGTAAAATGAGAAAGGGAGTAGGAGACAGTATGGAGCTTTGGGGCACACCGGCGTTGATAATGAAGGTGTTAGAAAGAAATCCGTCGACCGCGACTCGTAAAGAACGCTCTCTGTGGAAACATGAGAGCCATAAACAGAACTTTTCAGACACACCACAAGAGCGTAGCTTAGCCAACAGTCCATCGTGCCAAACACGGTCGAATGCCTTGGATATGTCGAGAGCAACCGCTCGAGATTCTCCAAAGTATTCAATTGCGTTGTTCCAAACATGTGTTACATAAGTTAGAAGATCTCCTGTTGATCTATGTTTACGAAAGCCATATTGGTGATCGCTAATAATATTGAATCGTTTCCATGACTTTCGATAATATTGAAAGTAGTGCGACTGGTCGGTAGTTATTTGGCAAGGTATTCTTGCCTTTTTTAGGTATCGGCTGAACCGTGGCACATTTCCAGCAGGACGGAAATATTCCCTTTCTGTAGGATAGATATACTACCTTCATAATTCTAAGTTAAAGACTATCAACGCACTCTCATAGCATAAAGG
Source organism: Pachyrhynchus sulphureomaculatus (assembly GCA_019049505.1). NCBI lineage: Eukaryota > Metazoa > Arthropoda > Insecta > Coleoptera > Curculionidae > Pachyrhynchus > Pachyrhynchus sulphureomaculatus. The sequence continues at coordinate 59,444,953 of CM032453.1, read as the reverse complement.
GTTATTAATCTAGTATATTTAATTCTAAGGGTGTAATAAATGTAAGAATTTTTTATTTTGTTAATATACTTTTCTTTGTATTAGCGCAGTGTTTCACTGAATTTCCGTTCTATCTTATAGGACGTATAAGTAAGTAACAACAACTAAATAGTTTTCAGTAATTTTTTATTTTGTGAGCTGAACTTAGATTCTTTTTATTCTAAAATGAATGGTGCAAAGAACAGTACAACTAGGCTTTAAACAACTGTAGAGACTATTTTCAAAAGACGTACAAAACTTATCTCTTATCCACATCTTTCCAAAAATAAAAACGGGCTAGCTGATATCCTAATTTTGTTCTCTCTCAATATTAATATCCACTCAATCCATTCTTAATCACCGGTCGAGTGCAAGTTGAACTTGCACAATTAGTGTTCCGTACGTTGATTGCTTTTAAAATAGAAAAATTTGTTACGGTGGTATATGATCAGTGACTTCACAAAACACACCTCAAATGAGTTTTCAACAAAGTTTGTTTCCAATCTTTACTGAAAGCTGATGACCTTGAAATTTTTGTTTTTTTTTATATACCAGATGAATTATTAAAGGTAATGCACTCGTGATAATTTTCGTTCAATCTACACCCCGTGGAGAATATTCCAGAATTTTTTCAAAATATTTTGATCAGTACTTTTCGAGATAAGGTGGGGGGGATAGCGATTTTTTAAAAATAATACAGAGAAAAGTGTGCGCAAGTATTACATTATATATATACTTTTTACTCGTGTTTTCACAAGCTTTCATTTGACACCAGAATCGATGACCTAGTGAAAATTTTTTTTTTTACTTCCGGTTTCACCCCCTAAAACTAACCCTTTAAGTCAAAATTTTACTTTCAAAACTACACGGTTCTGATGAGGCAATCAATTTCTGTATTATTACCAAATTTCATCTCTCTATGACAAATAGTTTCGGAAAAAATCGGGGGTGACAGACAGACAGGCGGACAGACAGACACCGAAGTCATCTTATAAGTGTTCCGCACGGAACATATTCAAAATTACCATATACATAAGGGGCAAAGAGTGGCTCTTATTTAATAAATAAAGCATTTATTTAAAATATAAAAGAAAGAGTAAACACTATAACCTATCAGATTTAAACAATCATATTTTTTTCGAAATTAGATTTGAACCTATAATACTCGTACAACGGTATTCATGGCTTCTCTCCAATATTAAAATTCCACAGTCGACGCTAATAGTAGCTTCCCCTGCATGTATTAACCTTGTAATCAACCCATTTAAATACCCTTTTTATTAAATACAATTTATATGCCGCATTATTCTAATTACCCACCATACGTGTTCATACACTTTTAATTTAATAAAAAGCTTTTTATATTTTGTTGATTTCCCGTCCTTTTATTGCTACGTATTCGTATGTATGTCTAGCCGAGCTTACACGCCCTGAATTTATGAAATTTATATCAGACCTTATGATAGCCGAGTCCCCGGAGAGATAGAAAAAGAATTTATGGGTTACCTTTAATCTGGATGTTTTCCACGTTTCAAGTTTTTATGTGGATATTTAGAGACTGATTCCAAATATTTCAGTTTTTATGCCGTTTTCAATAAAGTAATAGCTCTACCGTTTTGTAGAATGAAAATGATTGCCTATTTTAGTTTTTCTACATATCGAATCATCCTTTTTAGCGTTCCATACGGAACAGTTATAAGATCACTTCGGTATTTCTCCGCCCTAACACGGAAAGTTGAAATTTGCCACTAATATAGGAATTGATGGCCTCATCAGAGCCATATAGTTTTGAGAGTTAAATTTGGACTTAAGGGGTTAGTTTTGGGAGGTGAAATCGGAAGTGACAAAAAAAATTTTTTTTACCAGATCATCGAGAGGGGTGTTAAATGAAACCTGTAAAAACACAAGTTCAAAAATATATATAATGTAATACTTGCGCACACTTTTCTTTGTGTTACTTTTAAAAAATTGCGAGAAATCGCAGTTCTCATCTGATTGAAAAATTTTGAAAAAATTTTGGAATATTCTCCACAGGCTGTAGATTGAACGAAAATGTGCAAAAATGCATTACCTTCAATAATTTATTTGGTATATAAAAAAATAAAAATTTCAAGGTCATCAGTTTTCAGTAAAGATAAAAAAAAAACTTTGTTAAAAACGCATTTGGGGTGTGTTTTGTGAAGTCACTGATCATTTTGTACCTCCGTAACAAAAATTTTTGTTTTAAAAGCAATCAACGTACGGAACACTAATTGTGCAAGTCCGACTTGCACTTGGCTGGTTTTTTACAATAGTAATAGTATGGTATTATCTTATATTCCACCGGGGCTATAAGTAGAACCACCACTACAGTTATGGAAATAATTCTAGGACTAATACCCTTAAATGTATACGTCAAAAGTGAGGCTATCAATAGCACCAATATCGAATGAGGACAAATGAGGAATGGAAACAACAACCTGGACAATTTGCATACTCAAGAGTTATGGAGCTAATCGACGCAAACCCTTGGATATGCAATCTGACTATATGACAACGTCGTGTAATTCTCAAAAACCACAAACATTGCGTGTAATTCAAATCTATGGATGAAGGTGGAGACTCCGACGAAGGAAACGTGCCTGGTTTATTATACAGACGGATGAAAAACTTCGGGCGGAGTAGGTGCTGGCATATATGCAGAAAAGCTCAAGTGGAGCTTTAGCATTCCACAAGGGATAACTGCAACAATATTTCAAGCAGAAATTCACGCAATAAAAGCATGTGTCCATGAGAACATTAGACGCAACCAAGACATATGGTCTGTCAGGTAAGAACGTGTCCGAGATAATTCATTTTTGGTAGATGCGGTTATTGCGATTCAACAAAAAAATGGTAAAAAGGGGGCCTTTGTCTGCGACGCATTTTAATAAAAGTATTAGTCAATTTCGAACTTTCGTCGAAATCACGTAAAATCCAAAATGAGTCACTTGTTTGCGCGTCGGTTCAATTTTTTATGCCCATCCAAAGGGGCCTAAAATGACAAATTTCGCGGCCGCTAAATATATTAAAATGTCGGTGTCGTTTGTGAAGAAGTGGGTAAATCGTTTAGACGAAACGAAAAATATCGACGACTTGCCAAAATGTGGTTCGGTCACTTCGAAAGTCGGAAAACGAATCGTGTCTTTGTTTTCACGGGACCCGAAATTGACGCTGCGTTAAGGAGCGGCAAAATTAAGAATATCGGGTTTGAATGTGTCCCATGAGATCATTCGACAACATCTTTGTGCTCATAATGTCAAATTTTGAAGCACGTTGGAGTAACCTAGAGTGGCCCTTATAATCGCCGGACGCCAACCCTATTGAAAACGTTTGGTCCCTTATAAAGAAAAAGCTCAGAGGAAAACTATGACCATGACAGACTATGACCAAGTTGTCTCGCGAGATTTGAAAAATTTGGAGATCATTGCAGAAAATGTCGTCGACAGCATGCCTCGAAGATATCAGGCAATTATTGATGCAGAAGGGCGCCGTTGTTAGCACGCCAAAGAATACATTGATCGCAAAAAATGTTCTCGAAACACATTTTTTCAAGCATACGAGCGGTCACGTTCTTACTTGACAGATTGTACGTATATATTTTCTCAGACGGTCAAGCTGCTCCAAGATCACGATGGCGTGTAAACGTGACTTGTTAGAATTATTGTCCTGGAACACCAGGGTTAAACTACTGTGGTTTCCAGGACATTCGGGAAAAAAAGGTAATGAAAAACTGGACGAATTAGCAAAATTCGGAGCTACAAGACAATACAGGTGTCCGGAACCAGCGTTTGGTATACCAAACAGATGGTAAAATGACAATCAACAACTATTTTGAAGGGTCGGAGAAATTGTGTTTTTTAGATTGAATACGAAAGATAGAAAAACGTTGAATTATGTGTATCGAGCTAAAAGGAGACTATGTTGAAAAATAACATAAATATTACACATAAAAATGTTTTTTTCTTGTCAAGGCCAGATACTTACCATACAAAAAATGCAAAAATCTCGGAATGAGTTACAATACTAGTAAAAACCGAACATACTCCTTTAATAGATGATCTATATTAATTGAAAGTAGTAAAGAGAGTAAATCGGAAATTGACATAAACACTCATGATTATCCGCCTCCGTTGCAGTAGCCACAAAAACTGGAAAACAAGAGAACAAAATAAGTGACAACACGAACAACTCGTGGAAAGAAGAAGAAATATGAACAGAGATGAGCACAAAATAGAGTGGAGGGGCCTAACAAGTTAATTAGAAAAAAAATCAGAAAAGATATAAGAACGCACAAGCATAAAGTGATTTTGGAAACCATTGTAGGAAATAAAGGCCTAAAATTAACAGGCAAGAAACTGAATTGCAAAATAGTGAGGAACAAATAATAACGAATAGGGACAAAGTAAACTAAGACATAAACACCTACTATAAGGAACTGTACAGGTCCAAAAAACACCCAAAGAAGAATAAAAATAACAGACTGAAAAGAAAATACAAAATATAGGTTCGGAAGAACCGTCAGAGGTTACTGTAGAGGAAGTCAATAATGCACTGAAGGAAGTGAAGCGTAACAAAGCAGCAGCCCTTAATGGTATTTTATCAGAAATTCTATGGGAGGCCGGAGAGGACTTAAAACAAGAACTGGTCAACCCATTCAACATGTGTCTAGAAAATGGCAAAATACCAACATTGTGGCATACATCAGAAGTATTACATCTACACAAAAAGAGAGATATCAGAAAGTTGGATAATTACCGCCCGATTAACTTACTATCTCATATTTATAAACTTTTGATTAAAATCACCTCCAATAGATTAAAAAATAAGTTAGATTCCTACCAGCCATGCGAACAGGCTGGTTTTAGATCCGACTATAGCACATGCCACCACTTACAGACAATGAGAAATATCCTAGAGAAGAGCAATGAATACAATTTCGAACTTTACATAGCCTTCATAGACTATGAGAAGGCTTTTGATTCCGTCGAAACGTGGGCAATTATCAATGGCTTGAACAATTGTAGAATTGATTCTAGATACACTAACTTACTCAAAGATATATATGAAAACGCAAAGATTTACATAAAACCTAGTACAGAACAAATACGTATAGGAAGAGGCGTAAGACAGGGAGATACTATCTCTCCTAAGCTATTTATTACGGCTCTAGAAGACGTATTCCGTCAACTAGATTGGAAAAAGAAATGCCTAAAGAGAGATGGTGTGTATTTAATTCATTTAAGGTTCGTCGACGATATTGTAGTCATCAGTAGTGATCCACATGAGTTACAAGAAATGATAAATGAGTTAAATTGCCACTCAAAGACAATTAGTCTTAGGATGAATAAAAGTAAGACAAAAATATTAACCAACACTAATAATAACATAGTTATAAATTAGGAAGGAACAGCTCTCGAGATTGTTAAGGATTATGTGTATCTGGAGCAAAAAAATTACTACGACGAGAGTCAGTGTCTCGGATGACATTTCAAGAAGAATCAGGTTTGGATGGTGCGTATTCGGGAAGTTAAGTTATATATTTGAAGATAAACCCATCTCAAATAAGTTAAAGGCCAAAGTTTACGATCAGTGCATCCTACCCGTAATTACATATGGCGCTGTAACTTGGACACTGAATAAAGCTGCTATACAAAAACTACCTCGGACCCAGAGAGCACACGAAAGACAGATGATCGGGACAAAAGTTAAAGATAGAAAAAGAAACAAGTGGATACATGAACAAAGGAAACTAAAGGATATTATAAGGCACGTAGCAGAAAAAAAAGTGGCAACGGGCTGGGCATGTTGCACGCACGAGCGATGATCGATGGACCAAGCGAACATTAGAATGGAGACCACGAGAACAGAAAAGGAGCTTAGGACGTACAAAAACAAGATGGAGGGATGATATACAGAGGGTTGCGGGCATTGAATGGATGACAACAGCTGCAAATAGATTGAGATGGAAATTCAGGGGGAAGGCCTACATGCAGCATTGGATCGAATTAGGCTTAGGAATTAGTGACTGATGATTATCAGTTAAAGTAAGCAAACAATAAGATGGTATTGCCGTCAGTAAGGAAGCCTCGCCGTCTCTAGTATTTTTTAATAAGCCCATTTCTGCGTTAAAGTGCAAATTTACCATTGATTTATTATTGCAAGTACATCCTTCGGAGATGTTATTACATGAGAGTACAATATTTTTAAAATGAACACCACAAAACTTCATTTAAACGGCCATGCATGTTTCATGAGATAAAAGCAAATATTGGCCCAAACGTTGTGATTCAATTAACAAGTTAACGCCAGACTATTACATACATAAAATTTTTATGATGTAACTTATCATTTGTATTTACTAGCTTAATACTAATTACTATTTTTTAAAAAATCCAGATCCTACTTGTCACGAATATTAGGCTCGACATATAAAAAACAGGTGAAAAAAATTCCCCAGACAATAATGACAAATTTTCTATTATTATCACAAAACAGGTATACTTGTCGACAAAATTCCTGACCCACCCAAGTTAATAACCGTGAAAAAATGTCTGGGAACGCTACGATGTACAGGATGTGTGGATTTGTTAATTAGATACATAAATAAATTACTTCTTTCAACTAAAAAATCATTTTATTGTGTTGCTAGCCTATTTAAGATATAACACGTAGGCTGAAAAGTTTTTGGTCTGACACACAGATGTCGCCCGATTCAAAAAATCCATATGATTTTTAGGAAGTACCAACTTTCAAACGATATATGTCAAAATTTCATGACATTTCGACGATTAGATTACAAGTTACCGTGGTTTTAGTGACGCTACTTTTGATATTTTCAAAACGATGGAAAAAATCGAATTTCGTATGTTGATTAAATACTGTTTTTTGATGGGGAAAAATGCCGGTCAAGCAAGCAAGTGTTACGGGGACTCTGCCCCTGGAAAATCACTCATCATTTACTCGTATGTTGAATTTAAACGCGGTCGTACAGACACAAATGATGGTAAATGCTCTGGACGCCCAAATGAGGTAGTTACACCGGAAAACATAAAAAAAATCCACAAAATTGTTTTGAATGACCGTAAAGTGAAATTGGGTAAGATAGCTGATACCCTAAAGATATCAAAAGAACGTGTTGATCATATATTGCATGAACATTTGGGCATAAGAAAGCTTTGTTCGAAATGGGTACCGCGTTTGCTCACAGTGGACCAAAAACAGAAACGTGTTGATGATTCTGAGCGCTGTTTGGACTTGTTTAAGCGCAATGAAAAGAATTTTTTCATGTGATATGTGACAATGGATGAAACATGGATCCACCACTACACACCGGAATCAAATCGGCAGTCAGCTGAGTGGACACCAGCCGGTGAAAGCCGCCCGAAGCGACCAAAGACACAACAGTCGGCTGGGAAGGTTTTGGCCACTGTATTTTGGAATGCGCATGGAATAATTATGCATAATTGGCCTTCAGTCTAACTAACTAAAGCAGCGCGTTTGCTCACAGTGGACCAAAAACAGAAACGTGTTGATGATTCTGAGCGCTGTTTGGACTTGTTTAAGCGCAATGAAAAGGATTTTTTCATGTGATATGTGACAATGGATGAAACATGGATCCACCACTACACACCGGAATCAAATCGGCAGTCAGCTGAGTGGACACCAGCCGGTGAAAGCCGCCCAAAGCGACCAAAGACACAACAGTCGGCTGGGAAGGTTTTGGCCACTGTATTTTGGAATGCGCATGGAATAATTATGCATAATTGGCCTTCAGTCTAACTAACTAAAGCAAAGTTTTACGCAATAACACATTATTTTCTTAACTACCTGTACCTACAAAAGACAAGACATTCATACATCACACAGTGATCTGCAATTATATCACAGAATTTTCGATTGTTTAAATCAGGGCTGTCCGGGCCGGAGACGTTTACTGGCCAATACAAATTACAACATGGACTGGTGGGCAGTAGTAACTAAAGATTATCAGTCTTCAATTAAAGGTAAATAAAAAAATACATGGGATATTATTCATTCAATTGTTTATTGTTTTTTTATTAATTTCTCTTTTACTGTTCTGTCAATATCAACATCAATATTACTCGTTGCCAAATGCATTGCGTGAACAAATAACTTATCCGATAGTGACAACCGGCATTTAGATTTTATAAAAGCACTATCACATAGGTCAGTACTGCCCATCATCGAACCCATTTTTAAGCCAAAATTGGTAAGTTTGGGAAAACGATCACCGAGAAGCTTAAAAAATGTAAGCCTGTTTCGGTTCTGCCCTTGTAAAAGGGGTCGGATTGTAGATCACATAGCTCTAATTGATAGTCGATCTTTACGCTTTCAATAGCAATCGTTAATGGATGAGTGAAAAGTGACAAACCGTTCTCTAATTCTTTGAAATCCACAAATCGCTGCTCAAACTCAATAACCGACCAAGTGCAAGTCGGACGGACATAATTAGTGTTCCGTACGATGACTGCTTTTAAAATAAAAATTTTTGTTACGGAGGTATAAAATGATCAATGACACAAAACACAAAAATTGTTTTCCGATCTTTAGGCCGCTCCCTGATTTGTCAGTGCGGTATCGTTTTTCTCGATGTGCTCGGTACCGATTCGGTAACAAAAACATGCCGAACGCCTATATTTCAATGAAACCCACCTGACTTGCTCCACTCCCGCGTAAGTCAGACACACCGAGAAAAACGATACCGCACCGACAAATCAGGGACCGGCCTTACTGAAAACTGATGATCTTGAGATTTTTGTTTATATATATATATATATATATATATATATATATATATATATATATATATATATATATATATATATGTTAGATAAATTATTAAAGATAATGCACTCGTGATAATTTTCGTTCAGTCTACACCCTGTGAAGAACATTCCAGAATTTTTTTAAAATTTTTTGATCAGTACTTTTCGAGATAAAAATATTACAAAAAAAAATGTGCGCAAGTATGACATTATATATATTTTTGAACTCGCATTTTTACAAACTTTCATTTGACACCCTACTCGATAACCTGGTAAAAAAAAAAATTTTCACCTCCGATTTCACCCCCCCCACTACCCCCTTAATTTAGCTTTCAAAACTACACGGACCTGATGACGCCATCAATTCCTATATTAGTGCCAAATTTCAACTTTCCATGTTAAACAATTTCGGAGAAAATCGGGTGTGACAGACAGACGGACAGACACCGAGTGATTTTATAACTGTTCCGTACGGAACACTAAAAATTACCTCGTCAATGTACTTAATTTAGTCGGAAAATCTGGATCCTTCGAAATTTTCCATCTCAATGTGTTGTTCTTTGTAACTTGGAGAAAAGAAAAAAACTTTCTCTAGTGACATTTTGGACAATTTCAGTTTACTTTTAAATCCATTCCCATTTCCATATAAGTTCGCTATGTTGTGTTGTTTGCCTTGTAATTTCAAATTCAGTTTGTTCAACTGTTGTGTCATGATGGTTAAAAACGCGAGTTGGGCAAGGAATTCAGGATCTTGCATTTTGTTTTCTAGTTCGGTCGTATAAAATTTTATTTCATTTTTGAGAAATACAGGTATTTCTTTTCGTAAAGTAAAAAAAAATTCTAACTAAAGGAAAATAGACCACAATATCAAATAATGTCACCAACCGCTTATAGAAGCCAGGGAACATATATAACAGTGACTGTGGATATGGTAGAAAAAGCCTTAAGAACTATGAAGAATGGAAGGGCTAGTGGATTCGAGGGAATACCAGTCGAACTCCTAAAATATGGACCAACAAAATTAAAAGAGATCTTGGCATACTTGTTTACCTTGTATATAAACGGAAAACCCTCACCCACTTCATGGAAAATGGCATGGATTACCCCGATACATAAGAAAGGAAGGAAAGATGTATGTAGTAACTATAGATGCATAGCCGTCACAGATACTCTGAGCAGCCTGTATGGAAAAGTCCTAACGTCTCAAATTGAACAAGAATATGGCCTATATGAACTTGAAGAACAAGCCGGATTTAGAGTGGGTCGTTCGTTCATGCATTGATAACATATTTCCAATATCTCAAATCATCGAGAAAAAGACGGCGACACACAACAGTCGGATTTATCTTTTGTTTGTGGACCTTACGGGGGCCTATGACCCAGTACCAATTAAAAAAATGTGGGACGTGCTTGAGAAAAGTCCAATAGATATAACTTTGATAAAAGCTGTACAACAATTGTAAAACGGATGTTCCTCAAAAATTAAAGTTGGCCAGACACTCTCCGAACAATTTGACGTATCAAAAGGCCTCAAACAAGGATGTAGCTTGTTTCCAACCCTTTTTAAAATATATCTAGCACATGTACTGAGAAACTGGCGAAGAAAGTTTTCAAAAATGGGAATGCCTATCAATGACAATCTTACACTATACACATTACACTTCGCAGACGACCAGATAGTAATAGCTCAGGACAAGAAGACCTAGAATACGTGACCCGAAAGTTAATATGGAAAATGGGGGCTTGAGATAAAAAAAACCAAAACGAAATACATGTGCGTGGGAGGAGAGCCGGAAGAGTTGGAAGTTGAAAATAACATCAAAATTGAAGGCTATAAGGAATATACATACTTAGGGGTAAAAATAACAAGTGAAGGAAGATGTGAGAAAGAAATTGAAGACAGAATCAGCAAAGAAAGGAGAGTAATAGGAGCATTAAACTCTGTGCTTTGGTCTAAGGATATACTGGATAACAGGAAAAGGATAATATATAACACTATCTTTAAAAATATAATGCTATACGGTTCAGAGATGTGGTAACTGAGTGAAAGACAAAAAAAAAGAAACTCTTTTCAACAGAAATGGACTTCTGGCGAAGATCGGCCCAAATCTCTCGCTTAGACAAAATTAGAAACGAGAGAATAAGAGACAAGATGAAAGCAAATAAGACCATCATTCAGATAATTCAAGAAAAACAACTACGTTGGTATGGCCACGTACAACGTATAGCCGATGAGAAAATACCGAACCAAGTAATGCATTGGACACCTGGGGACCGACGAAAACGAGGTCGACCTAAGAGAGGGCCATGTCTGAGAGAAACCTGCAGCCAGGAGACTGGAACGATAGACGAGAATGGCAACTGGGAACCGTAGGGCGTCGCAGAACGCTATGAGGCGGATTTATATATATATATATATATATATATATATATATATATATATATATATATATATATATATATATAAAATTCTGCAAGCACTGACCATCTGATTACTGAATGTAAAAGCAAATCTCCATAAGCAACAATCAACCGTTTTGGTGTTCCAAGATGAATCGAATCCAACAAAGTGGTTCGTTCGCGAAGCACTTCCAAGAAAATGATCGCTTGTTTCTTTAATTATACTGGACATGTTGCAACCATTTCTTTAGACGATCAAAGAACAGTTAATCTCGAATGGTATACAACTATTTGTTTGTTAGAAGTCATCGATGAACTTAGGAAAAACAACCGAATACGTCACATCATTCTTCATCATGACAATGCCAGCTCTCACACAGCACGTCAAACAATTGATTATTTGACGGAGAAAAACATCGAATTAATGTCTCATTGTCCGTATTCATCTTATTTATCGCCCATCGACTTCTTTTTGTTCCCAAATGTCAAAAAAAACATGCGTGGGCAGCGATTTTCATCATCTCAAGAAGCTGCTGAATCCTTCCAAAACCATGTTTGAGGTACCAACTTCAGAGTGGAAAAAATGTTTCGAGAATTGGTTTGAAAGCATGCAAAAATGTATAATTCTTAAAGGGGAATATTTTGACAATATAATGATTTGTTTTTGTAAAAACTTAAAAGCTAGCCCCCGTACATATTGTGTCTTTTGTTGTATACCAGATATATTTCGTATAGAATTAACTTTCTTTTTAGTATGGTTATATGAATTTTAATTCTATATTTTAACTGAATATATTTCAATATAAAAATATCCCAGGAGCATATAAGGCTCAAGGTCAAAAAAGTAAATGCAAATTAACACAAAAGTCAAGACCAAAACAATAAAGTAATTTACTTTTCGACTTATTACCACACATCATAACAATTCTAAGAAAAAAAACTATTTCTATTTCTATGCTAGTACTAGAAAGATAACTTCTATTTTATCACTTACCTCATCATTCTTTAATTTACTCTATTTTTTTTAGTTCAGTTATTATTAACTTTATGACCTAAAGTATGATTCATAAAATTGTTATTACAGCAATTTTTGCATACAAGTTTAATAATAATTAATAGTCTTATGACTGTCGAGGTTAATAACATGGTTTTTGCAGCCCAAAATTTTTTTATTTTTATCGATTAAATAATATATTAAAATGGTTTTCTTAGTCTTGTACCAATGATGTAACAACTTGTGTTTAGGCCCGTATTTAAAGCTTTCTCAGAAAAAAAATTCTTAAATTCTTGTAAGCTGTGAATTGAAATATAGGTGATACGAACGACTTCTGTTTGCAAAATATATATACGTACTGTAACATACTGGTAATACTTCCAGAATCATTATTGATTCATAGTCATATGTCAATTTTCAAATTTATTATAATTTTACTAAAAATACAAATATAGCAATTGACTCACCAGGCGAAAATATCAAACAAAATAAACTGTTTTTTTTTGCTGTTTTGTTGACCTCATGAACTATTAACTGTGAGCTTATAAAGGGTGATTCATTTAGAGGTACTTTTTTTAAATAAAAAAAAAATGAATAAAAACAATTTTATTTTATAATCTTTATTATCATATAAAAGTACCATTCTTTACAATTATTTCTTAAAGATAATTTCTTTCAAATGTTGTCCGCGACTACGGTTAATAACGTCCATTCTGAAGTTCCAATTTTCAATGACGCATGTGAGTATTTCGAGTGGTATTTGGCCAATGACTCGAGTAATATTGGCCTCCAATGCCTCAATTGTAGCTGGCTTATCAGTCAAGAGGTGTGATGTCACATGATCTAGCCGGCCAATTCACTGGTCCAAAGCGTGAAATGATCTGTTCGCCGAATTGCTCTCGCAGTAAAGCCATGGTTTCACGGGCTGTATGGCAAATGGCGCCATCTTGTTGGAACCAAATTTCGTCGAGACCACGGGCTTCAATTTCTAGCATCAAATAGTCTGTTATCATGGCGTGATAACGGTCACCATTCACAGTAACATTCCGGCCGGCCTCTGTATTGAAGAAATATAGACCGATTATTCCCCCGGCCCATAAACCACACCAAACAGTTGTTTTTTCTGGATTTAATGGCAGCTCTTTTCAGGTTGTTCATCACCCCAAATACGGGCATTTTGTTTATTCACGAACCCATTAAGCCAAAAATGGGCCTCATCGGTGAACAAAATTTTTCTCGAAAACAGTGGATCTTCTGTAAGCTTGTCAAGAGCCCAACGACTAAAACGGAAACGATTCGCAGGGTCGGTCGGCTTCAGTTGTTGCACTAGTTGAATTTTGTATACTTTTAAAGAAAGATCCTTACGTAAAATACGCCAAGTTGTTGAATATGACAGGCCAAGCTGTTGAGAACGGCGACGAATCGACACTTCACGGTCTTCGTGTACACTCTCCGCTACCGTCCCTATATTTTCTTCACTACGTGCTGGATGTGGTCTATTCGGTCGAGCATTATCCAATAATGAAAATTGGGTCTCAAACTTATTGATGGTAGAACGAATTGTGCGTTCGGTAGGCCGATTATGTGGACCATAAGTTGCTCTAAGCGCCCGATACACATTCCTCGTAGAACGCCCATTTTCGTAATAAAGTTGAACAATTTGTAGACGCTGTGCCGGGCTAAGTCTTTCCATTATGAATTGTCAAACACTACTGAACAGGAATGCCACTTCAGTTGACACGACGCATGCGCAATCTGCAATTAAATCCCCATCACAAAAAGTACCTCTAAATGAATCACCCTTTATATGTATTTAAAATCTTGGACGACACAACGCCTAGTTTCAAGCGCGGGATTTTAACCAGCGACCCACGGGTCACTTGGCAGGCTCGCATCCACCGCGCTACCGAGGCCGGCACACAAACTGTTAAAAATATAATAAATTACAGTAAGGATCCCCTGTTAAATTAGGATGAGAAAGCGCCAGTAGTCTAGGTTGAAAACGTGGTATTTACCAGTGATTGGGATGTCAGCAGAAAATGACCAGAGATAACCAAACTTTCCCGAAAGGAAATACTAAATATATAATAAATACTAAAAATTTATGGAAACTGGAGTACCGTACAGTAATATAAAACATCTTGTAAAGAAAGGAAAACGTGCCAGGGAACTTCGAAAAGACTTAAAGATTACTTATGAGGGATCTGCAACAGTGTAAGCTATTGTTAAACGACGGATCCGCCTCTTCCAACAAGGGCGACAATCGATTTAAGATGATGAACAGCCTGGTCTACGTCATATAGTGGTAAAGAAATAAAATATTACAATAATAAAACACTGTGGGTCCTAAAAATGCTAACACCTATTGAGTATTACACCGTGTGTAATGTTGCGAGTTTCTTGCGTAATCCAAGAATAATCCGAATGTAATTTATGACCGTATCATAAACTCTGATTAAACTTATATGATCCCGAAACAAAACAATAATGCATTCAGTGGACAATAAAGCGAGATAAGCCACCCTACATGGACACCTTTTCTTAGACATAAAAGGATTGTTACTGACTAACTTTCAAAGAAGAGTATAAACCATTATTATGGTGAATTAAGGCCTTAGGACACTGTAATTTTTTGAAAAAATCTTTTTTTTAATTTGTTTAATCGATGCTTAAGCATCTCAAAAATATAATAGAAATCGTTTCATACTGAAAACAAATTTTTAAAAATATGTTTAAACACTCTAAGTCAAGAACGTATCAGAACGTATGAAATTACGTATTTCGCGTGCTTCGGATTTTTCATATCATAGATAAGACCTATAATTACGATGTCCTTTTGGAACATGATAATAGAAGGCGCTTGTACCAGGTGTACAAGTATGAAATGCGGATTTCAGACAACAGATGGTGCACCAATGCAATTTGTGCTATAAAGATTTGACACTGCGCCATTTTGTTGTGTCATCAACAAGTGTCAGACGCGCACGAGTGATAAATTGGAAAAGTGCGTGCATAGTGTTCAATATGTCGAAAATTTATACCGAACAAAGAGCATTCGCGGACAGCATAAATTTTTTGTTTTCATTTGAAGAAAACTGCTGTTGAATCATACCGATTACTTCGAGAAGCTTATGGTGAACATGCTCCATCGCAAGATACGTGTAAACGATGGTTTCGGCGTTTTAAAACTGGTGACTTCGATGTTGCAGACAAGGAACGTGGAAAACCGCAAAAAAAATACGAAGATGTGGAATTGCAAGCATTGTTGGACGAAGATGATTCGCAAACACAAAAACAACTAGCCGAGCAAGTCAACAAGCTGTTTCCAATCGGCTACGAGAGATGGAAAAAATTCAGAAGACCGGTAGATGAATACCACATGAGTTGAACGACAGGCAGATGGAAAAGCGCAAAAACACGTGTGACATTTTGCTTGCTCGGTACAAAAGGAAGTCGTTTTTGCATCGTATAGTTACAGGGGATGAAAAGTGGATTTATTTTGAGAATCCCAAGGGCAAAAAATCATGGGTAGACCTAGGCGCACCATCCACATCGACCGCAAGACCGAATCGCTTTGGCAGAAAGACGATGCTCTGTGTTTGGTGGGACCAGAGGGGCGTGGTCTATTATGAGGTGTTAAAATCTGGGGAAACAGTTAATGCTAAACGTTACCAACAACAATTGATCGATTTGAACCATTCGCTGCTTGAAAAAAGGCCAGGATATCGAAAGAGGCAACACAAAGTCATTTTTCTTCATGACAATGCTCCATCAAATACGGCAAAACCAGTTCGCGACACGTTGGGAGCACTCAGCTGGGAAGTTCTACCCCATGCGGCTTACTCACCAGACTTGGCTCCTTCCGATTACCACTTGTTTGCATCAATGGGTCACGCACTTGCTGAGCAGCGCTTTGGTTCGTACGAAGATGTGAAAAAATGGCTCGATGAATGGTTTGCAGCAAAAGGGGAAGGTTTTTACTGGCGTGGTATTCACAAATTGCCCGAAAGATGGGAAAAATGTATAAAAAGCGATGGAGCATACTTTGAATAAAGCACTTTTTATCATTCTTCCGAATTTAACATGTCTTTTTAGAAAAAAAATCCGCATTTCATACTTGTACACCTGGTAATTATCCTATATTCAAGTTTTTTACCGTAGTGTTGGTACAACTGTTGAAACCATGCGGTTTACAGTACGTTCGCCGTACGCGCTACAAGTACGAGTACACGCTGTAAAAAAGAGATTTTGCAATTTTTTTTTAAACTTAAGTTTTGTTTTTATACTATTCAAGTAAATTATGAGTGAAAATAGAGTTTATCGTGGCAAAAAAAGGTACGAAAAGCTCCATGTAGTCCGCAAGAAGGAGCAACGTTTCGAAGAGGCGGAGACGGAGTCGGAGGGAGTCAGCACATCTGCGAAAAATTTTTCTAAATCCACGAAAAGGGCAGAAGACGAAGAAAATATGAATTTAGAATGCCACTTATATGGTACCGAGATCGCAGACTGATTTTCTTTATTTTAACAATTTTCAATTTTAAACTATGTCTTTAAAATCAGCTTGCAGCATAACTCAAACAATTTTTATCCGATTGAGTTCAAATTTTAACTGTAGCTTCTGTATTAGATTCTGAAGAGAAGTAAGTACGATTTTTAAGAAATATTAAAAATTGCAAAAGTGATTACCAAATTTCTCTCAATTTTTTCCGCGAAAATCGAGATTTTTTTTCAAAAGTTTGCCATTCTTTGAACAATCAATATTTTAAAAATATCCTACGTACTTCCCTAAATATTTACGTGTAGATTAAGCAGATTTTTTTTTGTTACAGGATCAAATTTACTAAAGATATGCTGCCGGAGTCTTTTTTTAAAAAGATGTCTTTTTAAAAGCTGCACTGTGCTGCCATTTTGTAAAATATATCAAAAAAAATATATTTTTGCACCTCAATACATGTGTGGTTTTTTGAATAAAAAAATTTTTGAATCCGAAAAAAGATGTTTAAAGTTGGTTCATTTTCACGCCTCTACAGGGGCCTAAGGCCTTAATTGGCAGAGTTGGTGAATCTGTAAAAAAGTGGAATTTTGCTCATTCACGGCAACGTCCCTGTCCACACAGCTCAAGTTGCAAAACGTACTATTCGCGATTCTAGGTTTGAAGACATTTGTCTTAGAGTTCTGACCTAGTACTGAGCTACTATTATTTGGATAGGAGTTCAAAAGAAGACTTGAGAAGCCACATCTACACGGATGAAGAAGATATGATGTCGATAGTACAAGAGCATTTCGCAGACGAATCACCAAGTTTTGAATGATTAAAGTCGGAAATGCATTAAGATAGGTGAAAGTTATAGTGGAAAACACAGCCGTAATTTTTTTTAACATGCGTTTTTTCTATGTTAGGTACACTTTCTGCCAGACATCTCGTAAATATAATTGCATTTTGGCATCTTTAAAACCATTTCGATTCGGTCGTAGAAAATTGCATATGCAACTCTCAGTGCAAATACGCATATAGTGTAGCGCCGGAAGATTAGCTTGGGTTAGTAGCAGATAAAGAGATTTCCCTGATTTTTCTAATGTACTTTAACATTTTAATGATGCAAAAAAGCCGCGAGCATATGAAATTAAAACAGAGCATGCAAAAAAAAAGATAATAAAGCTCATAAAAAGCAAAGTATGTTTACTTTTTTACGTTTCTTAAGCCATGGGACAGCAAGATGGTAGCTTTGACACTAATTAACGACCTTCTCTCTTGTTTTCATCGGTGTTTATTGGTAGTAAGAGTTTTAACATGCAATAACTTACTGGGTTGTAAAATTTGTATATAAAAATATTTTCCATTTAATGTAGTCATTATGAGAAACACCGTAGAAGTAAAAAATAATTAGCATTGATTAATTTCTCCTGTTGACATTAAAAATATCTAATTAACAAGCAATTAAATGGAATTAGAAATATACATGTCGAATGTCATTTTTTAATACCGACTGAGTACAAGCACCTTAAAGTGTGTATATTTAGATTAAACCGTGTTTATTTATAAACATACTTAGGTAAATGTTATGTTTGCTGTTTGCATAACATTTAAAACGGAACCAAAATATACACAAACCGGTCTCCGGGAAAGTTATCCCTTGATTTCACGGCAATAAATGTTCAATAAATTTAGTTCCATATATGGAGAATGATATTTGTTAATTTATGCTAGAGACTTTCCTGTAATACTTCACAGGATCTTCTAAGTGTCAGTTCAACTGACCTAGACAAAATAAAAAATACTTTATATCAGTAAAAATAAAAGTTCCCGTAATAACGCAAACTAACCCGAATCCCTTATATACGGTATCTGGATGTGTAATGTAGGATAAATGTTTAAAAGTTAAGAGAAGTATTTTTTTTCATACAGGCGCTATTGTTATCTATGAAAATATTTGGTTTTAGGTTGGTACAACTGGTATTGGCATCTGAAATTTTTTTAGGACGTTTGTTTCATTAAGTGGGGTGAAAAGTCTCGAGACTTTTGAAGAAAAAAACATTTTTTTTTTGCTAAAAATCCGCTCTCTAAAATAAATCTCAGTTTTCCATTGAGCCAAAACTCTTTCCTGGGAACCACCTTTTCAAATTTGTAAAGAGGTAATAATCGCTGGAGGTCAGATCTGGTGAATACGGGACGAGGAAGCAACCCAGTCCAATTTCACCATCGATTTTTATGGAGTTGTGAGCTGGTGCATTATCTTGGTTAAACAATACTTTTTGTTTGCTAAATGCGGCCTTTTTTTCTTCATTTCACCATTCAGACGGTCCAGTAAACCAAGGTAATAGTCTTCGGTGATTGTCCGCCCCTTCTCAAGATAGTCGATTAATATTATTCCATGCGCATCCCAAAAAATACTAAATCCTTTGTGATGTGTATGTTTTTGGACACTTCGGTCGGCTTTCTTACGGCGGACTGCCCGTTGGACTTAAGACGTTTAGTGGTGGATCCTAGTTTCCTCAAATGTTACAAACTGACAGCATTTAAGTTTACTAAACCATTGTCATATAGTTGTTCTCGACGGAGACGTTGTGCTGTAACAATTATCAAGCCATTCTTTGGTTCTGGCTGTGTTGTCCCATCAAAAAACAATGTCTAATTAACACGCGACAGTCTTTTTGTTCCATCGTTTTGCAAAACTCAAAATGTCATAAAAATTTTACACGAATCTATTGAGAGTTGATACTAACTGAAAATCATATGGTTTTTTCTTTGTGCTGCCATCTCTCGAAAAGTCTTGGGACTTTTCACTCCGTGGATGTAAGTTAAAAAAAAAGTGTTTTTGAAAATATTTTGTTGGCGATTTTTAAACTAAATAAATTTATTAAGCAAAGAATTTGCATTAAATTTTGTCTCAGAAAGGAAATTTCTGGTATCGATCCGTTAAAAATGTGAAAATCGTGCAAAAAGTGAACCAAAACCGAAAAAAACACACGTTTAAGTCGGTCACAAAACAATGTTAACTGTTTTCTTCGGTTACCGTAGTGTTATGCACAAAAAGTTTCTTCCAACTGACGAAATAGTTAATAAGGAGTATTATTTAATATATATTGTATTATTATTAAATTAGACAGTTATCAACCACGTGAACAAGAGGGATTTAGACGTGGTTACAGCGCTTTGGATCATCTTCAAACAATTAGATTACTAGTGGAAAAAGCAAATGAATATAAGGTCACCTTGTGGATAGCAATGGTTGACTACGAAAAAGCTTTTTGATTCGGTAGAAATGTGGGGGTCTTTAATGCCTTAAGTAGCAGCAGAGTCGACGAAAGATACTCAACTCTTCTTGAATACATATATAAAAATGCCACATCAGAAATAATACATGAAGAAAAAACAAATAAAATAAAAAATAACAGAGAAATAACACAAGGCAATTCAATATTCCCAAAGCTGTTCACGTTGACTACAAGACATGCTCAAATCGTTAAAGTGGGAAAATAAAGGAATATTAATAGACGGTGAACGATTAAATCACTTAAGGTTCGCAGATGATGTCACTCTGATCGCCAACACAAAAGAAGAATTAAAGAAATGCTGATGGAATTAAATAATAAGTCTCGAGAAATAGGTCTAAAAATAAACTTCACCAAAACCAAATATTTGAACAACGAAAGTGAAGATACCAGCCAGGAACTATTAATAGAAGGTGAAAGAATAGGAAAGATAGAAACATTCACATATTTAGGACAAAAAATAGAAATATCAAAAAATAATTTAAAGGCTGACTTTTATAAAAGAGTCTCGTTAGCTTGGTCTGCGTTCAGAAGGCTACAATCTACATTTAAATAGGACATCTCAAATACAATAAAAGCCAGAGTGTCCGATCAATATGTATTGCCGGCATTAACATATGGCACTGAAACGTGGGATTTTAATAAAAGTATAATAAATAAACTCCAGAGCAATGGAGAGGAGAATGCTAAATATTGGACTCCAAGGTAGTATTCCTGTGATTAAGATACGAAGATCAAAAGTGATATAATAAAACGAATATGTGTGTTAAGCTGGAATTGCATTTCGTCTATTTTAAACTGAAAAATCTCAAAATTTTTTAAATGGCACACCCTGTATATTATTATTTTTTCTGATAGATTTTACAAAACCCTCCAACTTTTATTAAGTATGTCATATACCTATTTCTAATAGTTTTCGATTTATTTTGAATTTTTCAATTTTTACCCTTGGTTTTAATACACTTACGTTATTGTGAAAACACAAACAAATAGTTAATAATAATTTTAATATAGTTTAACTTAGCTAATGATGAATTATTATGACGTAATAAATGTTCAAAAATATGCCGGTCTACTTGAATACACATGTTTAGTCGTTTTACTATATTTTCCTTCACTTTCCTTAGTATAAAGGGCGTTATTGTCCTGCACGCATCCCGTGTCCTATTTTCCATATCTACTGGTGTTGTAGGGGGATTCACATAAACACGATCTTTAATGTGGCCCAACAAAAAGAAGTCTAAAGGTGTTAAGTCACATGATCGAGGGGGCCACTGAATGAATCCATCCCTACCGATCCATTTTTGTGGGTAACGATCGTTTAAAAATTCCCGAACTTCCAGGTGGTAATGAGCAGGAACACCATCTTGTTAAATCCACATTTGTTCCCTTTCAAAGTTATCAACTTCTTCAAGAAGTTGGGGTTATTCGTTTTGCAAAAAATTTAGATATCTAGGCCATTAAGCGGTTCGCGGACAAAATATAGACCAATAATTCGAAAATTTAATATTCCACACCATACATTAAGCGGCCAATGGTTTTGGTTTTGAACTTCCCAGACCCAAAATGGATTAACTGTTGAATAACAAAGCATGTTATGGCTGTTAACTGCTCCATTACTGCAAAAAGTCGCTCGATCAGAAAACATTATTTTGGATAAAAAATTTGGATCGGCCTCTATTGCTCCATTCATGGTGGTACAAAAGTTTACTCGTGGTTGAAAATCACGGTCTTGAAGTTCTTGGTGTACTTACATATGAAAGGGATGATACTTGTATTTTCTCGTGGTGCGATTAGCCGTAGATTGGGATGAGTCAGATAAGTCAGCTAGCTGACGGCTGCTGACCTGGAGATTATCTTCAACATGAAGTAAAATCTTCATTTCTTTTTCCTTATTGGTAGCGTTCTGGTTTACTACTTTCCGTTTTGTATACTCAACGCTACCACTACCATCAAACCATTCCATTAAGCACTGAAAAGATTTTCTAGATGGTAAACGTCTACTAGGGTACTTCGCTCTGTAAAGCCTTACTGCCAAAAGACAATTTTTTCCCGCTTCGCCCAGTATATAAACCATATCAATTAATTCATTTTTAGGAAAATCCATAACTATTACCTTTATACGTCACTTACTACAACAAATTAAACTATTTTTACTTGCTTAATAAACATGTCAAAATTTGACAATGCCTACATTTTTGTTTTGTCTTGGCAACTATGATATTATAGCGTAAGTGTATTAAAAACAAGGGTAAAAATTGAAAACAAATTGAAAACTATTAGAATTAGGTATATGACATACTTAATAAAAGTTGGAGGGTTTTGTAAAATCTAACAGAAACATAATAATATACAGGGTGTACAATTTAAAAAATTTGAGATTTTTCAATTTCAAAAAGTCGAAATGTATAAATTTATTTTGAACACCCTGTAGTATTTAAATTTCTTTACATATATCTTTTTTTTTCATCTCTATAGAACGCTCGTACCAATTATGAGTATTCCACCTTCAGAAACAATGGCGCTACTGGCAATTTTTTACAAAACTTAAAACTAGTATTTTTTTTTTTTAAATTGAAATATTAGAAAAACTACTAGGTTAAGGTATATAACATTATTAATAAAAAAAACAGAATTTAAAAATAAATTAGAAAATAGGATGTTCCATTTAAAAAAAACATGTGTTATATCGGCCACACTTGGTATGGTATACTAAAAACCGGCCAAGTGCAAGTCGAACCTGCGCAATTAGTGTTCCGTACGGTGGTTGCCTTTAAAACAAAATAAAATTCTTACCTAGGCTAAGTTAATTAGGTCCCTGATATGTATATATGTTAAGATCCAATATGTATTTTCATGTATTCTCTTATTCAGTAAAATATACACGTTATAGCATCTTAGCTACATAATAGCCATTAAATCAATCTAGCTCAATTTATAATCTAGTGATAAAAGTGTAAAAAAATATTTGGGCGGGGCATATCGCAAGGATTAATAATAACAGATAGAACGTATAGTTGAATGAAGGCCTAGACAACATAAAAGATACAGAGGTAGACCATAGATATGATGGACGGACGACATAAAAAGATTAGCGGGACACCACTGGATACAAAAAGTAAACAACAGAGCTCATTGGAGACAACTTGAGGAGTCTTACATCCAACTATGGATGGAATAAACTAATGATGATGATGATGATGATCATTTAAGCCTTATGGGTCGTTTATATGAGTCAATTAGTAAAAAAAGACCGACGTTGTGGCAGATCAATTCACCATTGCACAATACTATAATTATACGCAGCTTTTTAAGTAAAGATAAAACGATAACCGTTCCACAAGTAACATATTCATCAGATATGGCACCGTTTGTTACTTTTTCCCATCACCCAGGCGAAGATTACCACTCTGTGAACACCTTTTTAAATCTATTGAAGCTATAAAAAATAATTCGCTGGGAGCGTTGAAAGTAATAACGAAAATCCAGAATAACAAGCGTTTTGACGACTGGAAAAAATATTGGCATAAGTGTGTTACAATGGGAGAAGATTACTTTCCAGGGGATCAAATAGATTTGGACAAATAAATTAACAGTTTGTATTTCATTTATTCAGTCCCCTTAATTTTTGAACATAAGACATACATTTTTTAATTTTCTAGATATTTAAATTTTAAAAAATTTAATATACTAAGGATATAGTAATTGTCAACCGTGCTATTTGATGATTTAAAAATTCTTGTTCAGTGCAAGAGCATATTACTTTTGCCCATTATCGTAAAATAGTTTCCTAAGTAAAGGAAATGATAGAAGATTAGAGACAGAGAAAGAGGAAGAAAATCAAAGAAACTAATGACGTCATGACCAGGCACGTAACAGTCAGAAACTGTAAATTAAGTGAAACAGACTTCCTCCTTGAATCTTACATGGAGTAAAATAAAAAAAAACAAACTTTAACTATCTCGTTGAGTCAAAATGATGTATTTTTAATTAGGGTATTAAACTAACCACTGAAAGAGCAGGTTAGTTAAATTTTAAGACTCTGCATTGCAAAAGAACGGCGTAATAGCACGAAGTTCGGAACCTACACTGAACACGGCACCACGTCTACTAGAGTCCCACCAAAAATTTTGAAATTGCTCTTAATTTCTAAGACAACAATTAAAATGGAATCCGGCGAATGGCAACTATTCACCAGGAAATAAAAATACCTAATAAAAAAAACAACCTACCCTAATAGGAATATAGACAAGCTTACACTCTTCTCCCACTGGGCCGAATAGGTACGCCCAGGATAACGCATAAATTTGGGATTAGATGATGGTTTTTACAAGCAAGACAATAGGTATAACCAGAATTCAAAATTTAATATTGTTTTGGTGAAAATAAGGCGTGACGAGCCTTTCGAGTTTAATTAGAGGCCCCTATTTTATTCACATATCTAGCAAATTCTACATACTATATATTACATCGTGTCCTCGCTACCTCTGTTGTCGCTGTTCATCTAGAGCTGTGACTGCTGCCCCAGCTGCCCACTAACTTGGTTCTCTAAAATTGACGCATAATTCTTCAGTCTGCGGTAATGCGTATTTCATTTTAAATTGCGCGCTATTTTTCATGTTTCAGATTTGCATCTGTTATTCTTTGACATGAGTAGTAAAAACTATGCGGTTAACGAAAATAGAACGATATACAGTTGAACAACGCACTGAAATTGTAAAAATTCTCTACAAAAATGGTGAAAAGTTCGTCGAGACATTTCGCAAAGTTCGTACTGCTTCCGGTCGAAATGAAGCACCTTCCCGTCCAGCAATTGGGAATTTAATAGGTCAACGTCTCGGTAAAGTTTCGGATATAAAGAAGCCAACCTGTGCTCGCCCAGCCAGATCAACTAAAAAATATTGCTGCTGTAGCTGAAAGTGTTGCGGAAGACTCACGTATGTCAATTCGAAGACGTTTACAGCAATTGGGCCTATCACAGCCAGCTTGCTGCACAAAAATCTCGGTCTAAAGACTTACAAAGTCCAGCTGACACAAGAATTAAAACCGGCAGACCATGGACAACGCTGTACGTTTGTTAATTAGGTGTTGGAAATGCAAAAAAATGACCCCAATTTTTTCAGGAAAATCAGTGACAAGGCTCATTTTCATCTATCTGACTACGCAAATAAGCAAAACTGTCGCATCTGGGGCTCTGAAAACCCAGGAGAAATGGTTGAACAACCTCTCCATCCACAACGAGTAACAGTTCGGTGTGGTTTTTGGGCTGGCGGGGGCAATGGACCGTATTTTTCCGAAAATGAAGCTGGTCCGATCGTTTCTGTGAATGGTGTGCATTACCGTGAGATACTACGCTACATACCACACAAGTGGTGAAACCATCGGATCATTATGCGAAAAAGTTTTCTGGTGACTTCAACTCACCAAGATCGTGCGATTTAACATCCTTAGGGGCTATATTAAATATAAAGTCTACTTCAACGCTTCAGCAACGACTGCAGCGCTAAAAGACAATATCAGAGCAGAAATTCACGAAATAGAGCCACAATTATGTGAAAATGTAATGGAAAATTTCCTCAAAAGAATGACTACCTGTAAGGCGAGGCGGCCATTTGACAGATATTGTATTCCATCATTGTACTTTGGATTTAAATAAAAATATCACGAAAATTTCAAAAAAAAATTCATTTTTCCAATAATTTATAATGGAACTTCTTGTTGAAACACACTATATAAGGAATAAAAATTAACACCCGTTTGTTTATTTTCTTTTATCCTCAATTATTTTTTTAATTCATTTATTTTATTCACAGCCTTCTCGATTTTTTCCTAAGTTCCGAGAAATCCCAACCTTTTTAAGAAAAAGGGAGAGGGATTCTAACTAAGGGGAGCCACATCTTTGGCCGGCAAGCGGAATTGGATTGTACTAAAAATGTTATACTAATTATCAATGCTACATTTATATATAGGTATTGTAATATGTAGTAAATTCTAGCTAGCAAATTATATGATTAGTTGCATGTGATATAGTACCGAATGACAGTTCATCTGTCACTCTTCAATTTCTAATTGTATCGTTTTTGCATTGGTTTTAATAATTTATTTGCATCCCTTATTAATTCCTTTTTCATATTTAGATAAAGTAAAAGAACACTTTATATTTGAAATAATGCTGAGTTAAATTGGATATAAACTAATTTAATATTATACAGTAGATGTAGTTAAACATTATCTAGTAAATGTAGTTAATTGTACTTAAAAGAATGGCATTCAATTTATCACGGTAGTAAATTGCCGAATTCCGGCTACATTAACTACGTACACAACGCTGCTTACCGATTCCAAGGTGAGTAAAAGCTCGTCTTACCGATGGCGACGAAGACGCAATAAACACGAGAAGGGGATGCTGACATCACTTGAAAAATCTCCAGACAAGCCTCTTTTTGGAAAATCTTTACAAAATCTGATGTTAATTTACAGTGTATACGTGTATGGTTACTGATGTTTTAATTTAGGTGCCTGCTGGTGATAATATACTGATGATAATTTACCATATCAAAATATTTCAGTTTTTTTAAATAAAAAAAAAATCCCGCCTCTTGGCTCTCAACACATGACGACTGTCAGTTTACCGTTCAATCTGTGTTTTACTGAACTCTGCTTTTGGCTGCTTTGCCTAGGTACGTATACAGCCAACAATTTTTATTAAAGATTCTGCAATCTTAATTATTTATGAAATATGAAAAACAAATTAAAACCAAATATTCTCGGTACTAAAAATAAATATTTCAAAAAAGATGTGGTTTCACAAGAAAGAAAATAGATGTGTGCAGTCCGTGATAGAACTTTCATTTATTTAACTAGAAACCCAATTTCTATGCAAGAAGGACGAAACTGTAAAAAATATATTAACTTATGAAATTTTTATTTATTTATTACGTTCAACCTGTTTTCTCAAAATAATCACGTACATACGAAGATTGTATGATAAGTACCTGTCCTTGACAAGAAAAAAACATTTTTATGTGTAAAATTTATTTTTTTTTTCAACATAGTCTCCTTTTAGCTCGATACAATTAGGCCAACGTTTTTCTGTCTTTTGTATCTCATCTAAAAAATACGATTTCTCCAACCTTTCAAAATAGGCGTTAGTTTTAGGAAACATCTCATCGTTTGAGCCAAATTGTTTTCCGCCGAGCCATTTTTTCATATTTGGAAATAGAAAATAATCGCTAGGTGCTAAATCTGGCGAATATGGTGGATGCGGAAGCAATTCGTATCCTAACTCAAGGAATTTTGCCATGGCGATGACACAAGTATGCAAGCGTGCATTGTCTTGATGAAAAAGGATTTTTTTTTTTTTTTCGAAAAATGCGGACGTTTTTCTTTCACAGCATGGTTGAAACGATCCAATAAATTGATGTAATACTCACCATTAATTGTTTTGCCCTTTTCAAGGTAATAGACGTGGATTATAGCGCGTACATCCCAACACACTGTGGTCATGACTTTGTTGTCGATAAAGTCGCCTTGGCCTTCTTTAGCGCCGGTTCGCCATGGAAAACTCACAGTTTAGACTGTTCTTTGGTCTCTAGTGTGCTATGATGAATCCATGTTTCATCAACAGTTATGAATTGACGTCAAAAATTATTCTAATTACGCTTAAACATCGCCAAACATTCTTTTGAAGTTGATACACGTGCGTGTTTATTCAAATCAAATCAAAAATCAAAATCAGTTTATTTGCCAATATCTACAAATTCATAATGTGACAGAAATTAAATTTGCTCGAAATACGACAAAAAGGATGGCACAGCGACTATAAATAGCCGATACCACAAGCCCTTCACTATTTGGGCATGTGTAGTGCCACCCAGTGGCGAACCTATACCTTAAAAATAAATAAATAAAAAACTAATTGAAAAAATTATAAAAATAAAAGTTCTAAAAAATAGCAGAGCGTAAAGAGGGATCGGCGAGCACGCAGCGAAACGGGTGGCGGAGACGCGGGGAGATGTATATGCATAAACAGAGTAAATTTTACATAATATGATATGGTGGGCAAGTGGTACCACCACTAAAAGGATCCCAAAAAATTATATACAAAATAGGTAAATATTACGTTAAATTAGAATTCTTTTGCTGGTTAATAAGTTGGTGTTTTACATAGGAAGAAAACTTGCCTGGTGATAATTGTTTAACCTCTTGTGACGAAGAATTCCACAAATGCACAGCAACAAAAATAAAGGACTTTTGAAAGGCTGCCTTCCTGTGTTGAGGAACTCTAAAAGAATTAATGTTTCTCGTATCGTGCGGATGCAGACAAACACTAAATTGTTCTCTGAGGTATTGGGGTTGTCCAAATTTAAAAATCCGATAGACGAAATTATACAAATGACACTTTCTACGATTTTCCATATTTAAAATATAGCTGTTATTTAAATAGGGTGTGACTTGACTTCTGAATGGAATGTTAAAAGAAAAGCGCATACAAGAGTTTTGTATTTTCTGGATTAATCTAACATATTGGGCTGACAAAGAGTCGCCATACACAACATCAGCATAATCAAATAAAGATAAGATCAAGCTGTTGCATAAATAATATTTGGTTTTTGATGGCAGAAGATTCCTTAGATTATACAGTTTTTTTAAACGAATATAAGCTGCCTTTAATTTAATATTAATATGTGATTGGAATGAAAGAGATTTGTCAAAAATTACTCCTAATACTTTGGCCTCATGAATTAAAGGCAAAAAAGTATTGTCAATTGAAGGTCTGAAGGTATCAAAAAAGTATACCCTCTGCATTTTTATTACCGTTAAACAGCATAAAACAAGACTTCTGTGCATTAAGCTTAAGGCTATGATCATTACAAAAATTATATATGTTATTTAGGTCCCTATTAAAATATACTAAAGAAGTGCGTAACTTATTTAAAGGAAATGGCATATATACTTGAGAATCATCGGCATACTGTTGCATTTTGGAATATTCTATCGCCTTATCAATATCTGCCACATAAAGAGAAAACAACAGTGGACCCAAGATGGAGTAAGCGGTATGTAATTAGATTTAATGGATTTAAAATCTTTTCTAATTTCTACACAGTGTGATCGATTTTTTAGAAAATGTTCCATAAAAATAACTGACTGGTCTGAGAAGCCAAAATAGTAGAGCTTGCCAAGAGCAGATCATGATTTAGGGTGTCGAACGCCTTACTAAAATCCAAAAGAGCTAAGCAGGTGGTTTCATTCTTATCTTCATTGAAACGAATATCGTTCAATAAATTAACCAAGCTGGGAGTAGTACTAAAATAAGGTCGAAATCCCGACTGACAATTGGGTATTATTTGTTTACTATTTACATATAAAAACATTTGCTGATATACATGTCGCTCCAGAATTATTGATAAAGCAGGGAGTATACTAATTGGTCGTAGGTCCTTTGGTTCCATGGGGTTTGTCACTTTGGCACATGGTTTAATAATAGCCTTTTTCCAGATATTCGGAAAGTACCCTTCCAGTATACAGCAATTAATTATATTTATTAGCGGACGCGTGCAGTATTGAAGACAGAGTCTAAGATCTTTAACAGAAATACCATCCTCTCCTATGGCATTGGTAGAGATTTTATTTATGATGGCTAACAACTCTTCCTCGGTAATTAGATTAAAACTGAATTTCCTTTCATTTGTTACCTTTGGATGAGTATTAGATTTATAATAAATCATTTTATTTGCTGATGCGTTATTCAATCCTCTAGTACACGAAGAAAAATAATTATTTAATAAGACAGGATCGCACAAATCATCCGGAATATGACTCAACTTGTTACGTGTCAAGTTTAGCTGAGCTGCTTCTTTCCAGAAGGCTTGACCATTTTTTTTTCGAGAAAAATGATTAAAATATGAAATTTTTTCCCTTATAATAGCGTGCTTGGCAAAATTTCTAAGCTCCCGGTAATATTGGAGACACTCTGGTGATCTATTCTTTAGATATTTGGAATGAGCTTTGTCTCTTAACCGCATTAAAAGCTTTATATTATCAGTAATCCAAGGGGCACTATTCCTTTCTTTGACCTTTGTATGCCTATAGGGCACATGCCTATTTATTAGGTATTATTGTCAATTGTGAGCAACTGCGGAATCCATCTTGCCGAAAGCTTTCTTATGTCCACATGAATTGTTAAAATGTTCTGCACCCGTTCAATTGAGATGCCCACAGTCTCAGCAATCTCACGCACTTTCACTCTTCGATCATTTATCACTACATCTCATTTGGACCACCTGGATGTTCTTCATGAAAAATGATTGTTATGGTCGATAACGAAGGTGCAGAGTCTCCATAAACTTCGCCGCCGCCGAGTTCCGCTTTTATGTTATCATTTGTTTTCTTTTTCAAAAACAAATATTTTATCATTGCTCGATATTCAGTTTTTTCCATTGTTGTAAAATCACAAAAGTTCTATTTAAGGGATTACGCCACCTTGGCCCTCGGAAAAATAGGTTTAAAAGTTTTTTTTGACGCAACTATACATAATTTTTATTTTTCATAAATACATTATAGTTTTAACAACAAATCTAGAAAAATTTTTTTTTTAAAAATTTAAAAATGGTGGAGGACCCTCTTTTGAAAATCCTTGCCACCGGCGGAATTTTTTTCTCAGTTATCGTCTAAAAACTAAACAAATCATTTTTTATTATTAAGAAGGTCATATTTGAGTGGCCACATATGGAAAAAATTTAAAAAAATTTTTTTTGTGGAAGTGACAGCCGTTCAAAAAAAAAACTCAGATTTTTCGCAAAAATGTTGAGCTTTAAAAATTAGTAAAAAATGAACGGTGCATCCAATCGAAAAAACCATACGTCAACTTCAAGGTAATATTGTAAAGAATATGTGGTATACATTTTATCAAAATCGGTTTAGTAGATCTCGAGATATTTTGTCCACCAGTTTGAAAAAAATAGTTTCGAGAAAAACGCAAATGAAAAAAAGTACCGCGTCTTAAAAGTCTATAATTTTTTTTATATTACCTTTAATCTGCGATTCCATTTTCTAAATCTTGATATATTCTTAAAAGTATAAATAATAAATTTAACCAAAAACATTTTTTTTAAAATTTCAGAGTGGTGTAACCCTTAGCTGGCTGCCACTCACAAACCAAATCACGCAGCGGGTTGAAAATTTGACATGATTCTTGTGAAAGGTTATATTTACGAAAAATATCATTTTTTAAATAGTAGTAGCGCCATTTCTGGCCGAGGCCAGATACTTATCATACAGTCCTCAAACATAGGCACATAAAACAAAAATCTTATTTTTCATACATTCACAAAAGAATAAGTTTATAAATTACACAACAGAAATATTTTAAAGCTAAAACTAATAATAATAAACTTTTTTTTCGTAAATAAACCAAATTTGCGTCACAACTTCCTAAATATCTTTTAGTTTACACGTCAAGCCAGTAATAAAGAAATTATAGGATTTACCGGTAGAAAATATAAATTATCTGGCCTAACTAAAATGTGTCGACTGAATAAATCTATTGTACGTCCCTTACTTTTTAATTTATTAAATAATTGACCACTTCGCATCCCTTACTTTTTTAATTTATTAAAAAATTGATAACAACCACCTTTTTCTTACTACATAGAGTGAAAAATCCCTTATGAAGAAAAAACAGCGCTTTTGCTAAAAATCAATTTAATTCTTCAAAATAGTTTCCGTCACAAGCGACACACTTATTTGGATACCTTTCATATACAGTGAAGTCTGCTTATAACGAACCCGTTTATAGCGATTTTCCGGTTAAAACGAACTATGTTATAATGCACGAAAAACTTCCATAAGACCAATGCAAATTTTTTATCGGTTATAACGAACCCGGTTATAACGAACTTCCGGATAAAGCGAACCAAATTTGGATGTTTTGTGCCCGTTTATAACGAATTTGTCATTCCCTGTGCTCGTTGTCGCGCGACTTGATTTAGGGAATTCACCGAAACTCGCTGGGAAACCCTATTCTACTTGTTTCCGCCGCGTCGCTAGTTCGAGCAGTATTATTTTCAATTCACTTGTGTTATGTGGTTCTAATGCATATTTGACCAAAATAGCAAAGTGAATCTTTACAGTTTTTATTTTAAAATGAGTACACGAAAACGTAAAGTGTTTACTTTAAAAGACAAACACGATATTATAAGGAGAATAGAAAATGAAGTTAAATAAAGTGATGTTTGTAAACAGTTGAATTTAACTAAATCTACGGTTCCTAACATATGGAAGAAGAGGGAAGAAATCTTATCAATCCATGATAAAAGAAACTTTAGTTGTAAAAAAGTAAGAAAATCTACACATGACCAAGTCGATAAAGGACTCCTTAAATGGTTTAGTCAAAAACGACATGAACATGTTCCTATTACCGGCTATACTTTACAAGAGAAAGCTAGTGAATTGGGAAGGAAAATAGAGAACACCGAGTTTAACTGATCTAGAAGCTGAATTGAACAATTTAAAAAGCGACATAACATTAGTGGGGGTAAGATAGTAGGAGAAACTGCAGGAATGGATACGACTGTTGTTGATCAGTGGCTGGCCAATGTATAGCCGGAAATTCGAGAAAGTTATGAATATGTGGATATTTTTAATGCAGATGAAACGGGAAAGTCTGCCAATCCCAGGTGTTTCAAAAACAAACATTTACCAGTAAAGCGCAAATCAAACAGTAAAGCCTAAATGAATCAAAAATTTTTAAAAACAAACTGATCGAATGGGGCAAAGAATTAAAATTCACAAACAGAAAAATATTACTTTTGATTGACAACTGTCCGCCACACCCTGAAGTTGATCTATAGTAAATAAAATTGGTTTTTATGCCTCCAAACACAAGTGCAAAGCTCCAGCCTATAGATCAAGGTGTGATACATTCTTTAAAATGTCATTATAGAAAGATTTTACTTATGTAAATGTTAGAGACGATCGATCAAGGTAACATTTTTTTTAACTCTCTTGGACGTTATAAACTTTATCCATATGGCTTGGCAAAGAGTCAGTCGAGAAACCATTGCAGACTGTGTTAAGCATGGCAGATTTTTAAGGAAGGAATGCAGATATGACTCAGATGATGAGCTACCGTTGACTCAGTGGATTGAAAAACATCGAGAAGATCCTACTGACTGTCTAGAATTTGTTTACCATGCTGACATTCAACAAAGTACAGTGGAAATCGAGATTAAAAAAATGTTTAATCACTTTAACTTTGAAGAATATGTATGTTGATAATGTATTAATGATGAGAGAAATATTAACTGATGATCAAATTTTGACATCAGAAGCGATAATGACGACGAAGACGAGCTTGGAGAAGGAAATAATATTTATGTTCCATCCATTTCAGAAATGACTAAGAAAATGACTGAAACTCGCAATTTTTTGGAATCTCGTGAAGTTCCTAAAGATATATGGAGTAGTTTTTGTGACCTTGACAATTATATAAACACCATTTCTTTTTCAAGTAAAATTATACAAACGAAAATTACTGATTTTATTGGATAAACTACGTATTTTAATGTTTTCGTTTATACTCGTATATATACCAACATACATAATAATAACTTTAGTGTGACTTGTTTTATTTTCCTTTGAACGTTTTCTTTTAATTTAATAATTATTATTCCTTTTTCTAACCATTAGCGCCTAATTTAAATAAAAAAGTAGTGAAAAATGATATTAGATTTTGTTGACCGTTTGTAACGGACTTCGGATATAGCGACCATTTTTAGTGATTTTTTTGGAGTTCGTTATAAACAGACTTTACTGTATTAAGATTTGCCGAGCTCTCTGAAACAAGCCTCAGTTTCCCAATTCGACTTTTTCATTTGAGCCACATCTCTTTCCCTGGAACCGCCTTTTGAGATTTGGAAAGAGGTAAAAATCGCTGAGGGCCAAATCTGGTAAATACGGTAGATAAGAAGCAATTATTGGCTCAAATGGTGCAATTTCACCATGGATTTTATGGAGTTGTGAGTTGGTGCCTTTTTTTTCTTGATTACACCATTCAAACGGTCCAATAAATATGTAATAGTCTCCGGTGAATGTTCGTCCTTTCTCAAGATAGTCAATCAGTATTTTGCCATGTGCATCCCGGAAAATACTTGCCAAAACCTTTCCAGTTGATGTTTGGGTTTTTAGACACTTCGGTCGGCTTTCATGCGGTTCCAGGCACTCTACAGACTGCCATTGTTACGAATCGATGCAAAAACTCCCTTGGATTATGCTGAAGCAGTGCCAAACAGCGTTCTAAATCTTCGATACGTTGCTGTTTTTGATCAGTCGTGAGCGGTATATCGGGCACACAGCTTTTTTATATGCATTCATATTCATGCAAAATATGCCTCACGCGTTCTGTTGATATCTTCACGATGTCAGCTATCCCTCTCACTTTCACTTTGCAGTCATTCAGAACAACAGGGTAGATTTTTTTTGTTGTTTGGAGTGTCTATCTTATTTGGATGTCCAGTGGTGTATCATCGGTGGTTGTACGACAGCACTTAACTTCACTAAACCACCGAGATATCCGACGGAGCAGATGTGCCATAAAACATCTCAAGCCGTTCTTAGGTTCTATCGGGTCTTCCATTAAGGACTTGACAACTTTTTTTTTGAAATAAAACGCAACCCATTTGAGACATTTCGGCTTGAAGTACAATCAAAACATTTATGTATGGAATTCGACTTCATTCATATGTCCACCACGGGCACGTTTGCAGCGGTCGATTCGTTGAACCCAATTTTCGATGACTCGGCCACACATTTCGACGGAAACGGCCGCTATCTCTCTTTCAATATTGGCTCTGAGCTCCTCTAACGACGCAGGCTTGTTAGCATAGACCAATGATTTAACGTACCCCCATAAAAAGAAGTCTAGAGGTGTTAAATCACACGATCTAGGCGGCCATTCGACGGGACCATTTCTCGATATAACACGTTCACCGAATTTAGATTGCAGTAAGTCGATTGTTATATCCGCTGTGTGGCTTGTGGCGCCGTCTTGTTGAAAACACATATCATTAATGTCTAGACCATGCAATTGATCAAAGAAATAACGTTGTAACATGCCTCTGTAGCGATCTCCATTGACTGTAACGTGACGGTTATTTTCATCAACGAAAAAGAACGGCCCAATGACACCACCGGCATGAAAACCGCACCAAACAGTAATTTTTTGTGGATGAAGTGATGTTTCTTCAAGCACATGAGGGTTTTCACCTGACCAATAACGCATATTCTGTTTGTTGAGGAAGCCGTTCATCCAAAAATGCGCTTCATCACTAAAGATGATTTTGCGATGAAATTGGGCATCCTCTTCCAACATTTCTAGAGCCCAATTCGAGAACGTACGTCGCTTCATATGATCGAGTGGCTTTAATTCTTGAGTTAACTTTAACTTATAAGGGCGCAGGCCAAGATCCTTTCGCAAAATTCGCCAGAGTGTGGTCTGAGCGATGCCCAATTTTTGAGAACGCCGTGAAATCGACTGTTTTGGTTCGTTTGAGATGGATGCTTGAACGGCAGCAATATTCTGGCCACTTCGACCAACCCGTTGTCTCACTGGCACGGGAACATCCAGCAGCGAATATGTTAATTCAAATTTTTTCACTAGACTATGAATTGCTTGTCTACTGGGACGAGAATTACGACCAAAAATTGGCGTTAACGCTCTTAAAGTTGCAGTCACCGACTCCAAATTTTGGTAGTAAATTTTAATTATTTGTAAACGTTGTTCGTTCGTGTACTTCACCATGATGAAAATGTTGACTTTACTGAATGTTTTGACGTTGACAGTTCGGTGATTGGCTTAAGGGTGCGTTCACAGTGAAATTTCAAAGTTGTCAAGTCCCAAATGGAAGACCCTTTAGCTGTATTTTTCCCATCAAAAAACAATATTTAATCAACATACGAAATTTACTCACAACTTATAGACAGAATGTCATGATAATTTTACACTAATCTTCTAAGAGTTGACACTAACTAAAAATCATATGTTTTTGTTTGTGCTGCCATCTCTCGGAAACTCTCAGGACATTTTATCCCATGTTAGTACAAAAAAATGCCATTAGCCAGTCTTTATTAATACAGCAACTGTATAGCACCTCAACGGCAACTATTTTTAGGTTATTGCTTTCGAATCGCTATTAAATAACCGATTAAATAAGCACATTAAAATACATAATAAAGATTAGATATAAAAAAAACCTCAACAACCAAATCGATTTCACTAACCATAGGAACCAGTTTGTTACAAGAATCATTAACAGCAATGTTTGACCAAAAAAGGCAGAATTTATTAAATAAGAACCAGTCAGAGGTGCTAAAGTAATATTAACTGTGCGTCAGATAGTTTTCTTGATAATATCTTGATTTACATTCACAGTTATTCAGTTGGGTAACTAAGGCATGTTTACTTTACTTACTCGTTTACGCGTTCGTCTTAAACTGTGTACAAAACCGCTAATACTAGCAGGTGAACGATTTAGTCAAAATGAAATTTTAAGTTAGTGAAGGGGATTTTCAGGCTTAAAAGTAATCGGGCTGGCAACTCAGAAATTGCGGATTTCATTGATAGATGACGTTAGTGGAATATTTAGGTATTTTTACGTATCTGAAATATCAAACCTATATTAGGACAAAGCAAAACCCCACACATCTTTGGTCCCTTGGTAAAAATTATTAGGGCTTGGATGGAATGTATTGCCACATCCATTAAACAGCCTCGAGCTTGCCCCATCCGATTATTATTTATCTCGTTCAGTGCAAAACGTTTTTAATGGTAAAATTTTAATAGTGATGAGGATGTTAAATCACATTTGGATCAGTTTTTTGCCCATAAAACCAAACGTTTTTACGAACGTGGAATTCTGATGGCAAAAGGTCATTGATACAAATGCATAATAAATTAATGAATACAGTTATTTCGTTCGATGAAAAATTTGTCACACTTACAAGATCACTTCGGTATCTATCCATCTGTCACACTCAGTTTCCTTCGAAACTTTTGACATAGAAATTTGAAATTTGGCACTAATATAGAAGTTGATGGCCCCATCAGAGCTGTGTAGTTTAGAAACTTAAATTTTTACTTAAGGGGTTAGTTTTGGGGGGTGAAATCGGAAGTACAATGAAAGCTTGTAAAAAAATATATATGATGTAATACACTTTTCTTTGTATTATTTTTAAACAATCAGTCAAGTGCAAGTTGGACTTGAGCAATTATTGTTCTGTACGTTGATTGCTTTTAATATAAAAGTTTTTATTATGGAGGTATAAAATGATCAATGACTTCACAAAACACACCCCAAATGGGTTTTCGACAAAGTTTTTACAGATCTTTACTGAAAACTAATGACCTTGAAATTTTTGGTTGTTTTTAGTGTTCCGTATGGAACACTTATAAGATGACTTCGGTGTCTGTCGGTCCGTCTGTCTGTCACACAAACCCGATTTTCTTCAAAACTATTTGTCGTAGAAAGTTGAAATTTGGTAATAATATAGGAATTGATGGCCTCATCAGAGCCATGTAGTTTTGAAAGTTAAATTTTGACTTAAGAAGTTAGTTTCGGGGGGTGAAATCGGAAGTGAAAAAAAATTTTTTTACTAGGTAATCGAGTGTGGTGTCAAATGAAAACTTGTGAAAACACGATATATATATATATATATATATATATATATATATATATATATATATATATATATATATATATATATATATATATATATATATATATATATATATATATATATATATATATATATATATATATATATATTATTTATATTTATATTTATATTTTTAAAAAATCGCGAAAAGTACTTATCAAAAAATTTTGAAAAAATTCTGGAATATTCTCCACGGGGTGTAGATTGAACAAAAATTATCACGAGTGCATTACCTTTAATAATTTATCTGGTATATAAAAAATCCAGAAATTTCAAGGTCATCAATTTTCAGTAAAGATTGGAAACAAACTTTGTTGAAAACTGATTTAGGTGTGTGTTTTGTGAAGTCACTGATCACTTTATACTTCCATTACAACATTTTTTATTTTGAAAACAATCAACGTACGGAACACTAACTGCGCAAGTTCAACTTGCACTTGACCCGTTATTTTATATACTAGATAGATTATTAAAAGTAATGCACTCGTGATAACTTTTATTCAATCTACACCCTATGGAGAATATGCCAGAATTTTTTCAAAATTTTTTCATCCGTACTTTTCGAGATAAGGGAGGACAGCGATTTTTCGAAAATTTTTAAAAATAATACAAAGAAAAGTGTGCGCAAGTAATACAGTATATATTTTTTTGGAACTCGTGTTTTTTACAAGCTTACATTTGACACCCCACTCGATAACCTGGTAAAAAAAAAAAAATTTCACTTCCGATTTCACCCCCCAAAACTAATCCTTAAGTCAAAATTTAGCTTTCAAAACTACACAGCTCTTATGAGGCTATCAATTCCTATATTAGTACCAAATTTCAACTTTCTATGACAAATAGTTTCGAAGAAAATCGGGTGTGACAGACAGACGGACAGACAGACAGACAGGCACCGAAGTCATCTTATAAGTGTTCGGTACGGAACGCTAAAAATTGTCAAAAATCGCCGTCCTCCCTTTATCTCAAAAAATTCTGGAATATTCTCCACAAGTTGTAAATTAAATGAAAATTATCACGAGCGCATTACCTTTGCTAATTTATCTGATATATATTTCAACAAATATCGGAAACAAACTTTGTTGAAAACAGAATTGTTGTTTTATGAAGTCTAAAAAAAATAATATTATTTTCAAGGCACTCACGGCATGGAAGTCCAACTTGCACTTAACCGTTTTTTTTTTTTTTTTTTTTAAATTTGCAATACTTAGTTGCCAACCTTATATTTTGACAGACTGTCATTGTAAATCCATATTATGTAAGACACGACCCACAGACATAGAGGATGGACTGAGCATTAACCTCATACAACTGACCACTTTCTAGAAAGAGATAAAGCGATTGTGCGGCCAATACCTATCTCTTTGCTGTAGGCCTGTAATAAACAAGGCGTAGTACCCCGAGACGGAATGCAAGGGAAGAAAAGCCCCATGCCCGATTTTAGTTCAAATAGAATACTTAGAAATATTATTTTCAAAAACGCCGTAGATTAGCGGCATTCTAAAAAGAGACAGCTACTGGGCACTCATTCGCTTTATCTCTCTCGCCCTTTTCGTCCATATTTACTTCACAGCGGGATACGGAACACTCAGTCCATCCTCTATGTCTATGGACAAGACCAGAGACTTCTTTTAATTTAATATACTATTTTTCAATCAAAAATTAATATTTTCTTTTCTTTGCACCAATCTTCAATTTATCATTCATTGGAGTGCTATTTACAGGTTAAATTGGAAAATTCGAAAATAAATTTGCGTTCTTCTAATGATTACTATCATTTCCTACGATTCCGTTTTAAGTTGGTGACAATGGTTTGATGAATACGACATAACTTCACACTAAAAACTTTTTGTGGGAAAAATAAATATTAATTATTGTAATGTAATTTTTATGTTTTATATAAACTCTAAAAGATATATCGTCCCCCATATATTCGAAGTCAATTTCGTATGAGGGGACAAAACCAAAAAGTGGTTATGTTTATAAAACACTGCTGACGTCACTACAGCAGCTGTCAACGATTAACTCACTACACGAAAATTCTTCGATTCAGTGGTGGATTCCTATTTCTAATTGCATTATCTAAATAAGAGAAGTAACCTGAACGATTATAGCTACTGTTTCGTATTTCAAATATTAATTATTATATACACATCATAATAGACGTATTCCATTTTTTTTTCTTAATACTCATTGCTTTTTTATATTTCGTTGAATTAGTTTGTCCTGAAGATAGAAATCCACGACAGGATTTTTTTTATTACCTGAAGCAAAAATTTCAGTACAAG
The DNA here is from genome assembly GCA_019049505.1 of Pachyrhynchus sulphureomaculatus. NCBI lineage: Eukaryota > Metazoa > Arthropoda > Insecta > Coleoptera > Curculionidae > Pachyrhynchus > Pachyrhynchus sulphureomaculatus. Next base: position 59,404,958 of record CM032453.1, on the reverse strand, counting down.
CAAGTATCATGAACGATATAATTCGTCAGTGAATGTACTTTGTTTGTGATGAAAATATCTCATAAAATATCAGTCACATGAAGGTATACATATTTTTGTGTCCTCCTGGACCTTTAGATAATCTATTTACACTTTATTTTTTTGTGTTAATCTAATATTGAAATACTGATGATGATTATTAGATTATGTTATGTTACATGTTCTCAATAAAAAAGTGTTTTGTCTTCTGATAAGGTGCCAATTTAATACCAATAAAAGGCAATAAAACCATTTAGGATTGGTAATACATAAGCTTGACAAACAAAAATGTTAGCATGTACTTACCATAAAAAATAAGTATCGGAATCCAAATTTTAAGCAGCTTTAAATATTCTGAATTTAAAGTTTCGTAGCAGAAAGGCTACAATTAAGAGTTTGTATCTGGGTTAGCCGGCTATGTAAATCTTGTAAACATTTTTTATTGACAATTGTAGTTCATACAGGTGCATTAATTAATTATAATCATTTTAATAAGTTTGAATGTTTTAATATCACAAGAAAGTACATTTTATAAATTATAGACTACAAAATAGTAAGAGCAATCTTATAAGAATGGTTAGTTTCAAGATAACTCCTCAATTAACCACTTTTTTATTGAAAACACATCACTTCTCTAATATAAGATAATATATAAGACTCAAAATTACCTGTTTTCCGGTCCTAGGTAAGGTTTCCATATTAGTCCCATTGACTACCGGGGCCTTTTCACTGACCCCTCCGTTTGGAGTGCTCCCGTTTCCAAGAGCCATTCTGAATAAATAAACAAACACTAAATAGAGAACATCAATAAGTTTTATCGCCGCGGAAAATCGCTATCGCATTTTCAAATGCGAATTTTCGCAAATATCGGAAGAAAAAAACGGTACACCTCGAAACGCCCGATGCAAACGCGTCGAAAATCGAGTCTGCAATAAATTTTTTGTCTCGGGGCCAATTTCATTGGTTGAGTTAATAATTATGATTTTTCTCTTTTTAACACGTTGCTCTATTTAATTTAATTCAATAACCGTATGTCTGTTCTTGCCTAGCAGTGAACTACCTGCAAGAATGTAAACCTTACGTTAGCTCTGCTATCTCTTTCTACTGGAGGTAGAATTTTGCGCAGGCCCGAACAATGTACGATTTTTATTATTATGGACGAAATGGTGAGTGCCAAATAATGCTTAATTGTATGATGTGTAATGGATCCTATATTGTTTATAAATTGATATAACCAGTTTGTCAAGAATTTAATGTTAATAGTAAACTCAAAAACGGGTATTATTATGGTACCATTCAATTTATATATTATATATTCTATAATTTTTCTAAAGGTGACCTATAATTACGTTATAATGGAAATTTACTTTAATCTAAGAGGAACCCCAGCAACATCCGGCCTATTTATGTACATGCTTATATGACAACCAAAGTGGCGGAGATGTATTTCTTATTGACATTTCGTGTTATGTGATTTAATTCTTGACAGGACCGAAATTGAAACAACCGAAATTTTAAATTAAAAACACGAGTTTAAAAATATATATAATGTAATACTTGCGCAAACTTTTCTTTGTATTATTTTTAAAAAATTCGCGAAAAATCCCCCCCTTATCTCGAAAAGTACTGATCAAAAAATTTTGAAAAATTTCTGGAATATTCTCCACATTAAACGAAAATTATCACGAATGCATTAATAATTTATCTGGTATATAAAAACAAACAAAAATTTCAAGATCATCAGTTTTCAGTAAAGATCGGAAAAAAACTTTGTTGAGAACTCATTTGGGGTGGGTTTTGTGAAGTGATTAATCATTTTATACCGTAACAAAAATTTTTATTTTAAAAGCATTCAACGTACGGAATACTAATTGCGCAAGTCCAACTTGCACTTGACCGGTTTTGGCTGCCTCCTGCTGTTATTTATTTTTTAAAGTTAACTTTGATAAAATCTATTTTTTTTCTTATTATTAACGGTATATTGAGTTAACTTCATTGATGAGATCATCGGGTCCACTAAGTGTTAAAAAAAATGAAATAAAAATTATGGACCGTTACCTTCTTAAGTTAATAACCACATTACACTACTTGAAAATCAGGGTTTTTGGTCCTAAAACATTTTTTTTATCCTATTTCCAAAACAAAGAATGCTGTTTTAACTGATACGTTGTTAATGTTCCGTACGGTGTCTGTCCGTCTGTCACATTCGATTTTCTCCCAAACTATTTGACATAGAAAGTTGATATTTAGCACAAATATAGGAATTGATGAGCCCATTAGAACCGTGTAGTTTTAAAAGTTAACTTTTGACTTAAGGGGTGTGTTATGGGGTGAAATCGGAAGTGAAAAAATTTTTTTTACCAGATTATCGGGTGGGGTCTCAAATGAAAGCTTGTAAAAACACGAGTTCAAATGTATATATATATATATATATATATATATATATATATATATATATATATAAAGGGTGTTTTTTATAGAGGTATAAAACTTTAAGTTGGCAACACTTTTTTAACTGGCGGCCATTTTCTCAGCTGTCAAGTGATTTATGTTTAGTTTGGTTTGGCATTTCAACATGAATAGACTGACGCCTGAACAACGCTTCCAAATTGTGCAAATTTATTTTGAAAATCATGGTTCTGTTCGAAATACGTATCGCGCCCTACGTCCATTTTACGGTCAACATAATCGTCCATCAGAGCAATTAATTCGATTAACTATGTAACGTTTTCGCACCACGTTTACTCTAAATGATAATATGCATCCACAGTGACGTCGTACAGTGCGTACAGAAGAAGTCATTGCTGCTGTAGAGCGTAGCGTAGAGGAAGACCCGAATCAGTCTATGCGCCATCGTGCACAGAAATTGGATATGTGTCCATCCACTTTATGGAAGATTTTGCGGAAAGATCTTGGCTTGCGTGCTTACAAAATCCAACTCGTGCAACAATTGAAGCCACACGATCACCTAGCAAGGCGTAGATTCGGTGAATGGGCCCAAAACAAGCGAATTTTGTTTAGCGATGAAGCTCACTTTTGTTTGAATGGATACGTCAATAAACAAAACTGCTGTATTTGGAGTGATGATAATCCTCAAGTGTATGTTGAGACACCGTTACATCCAGAAAAACTGACTGTTTGGTGTGCTTTATGGGCTGGTGGAATCATTGGTCCGTACTTCTTTAAAAACGATGCTGGTCAGAACGTTACAGTCAATGGTGACCGCTATAGAGTCATGATTACTGACTTTTTCGTTCATCAATTGAACAACCATGATGTGCAGGAGCTGTGGTTTCAACAAGACGGCGCAACATGTCACACAGCTCGTGCCACAATTGATTTATTGAAGGAAACGTTTGGTAACCGCATAGTTTCACGTTTCGGACCCGTGAATTGGCCTCCAAGATCGTGCGATTTAACGCCGCTAGACTATTTTCTGTGGGGATATGTGAAGTCGCTAGTCTACGCCGATAAGCCCGAAACGATTAACCACTTGGAGGACAACATTCGTCGGGTTATTGCCGATATACGGCCACAAATGTTGGAAAAAGTCATCGAAAATTGGACCTCCAGATTAGACTACGTCCGAGCTAGCCGTGGCGGTCATATGCCAGAAGTCATATTTAAATTATAATGCCAGAAGATTATCTTTCGAATAAAGTAAATTTCATGTCAATTTAAAAAATTCATCTTTGTTTTATTCCATTTCAAAGTTCTATACCTCTATAAAAAACACCCTTTATATATATATATATATATATATATATATATATATATATATATATATATATATATATATATATATATATATATATAATGAAATACTTGCGTACACTTTTTTTTGTATTATTTTTAAAAAGTTGCCAAAAATCTCAGTCCCCCCTTATTTTAAAAAGTACTGATCAAAAAATTTTGAAAAAATTTTGGAATATTCTCCACAAGGTTGAACGAAAATTAGTGCAGTACCTTTGATAATTTATTTGGTATATAAAAAAACAAAAATTTTAAGGTCATAAGTTTTCAACAAAGATTGGAAACTTAATTAGGGTAAAAAAAAAATTATTTTAAAAGCAATCACTATACGGAACACTAATTGCGTAAGTCGGACTTGCAGTTGGCCGTTTTTTTATGATTAAATAGATGTACTTGTAAACTGTAAGCTAATTTTTTTTAGTTAACTCTGGCAATATGTTCCATGGACATTACTTGAATTGATCCAAACATAATTTTAGCCATTTTTTACATACTAGATATATTTTTCACTTCTTACAATATTAATAAATTTTACCGATTCACGTTTTTTTTCTTCTGATGAATTTTTTAAATAACTTTTTTTCAGTATACTACTCCCTTATCTGAAATATCAGAAAATGTTCTTTAGTACCTAAGCTTTCATTTGAGATATTTAAAAACTCATTTAAATAATTTAGGCCCGAAAAATTGGCCATTTTAGTCCCAAATTTATTTTTTTTATGTAAATTTACTATTTCTTTATAAAAAAAATATTTTTTCTTGCGTTTTATAATATTTTTAGTAACCAAAATTATTTTTAATTATCATACTCAGTATGTACAGGTACTGTACTGTACATACTGGGTGGCTGAGGAAGTCATTTGGTCCATTTAGGCTGAAAAAACTGGCCATTTTACTTTCAATTTTATTCTTTTTTTGTTTCAAATTAGCACTTACTTTTAAAAAATTAATTTTTCTTGAATTTTATCATATTTGCCGTAACGAAGATTATTTTTATTAGTTACAAAATGATGACCATATGTCCTACAAGGAGAGGCCAGAGCATTTCGGTCAACGATTTGGATGAAACGATTTGGGAGAGTCAGGTTTCATCGATATATTAAGAACCTCGTTTTATATATTATCTTATACGATTTTTTTTTAAAGAAAATGAATTTTATTTGGCTTCATAATGTTTCGAAAAAGTAATATTTCTATTAAATAAAAAACACAAGGCTATAAAAATTTAAATATAATATATTATTTAACTAGTTAGACTTGTATCACTAAAATTATTATTTTGTGCGGTAACTTTATAATTTTTATTAATTTAAATATCGTCGAAATGAAAATACCTGAGAGCAGTACAAGGAATTACACGGAAGGACAGAATAAGGAATACAGAAATAAGGAGAAGGCTGAGAGTACAAGCAATTATGGAATACATGCAACGAAGACAGCTGGGATGGTGGGGACATATACAGAGAATGAAGGATGATAGACAAGTGAAACAAGTGTATGAAGCCCGAATACAGGGAAAACAGAAGCAGGGAAGACCTAGACAGACCTGGAATAGGAGTATTAGAGGTATACTTAAGGAGAAGGGATAATATATATATATATATATATATATATATATATATATATATATATATATATATATATATATATATATATATATATATTAAATATTATATCTTCATAGAAAATCTATATTTACGGTTAATTTAAAAGTTTTTCTACTTAACAAAAAGAGAAAATGAATGACTGTTACAAGAGAACTATTTTTTGCTCGATTTTTTGCAAAACGTCACCTCTATACTACAGTGTACTGTTAGTGTGTATTATGTAGTTAGTGTGCTCTTAAAAACACTAGAACTATGTAGTTATATATCTAATGACACCGTTTTTGATTGGATGAATGTCACTGAGTAACTAGACGTATCAATAAAGTAGGAGCAACAGCCTTAAAAAATTTAGTTATAAAGTAATATTATACTAGTTACTTTACTTTAAAGATATAAAAACAAAATTGATCAAAATAAAATGGGGGAATAATTATGTTTTTTACGAGGCTGGTTTGAAAAGTCCGTGCAAAAATAAAAACTACTTATGTGTTGGGGTAAACCTTTTTTATTTTTCGACATAGTCTCCTTTTAGGCTTATACACTTCGTCCAACGATGTTCTAGCTTGTTGATCCCTTCCGAATAATAGGATTTGTCCAAGTCTGCAAAATATCAATTAGCGTCTGCAATCACCTCCTCGTTTGAATAAAATCTTTGTCCTGCCAGCCATTTCGTCAAATTGGGGAACAAATAGTAGTCCGAGGGAGCCAAGTTTGGAGAATAGGGGGGATGTGAAACGAGTTGGAATCCTATTTCCATTATTTTGCGACCACAACTGCTGAGGTGTGTGCTGGTGCGTTGTCGTGATGGAAAAGGACTTTCTTGTGGGCCAATCGCGGGCGTTTTTCTTGTAGCTCGGTTTTCAAACGGTCCAATAACGATGAATAATATTCACCTGTAATAGTTTTACCCTTTTCCAGATAGTCGATGAGGATTATCCCTTGCGAATCCCAAAAGACAGTCGCCATAACCTTTCCGGCCGAAGGAACGGTCTTCGCCTTTTTTGGTACAGATTCCCCCTTGGTAACCCATTGTTTAGATTGTTGTTTGGTCTCAGGAGTATAGTAATGTATCCATGCTTCATCCACGGTGCTTATAGTCCTCCGGATTCTTCTGGAACAGCTGCAAACCATCCTTGTAACACTTCACACGATTCTGTTTTTGGTCAAGCGTGAGCAATTGCGGCACCCATCTTGCGGATAGCTTTCTCATGTCCAAATGTTTATGCAAAATATTATGTACCCGTTCAGTCGAGATGCCCACAGCACTAGCAATCACACGCACCATAACTCTTCTGTCATCCATCACCATATCATGGATTTGATCAATGATTTCTGGAGTCGTAACCTCCACAGGCCGTCCAGAACGTTCAGCGTCACTTGTGCCCATATGGCTAGTCCGAAAATTTTGAAACCACTTATAAACTGTTCTAATCGAAGGTGCAGAGTCACCATAATGTTTATCAAGCTTCTCTTTAGTCTCCTGAGGCGTTTTGCCTTTCATAAAGTAATGTTTAATCACCACACGAAATTCTTTTTCGTCCATTTCTTGAAAATCACTCGACTTCCTTGATTCACACGAATGCCAAACACAAAGAAATAGACCAATATGGCTGAAACTTGGTGTGCGTTCATTCAAGAGATGCTACTAACTAAACATGACCTCGATACGCGCCGGTGGTGCCATCTCTCGGACTTTTCAAACCAGCCTCGTAAATATAGTAATTATTAAATAACAGAAATTAAATAAATACGTTAAAAAAAATACTTACAAATTGTACAAGAAATTATTTAACAATAATAAAAAATGAGTCTATGCTTACAGATCAGTAATAAATAGTTTACTTCATTGTAAAGATCCAAATTACCTGCTAAGACTTATGCTAACAAGGGGAGGAATGAGGATTTGGATCGCCAATTTAACAATTTAACTCAGGCACTCAACAGTAACCTGTGTATAATAATTAAAAATAACTTTGTTAACTGAAAATGTCATAAAACTCAAGAATAAATAATTTTTTAAAAATAAATCGTAAACTTGCATTAAAAAAAATTAAATTTGAGATTAAAATGGCCAATTTGTCAGGCGTAAATGGTTTAAATGAGTTCTTAGCTACCTCCAATGAAAGCTTAGGGACTAAGAAACATTTTCTGATATTTAAGGTAAGGTAGTAGTATACTGAAAAAAAGTTGTTTAAAAAATTCATCAGAAGAAAGAAACGTGAATCGGTAAAATTTATCAATATTATGAGGAGTGAAAAATATATCTAATATGTAAAAAGTGGCTAAAATTATGTTCGGATCAATTCAAGTAATGCCCATGGAACATACACTACCGTCAGAAAGTATTTGCCCACCAAGAAATTTCAATATAACTGTCAAAATTTAATACCTAATTAAACCCTTTTATTATATTGGCTAATTTTAATTGTTCTTAACAAGTGTCCATCATAAAATTGTTTAGATAATTCTTGTTAGTGAAATCACAAATTAAAAACCAATTAGAACAAATTTCCAAGTTTTGCGTGATAATTGTTTTGAGGCGATTTCTAAGAATTCCAGTTGAAGTAAGAACTCATTTCAAGTTTCTAGGGATTATGGAAATTCTTAGTGACATTTTATGATAAAAACTATGCTATAAATATCACTGCTATTTTGGAAATTAACCATTCGCAAACAGTACTTTGTCATTGATACAGGCTCAATTGTTTTGTGAAAATGCCAAAAACGAAAGAAGTTTCCGTTGAAAATCGGGCTCTGATAATTGTGGGACATCAAAATGGTCACTCGAGTCGACAAATCGCGAGTAATATGCGGATGCCAAGGACAACGGTGGACTACCTCGAGCAGCCCATCCCCATCAGCGTGACAACCGTGAAGAATAGGTTAGCAAAAGGTGGACTATACGGGAGAGTTGCAGTGAGGAAACCACTTTTTAGGCAAGTGAATAAACGTAAACGATTAGAATGGACCCGAGAACATGAAAATTGGACATCAGAATAATGGAATTCCGTCCTTTGGAGCGACAAATCTAAATTCGAAATTTTCGGTTCAAATCGATAAGTTTACGTGCGGCGGTCAGGATAGAAGGAGGAAGAACAGTATCAAGAAATTTTGCTAACTGAAATCCTTCCTTTTGGAAGAGATATTTTTCAGGGAAAATTTATTTTTCAGCATGACAACGACCCTAAACATTCTGCTAAACAAATTAGAGAACTTTTGGACCACCGGAAATCCGATGACGTCCTGGAAGTGATGACACAATCACCCGACTCGAACCCAATCAAATTGCTGTGGGACCATTTGGACAGGTGTGTTCGAAAACTCAATCCAACATCAGAAAATCACGTGTGGGAACTTTTACAAGCAGAATGGGTTAAAATAACCGAAGAAACTCTGAAGAAACTACTGGACAGAATGCCGAAACTCTGTAAAGCGGTAATTAAAAACAAAGGAGGTCACATAAATGAGAAAAATTCTGGAAAATAATGAATATTTTTCTGATTTTCTAGACTTTAAATAATGTGTAAATAAATAATAATTCATTAAAATTAATATATATAAATATATATATATATATATATATATATATATATATATATATATATATATATATATATATATATATATATATATATATATATACGAGGCTGGTTTGAAAAGTCCGTGCAAAGTCCGAGAGATGGCACCACGGGCGCGTATCGAGGTCATGTTTAGTTAGTAGCATCTCTTGAATGAACGCACACCAAGTTTCAGCCATATTGGTCTATTTCTTTGTGTTTGGCATTCGTGTGAATCAAGGAAGTCGAGTGATTTTCAAGAAATGGACGAAAAAGAATTTCGTGTGGTGATTAAACATTACTTTATGAAAGGCAAAACACCTCAAGAGACTAAAGAGAAGCTTGATAAACATTATGGTGACTCTGCACCTTCGATTAGAACAGTTTATAAGTGGTTTCAAAATTTTCGGACTGGCCATATGGGCACAAGTGACGCTGAACGTTCTGGACGGCCTGTGGAGGTTACGACTCCAGAAATCATTGATCAAATCCATGATATGGTGATGGATGACAAAAGAGTTAAGGTGCGTGAGATTGCTAGTGCTGTGGGCATCTCGACTGAACAGGTACATAATATTTTGCATAAACATTTGGACATGAGAAAGCTATCCGCAAGATGGGTGCCGCGATTGCTCACGCTCGACCAAAAACGGAATCGTGTGAAGTGTTGCAAGGATGGTTTGCAGCTGTTCCAGAAGAATCCGGAGGACTTTAAGCGTCGTTTCGTCACTGTGGATGAAACATGGATACATTACTATACTCCTGAGACCAAACAACAATCTAAACAATGGGTTACCAAGGGGGAATCTGCACCAAAAAAGGCGAAGACCGTTCCTTCAGCCGGAAAGGTTATGGCGACTGTCTTTTGGGATTCGCAAGGGATAATCCTCATCGACTATCTGGAAAAGGGTAAAACTATTACAGGTGAATATTATTCATCGTTATTGGACCGTTTGAAAACCGAGCTGCAAAAAAACGCCCGCGATTGGCCCACAAGAAAGTCCTTTTCCATCACGACAACGCACCAGCACACACCTCAGCAGTTGTGGTCGCAAAATTAATGGAAATAGGATTCTAACTCGTTTTACATCCCCCCTATTCTCCAGACTTGGCTCCCTCGGACTACTATTTGTTCCCCAATTTGAAGAAATGGCTGGCGGGACAAAGATTTTATTCAAACGAGGAGGTGATTGCAGACACTAATGGATATTTTGCAGACTTGGACAAATCCTATTATTCGGAAGGGATCAACAAACTAGAACATCGTTGGACGAAGTGTATAAGCCTAAAAGGAGACTATGTCGCAAAATAAAAAAGGTTTACCCCAAACACATAAGTAGTTTTTATTTTTGCACGGACTTTTCAAACCAGCCTCGTATATATATATATATATATATATATATATATATATATATATATATATATATATATATATATATATATTGTCTGGGTTTTTGTTGTCTTGGGATTGAAATAACTAGGGAGGTAAATACTTTCTGACGGTAGTGTATTTCCAGAGTTAAGTAAAAAAATTTAGCTTATAGTTTGGAAGTACACCTATTTAATCATAAAAAAATGACAAAAAAAAGATAAAAAAAGTGCCAATTTCTCCCAACCAGAAGGTTCAAATGACATCCACAGCTCCTTAAATTTTTCGTGTTTTTATTTAGAATTAAAATCTGTCAGAACTTTCCGTTTATCTTCCGTAAATTTAGAATTAAATTGCAAAAAACGCTAAAAAAATCAAAAAACGCTAAAAAAAAAAATCCAATTTTTCCATTTATGAAGGTGTTGCCGCAATTTTTCGGCGGTCGCAATATTTATTCCTTAATGTACTCGTCGAGATGAGTATTTTTTTTTACAAAAATAGCAGTATCCGACAATTTCTGTTTTTGGCCTGTTTTGGTCGTATTCTGACTGTACTAATTAAAAGTCACTATCAGAAAACATATCGCCATCTACATTTACGACGTAGAATTTTCAATTGTTTCACTTTTATTCATGTCGCGAATTAAATCGAATGACAATACTTTTCAGTGCATTTACAGCTACCTTGATTGTCAGATATATAAATAAATACATCTGCCTTTATGTTTTTTTCATACTATGGCGTAAGTGTAGAAGGCTGTTAGAAGAAGCATATGGTTTTTCTAAGAATAGTCTACAATCATGTCATGGAGTTCCCTATATTTTTTAATAACGTATAACGAAATATCAAATAGAGTAGCCTATGTTATACTAAAGATAACAAAACTGTAAAATCAAAATAATTTAAGTGTATGCCCCAACAACATCACACGATGATGATTCAGTAGAAAATTTCTACGATGAAATAAGAAGTGCTACCGAACGAGATTGTTGTCATTATACAATAAATTTCTTAGAACAACAATCATTCACTATGAACACCTTTTACTACAAAAAACCACATAGAAAATGAACATGAGTAAGTCCAAACGAAGTGGTGAAAAACGAGATAGACTACATATTATCATCAGAAAAAAAATATAGTATAGGATGTAACAATTATAAATAGGTTCATCCTATTGATACACACATCTTAAGAGTAAAGAAAGCAGAATAATAAAATAAAATAAGAAAAGAATAAAGTCGATGACGTTGAGAACAAATACATAAACGATATTAATAAAACACTGACGAATATATTGGTTAAAACAGGAGAGCCAATAGCTAGAAAGAAGAGCAACAAAACAAAAATATGGCGCATACAAAGCAAAGAACTGTTTGAAGAAAGACGTAAACTGCTACCCCAGGGAAAAAGAAATACTATTCAGTTTGTATAAACTAACAAAACTTTTAAAAAGTCCATTAAAGAAGATAAGACAGTTAGAGACAAAGAAAGAACAAATTGTAGAACAAAACAAAAACATGAAAGTATTCCGAGCCCAGGAAAAATTACAATATACAACTTAAAGGATGAAAATGGAGAAGATGTAAAAGATCAAGAAAAAATAACACGCATGATTCAAACATACTTGTATGAACAAAAATACTGCCCACCAAATTGATCTCAAAGAACGTCGAAATAGGAAGATAATCAATGTTAACTCAAAAGAAATACCAGAGATAACAGATGAATAAATAATAACAACACTAAAAAATATGAAAAACAATAAAACACCAGGATCTGACTGAGTATTAACATAATTAACGAAAGAAGGAGGAGACTTGGTGATATAGGTGCTGAAACTCTCATATTCTCTATAAATTTTAAGAAAATTCCATTCCATTAGCATTTAGCAGCATTAGCAGGTAGACTTTTTAACCTATCCTACAGAAAGGGAATATTTCCGTCCTGCTGGAAATGTGCTACGGTTCAGCCGATACCTAAAAAAGGTAAGAAGACCTTGCCAAATAACTACCGACCAGTTGCATTGCTTTCAGTAATATCGAAAGTCATGGAAAAGGTTATCAATGAGCATCTTCTAAAATATCTTGAACGATTCAATATTATTAGCGATCACCAATATGGTTTTCGTAAACATAGATCAACAGGAGATCTTCTGACTTATATAACACATGTTTGGAACAACGCAATTGAACACTTTCGAGAATCTCGAGCGGTTGCTCTTGACATATTCAAGGCATTCGACCGTGTTTGGCACGATGGACTGTTGGCTAAGTTGCGCTCTTATGGTATGTCTGAAAGGTTCTGTTTGTGGCTCTCATGTTTCCTCAGAGAGCGTTCTTTACGAGTGGCGGTCGACGGATTTCTTTCTAACACCCTCACTATCAACGCTGGTGTGCCCCAGGGCTCCATACTGTCTCCTACTTTCTTTCTCATTTACATTAACGATCTGCTGGAAAAGACCGGGAATCCAATCTATAGCTTTGCAGATGACAGTACGCTTGTCTCTTTATTCACCTTGAACGCTCGGACATCGGCTGCTCAGGCGAATATCCGCAGACAGCAGGAGGTCGTTCAACTTAACAAAGACTTGGAAGAAATCCTATCTTGGGGTGACAGTAACCAAGTGGAATTTAACGCTACAAAAACCCAAGCGGCAGTTTTTTCTAAAAAAGTTAACGTTGCTGAACCCGACATAGTTATGTCGGGGCACTCCATTCCCCTAGCATCGTCGCTCAATTTATTGGGCATTAGTTTGGGAGCAAATATGTCTTGGCATGAACATGTTGCAGGCATAGCAAGGAGAGCTTCTCAAAAGTTGGGAATATTATTTAGAACCAGAAAGCTTTACACCCCAAAACAACTGTTAATTCTTTACAAAGCCCAAATTCGACCAACTATGGAATACTGCTCCCACGTTTGGGGCTCCGCTCCCAAACATACACTGCATTTGTTGGATTCTGTTCAGAGAAGAGCGGTCCGTCTGATTGGGGACCCGGAATTGACTGGCGGCCTTGATTCGCTGGAACATCGAAGAACGGTTGGCGACTTGAGTCTATTCTACAAGTATTTTCATGGAAAGTGTTCGAAGGATGTAGCCCGCTTAATTCCTCCCAAAGCGGTGCATGTTAGAAATACACGTCGCGCTGGTGCTTCGCATCCGTATGAGGTTCAGCTTGTTACTCCGCGTACAACGCTTTTCAAGCAATCTTTTATATGGAGAACGTCATCCCTTTGGAATAATTTGCCCAGCGCTGTGTTTCCCACCGAGTACAATTTACAGCGATTCAAGAACAACGTGAATCGTTTTTTTTCCGCACTCGTGCCGCTCCTGGAGCGCTTTAGGGACTTCCCTGCAGCACGTGTGCTAGACCAATAAAAAAAAATATATAGCATTAAATGTGACCTGGCGTCGGATTGGGACCGCTACCTGTCTCAATGCATTGTCTGCAATATTACTCAATCAATTTTTAATATTTTTTAAATCTTAATAATTACTTTTTCTACAAAATGTTGAGAGGTTTTATTAATTTTTTTAATAGACAATTTTTTATAATTAAACATAAATTTTTTAGTCGAAAATTGCATACTAAAGTTTGAAATATAGTTAATTTTTTATTTTTGAAAAAAAGGCCTTCGACAATTTTTAACTACTACATAATTTTACAAGATTAATTTTTTTATTTTTGCAGATTAGATTATTTTTTGTAAAATTATCCTGCAGACAAGAAGGGGCCATAGTATTCATCAATAGTCCATTTAACCAGATAAAAAATAATGTTAACATTTAAAACATATTTAAAAAAAAAACCTTTTAATTTAAAGTACAATGAAATTGTACTTTAAATAATTGCCTTTCTTTCGTATCCCTTTAAAATAAAATTTTTTGTTACGGAGGTATAAAATGATAAATGACTTCACAAAACACACTCCAAATGAGTTTTCAATAAAGTTTTTTTCCAATATTTACTGAAAACTGATCACCTTGAAATTTTTGTGTTTTTTTTATATGCGAGATAAATTATTAAGGTTAATGCACTCGTAATAATTTTCGTTGAATCTACACCCTGTAGGAAATATTTCAAAATTTTTTCATAATTTTTTTTATCAGTACTTTTCGAAATAAGGGAGGGAGATAGTGATTTTAGGCAATTTTTTAAAAGTAATACAAAGAAAAGTGTGCGGAAGTATTACATTATATATATTTTTGAACTGTTTTTACAAGCTTTCATTTGACACTTCCGAACTTACCCCCAAAGCTAACTCTTTAAGCCAAAATTTAACATTCAAACTACACGGCTCTGATGAGGCCATCAATTCCGATATTGGTGCCAAATTTTCAACTTTCTATGTCAAATAGTTCCGGAGAAAATCGGATGTGACAGACGGACAGACAGACACACTAAAAAAATTATGACCTGTCATTAAAAACTTCGTTTGTCCACTACATTTTAAAACAACATAATGTGATGGAAGGTTAAATAATATCCCTTTTTAAAGATGTTTTACCCCCAATTTACTCTATAATTTTTTTTTGGCGGAATAATTTAATTAAATCCTAAGCCTGCCACCAGCGGACATTAAATTTATTTAGTCAAATCAAGGTTATGAGACTTGTAGGAATTTTCATTTCATGAAATTCTCCGATGCGTTTTTTTTTTAAATCTTGTGTTATTTGCTAAGAAGTAGATCCATATTCGAACAATTATTATAACAAGACTGTGAGCTCAAATTAAGAAATAGGAACCTAGGGTACGAGCTGAACGCTACGAAAAAAGTTAAACGATGAAAAAATGCCATTAAAAACGAAGAATTAGCAAAACAACAAAACAGAAAAATATATTATCATGTTACTAGTAATTAGATATAATTTATTTTAACCAAATAGAATTAGATATTTTTTTCAAAAAAAAAAACGTTTACTTTTTAAAATTACACGGACTCGAAAAACAATCTACCAAAATTGCCTTATATCTTCAATCATTAAACATTTGATGCCAGACTTTTGGGAAATTTTTAGTCGAATTAACTACATTGTAACTACATCACTGTATTCTTTAAAAGATTAAAAAGTTCCGGAACTGTTTGTTAACACTCGAAAAAGCATTAGATTAATTTTTTTTCTTTTCTTAATGATAAAATATGACAATATATAATCTTTATTATGTATTTAAGCATTTAAAAGCATTTTATCTAAAAAAAAAATGAAATTTGAAAAAATTCGAGAGATCCTTTCTTTTTAGTGTTCCCTACGAAACACTTATAAAATCACTTCGGTGTCTCCGTCCGTCTGTCACACCCGATTTTCTTCGAAACTATTTGACATAGAAAGTCGAAATTTGGCACTAATATAGGAACTGATGGCCTCATCAGAGCCGTGTAGTTCCGAAAGTTAAATTTTGACTTAGTTTTGGGGGGTGAAATCGGAAGTAAAAAAAAAATTACCAGGTCTTCGAGTGGGGTGTCAAATGAAAGCTTGTGAAAACACGAGTTCAAAAATATATATAATGTAATACTTGCGGATACTTTTGCTTGTGTTATTTTCAAAAAACTTAGTTGGGGTATATTTTGTGAAGTCACTGATCATTTTATACCTCCGTAAAAAAAAATTTATTTTAAAAGTAATCAACGTACGGAACACTAATTGCGCAGGTCCGACTTGTACTTGGCCGATTATTTCAAATTGACAGAGATTTTCAAAATTTCCGTTGAAATATTTTTTAAGAAAATCAGTGACGTTCCACTTTTTTCATATTTTTTAATTAAATCAATATGTGTAACTACGCCAATAGAAGGGAAAAATAGTTTATAGCGGCGAGTTCACTTATCGCACTCTTTCTCCTAACTTGAATAACAGATTTGGGAAGTCAGTGCTGTAGCTGTATGTTCTTTAATAATATTGTAAAAACCTGGTAGCTTATTTGTTATAAGTCACCACAGTTCAGTTTTTCTGTAGTTTCCTAATATTAAGCATTATAACGCATCCAGCACAGAACATACTAAAGATGATAACAGTTAAAAAAATCAGGGGCGGAGAGGAGCTGCAACCGTTTATTAAAACTTATTCATCTCCAAAAATCTTACTGCGTGTATTTTTCATTTTGGTGTGTTTTAAAATGACTTAAATATATTTTTTAAAGGTTATGGGAATTTAAAATTGCTTCTATAACCTATTCAAGAAGCTAAACGTTAGAGACTTAAAAAGAAGTATCTAAATGTCTTTGGACAACATAACGCAATTTACTGCAGCAACTATTTGTCATAACTTTTTTTTGCCTTTGCACACCCAGAAAGTGCACATAAAACAATAAAAATACAATGTAAAATTTTATTATAGTAACGAAAGTCACCTTTAGAATTCTGTACATGCACGTATGTAAGTAAAGAATCGACATAGAAACAACGTGTTGTTATGAAATATCCCAAAAACAATGTGATACTAGATACAACTAAACGCACGAAATTTTGTCGTTTGAACAAGTTGCATTAATATCTGAGATCCATTATCCTGTTTGGACCTTAATACGTGGGCTGTCTGAAAAGGTCTCGGTTTGGCACATAAGTGGCGTTAGAAATTGGGAAACCATAATTATATCGGAAAGTTCCATCTATAATATATGTATATAAAATTTAACGTATCCGATTTACGTGCTTTTTTTAAACATACATATGTTCTCTGGCCAGGTTATAGGCTATATTTTATTACGTTAGGTAACATAAGGAATAAGCAGTGATGATAATAGTGAATCAAGTCGGAAAAAAGTTTGCAGCTAGCGCGTTCTCTTGCAATACACTGCCTAAACCATTAAATATGAAACAATATCATGTTGCAAAGAATATCTATATTATATGTAAAATGTAACGTCTTTCTGTCTGCCTGTCTGTTAGTGCGCTTACCACTCGAGAACCATATATCTGATTTACGTGTTTTTTTTTTTTAATTCATACATTTGTTCTCTCTCCAGGTTATCTATAATCTTTTATAATATATATAAAATGCAACGTCTCTCTGTCTGTCTGTCGGTCTGTCCGTTAGTGCGCTTATCACTGGAGAACCACTTATCCGATTTACGTGCTTTTTTAAAAAACATACATATGTTCTCTAGTCAGGTTATAAGATATATTTTATTACGTTAGGTAACATAAGGAATGAGCAGTATCAATAATAAGGAATCAAGTCGGAAAAAAGGTTGTCGCTAGCGCGTTCTCTTGCAATACACTGCCAAAACCCTTAAATATGGAACAATATCATGTAGCAAAGAACATAATATATGCAACATCTCTCTGTTTGTCTGCCTGTCCGTTAGTGCGCTCATGACTTGAGAACCACTTATCCGACTTACATGTTTTTTTTTTTTAATTCATACATTTGTTCTCTGGCCAGGTTATTTATAATCTTCTATTATATATATATATATATATATATATATATATATATATATATATATATATATACATATATATATATATATATATATATATATATATATATATATATATATATATATATATATATATATATATGAGGCTATGAGCGCAATAGTGGCCTAACCCCCAAGCATCCCTATTGGAGATAAATGCAACTTCTTATTTTGTAATATTTTTTGCAAATTTTTCTCAGTAATAAGTTCTGATAATCAACAATTTTGTTTTTCTGTCATAAATAATTGCTATTGTTGTAATTTTGGACTACTTAAACATTAAATTTTCAATAGAATAATAAGGAAGTGGGTTAGGCCACTATTGCGCTCATAGCCTCATATATACGAGGCTGGTTTGAAAAGTCCGTGCAAAGTCCGAGAGATGGCACCACCGGCGCGTATCGAGGTCATGTTTAGTTAGTAGCATCTCTTGAATGAACGCACACCAAGTTTCAGCCATATTGGTCTATTTCTTTGGGTTTGGCATTCGTGTGAATCAAGAAAGTCGAGTGATTTTCAAGAAATGGACGAAAAAGAATTTCGTGTGGTGATTAAACATTACTTTATGAAAGGCAAAACGCCTCAGGAGACTAAAGAGAAGCTTGATAAACATTATAGTAACTCTGCACCTTCGATTAGAACAGTTTATAAGTGGTTTCAAAATTTTCGGACTGGCCATATGGGCACAAGTGACGCTGAACTTTCTGGACGGCCTGTGGAGGTTACGACTCCAGAAATTATTGATCAAATCCATGATATGGTGATGGATGACCGAAGAGTTAAGGTGCGTGAGATTGCTATGCTGTGGGCATCTCGACTGAACGGGTACATAATATTTTGCATAAACATTTGGACATGAGAAAGCTATCCGTAAGATGGGTGCCGCGATTGCTCACGCTTGACCAAAAACGGAATCGTGTGAAGTGTTGCAAGGATGGTTTGCAGCTGTTCCAGAAGAATCCGGAGGACTTTAAGCGTCGTTTCGTCACTGTGGATGAAACATGGATACATTACTATACTCCTGAGACTAAACAACAATCTAAACAATGGGTTACCAAAGGGGAATCTGCACCAAAAAAGGCGAAGACCGTTCCTTCGGCCGGAAAAGTTATGGCGACTGTCTTTTGGGATTCGCAAGGGATAATCCTCATCGACTATCTGGAAAAGGGTAAAACTATTACAGGTGAATATTATTCATCGTTATTGGACCGTTTGAAAACCGAGTTGTAAGAAAAAACGCCCGCGATTGGCCCACAAGAAAGTTCTTTTCCATCACGACAACGCACCAGCACACACCTCAGCAGTTGTGGTCGCAAAATTAATGGAAATAGGATTCCAACTCGTTTCACATCCCCCCTATTCTCCAGACTTGGCTCCCTCGGACTACTATTTGTTCCCCAATTTGAAGAAATGGCTGGCGGGACAAAGATTTTATTCAAACGAGGAGGTGATTGCAGACACTAATGGATATTTTGCAGACTTGGACAAATCATATTATTCGGAAGCGATCAACGAACTAGAACATCGTTGGACGAAGTGTATAAGCCTAAAAGGAGACTATGTCGAAAAATAAAAAAGGTTTACCCCAAACACATAAGTAGTTTTTATTTTTGCACGGACTTTTCAAACCAGCCTCGTATATATATATATATATATATATATATATATATATATATATATATATATATATATATATATATATATATACAGGGTTACAGGGAAAGTCGTCCTAGATAATTAAGGACGTTATAGTTCAGGTAGTTTCTGACAGATTTGACTCTATGACATGATGTCCTAAACTTAACCGTTTTCGAGATATTGAAGTTTAAAGATTTTCTAAAAAAAATATATATTTTTTTGCTTTTACATCGATTTTTTTTTATTAGAGGTTCTCGAGTGCGATTTTTTTGGTTATTTTTAGTTAGTCTGTATGTCAAGTATCAAAAATCAAAAAAATTTGAACTAGTTACTAATAGTTTCAAATTGCGGCTTGTTAATGTTTCTAAATTACGAATTTTTACCAAGTGTTTCCTACTTTAAACCAATAAAGAGAAAACAAATGTATGGAAGTTATTCTGCAAATTATTTTAAAAACTTTTACGTCTTTTTAGCTACCTAAAACGGTATAATATCTACTGGATCTATTGAAAATTCTAAGAAAATGAGATTTCAATAGGCCCAAATGTAGAGTAACATAATAATAGAATTTAGATACTAACAATTACCGGTTTACTACCTGCACCTTCAAACAATAAAAAGGGTTGGGTAAGCATTTTTTCCGGTCGGGGTACTCTCTGTGCGAGTGACATTTTCTGTTCACTAAACATTATTGAATGATTTTTAGTCTGCTCATGCGATTCGTCCGTGGTAGATCTGCTATACCGTGCTTTTCAAAAATATCTGTGTTTCATCTTCTGACTGTGTGAATTGGCTCGTAACTGGATTTTGATCTCTGCTTGTGAATATGGCAACGTATACCAACGAGGAATATGCTGACATCCTAATGTGTTACGGATTTTGCGAAGGAGTGTCGTCGCGTGCACGTGATGAATACATACTGCGATATCCTACTCGTCGTGTACCTGATGTTAGCGTATTTGATGGAACTTATCGAAGACTACGAGAAACTGGTTTCGTACAAAGACGGCGGACTGACATGGGACGACCACGTATCTTTGACGAAGACGAAGAAAACGAAATACGACGTCTCTTTGAGGTGGACCCAACCACATCTACAAATGTTGTCGCACAACAGCTTGGTATTTCGCAGTGGAAGTTATGGTTTGTAATGCATACTGTTGGGCAACACCCCTACCACTATACGCCCGTGCAAGTCATTGAAGAAGGGGATCCGTTCCGACGATTAGAATTCTGCAGATTTATGCTCAATAGCGATGTCGAAGATGCATCTTTTTTTAAGAAAATACTATGGACTGACGAGTCGAAATTCGGCAAAGACGGTCTTACAAACTACTACAATGCCCACTATTGGGCTTCTAAAGAGGAAGGCAACCCAAACAAAAAAAGAACGAAAGGATCACAAACAAGATTCAGCTTAAATGTGTGCATGGGTATAATTTCAAATTATTTGGTTGGGCCATTCTTCCTGCCAGATAATTTGAATGGCGAGGAATACGACAATTTTTTGCGGAACGATTTACCTAATTTGATGGAAGACCTACCTATTGGTTTGAGACAAAACATGTACTTTCAACACGATGGATGCCCAGCTCACTACAGAGGAAGTGTTCGTGCATGGCTCAATGACAATTATCCCAACAAATGGATTGGAAGAGGCGGACCCATACCTTGGCCGGCGAGAAGCCCAGACCTAACACCGATGGATTTTTATGTGTGGGGTCACATGAAAAGTCTCGTATACGACCAGATGACTCCTATCGAAAACGTGGATGTCCTAAGACAAAAAATAATTGATGCGGCTGAAGAAATGAGGCGGCACCTCACAACCAGCGTTGTGAAAAGTAATTTAAGAAAAAGAATGAGAATTTGTGTTAGAATAGAAAAAATATTAAATTGCAAGGATTTTTGTTTTATTTGTGTATTTTTCGTATTTTCACCTAGAACTAAAAATTTACCTTTTGCTACCCGAGCCCGCTTTAGGTGTCATTCTGTGTACAGTTTTCCTATTAAACTCCTAGTATTATACCTTTTTTGATAGCTAAAAAGACGTAAAAATTTTTATAATAATTTGCAGAATAACTTCCATACATTTTTTTTTCTCTTTATTGATTTAAAGTAGGAAACACTTGGTAAAAATCCGTAATTTAGAAACATTAACAAGCCGCCATTTGAAACTGTTAGTAACTAGTTCAAATTTTTTTGATGATTTTTGATACTTGACATACAGACTAACTAAAAATAACCAAAAAATCGCACTCGAGAACCTCTAATAAAAAAAAATCGATATAAAAGCAAAAAAAAAACATGTTTTTTTAGAAAATCTTTAAACTTCAATATCTCGAAAACGGTTAAGTTTAGGACATCATGTCATAGAGTCAAATCGGTCAGAAACGACCTAAACTATAACGTCCTTAATTATCTAGAACGACTTTCCCTGTAACCCTGTATATATATATATATATATATATATATATATATATATATATATATATATATATATATATATATATATATATATATATATATATATATTCGAGAACCACTTATCCGATTTAAGTGTTTTTTTTTTTAATTCTTAACTTAATATTTACCAAAAAAAAAAATCTATAGTATATAAAACGCAACGTCTCTCTGTCTGTCTGTCCGTTAGTGCGCTTAGCACTCAAGAATCATTTATCCTATTTACGTGTTTTTCTATAAAATACATATGCTCTGGCCTGGTTATAGGATATTTTATTACGGAATAAGCAGTGACGATAATAGTGAATAAAGTCCACGCGAGCAGAGCCGCGGGCACGGCTAGGCCTTTGTATAAACACATGTAAAATTCTATTTCGATCTGTCAATATATTCGAGTAATATCAGATGTTTAAAATTGACGTGTCATCGATGATTTTAAAATGGAAAAAATCGAATATCGAGCAGTGATTAAATTCTTTGTTTTGGATGGTTTAACACCAACGGAAATCCATTCAAAATTGTTAAAAGTGTATAAGGATACATCACCTTCACTTTCCACTGTGAAAAAATGGGCCGTTCTTTTTAAATCTGATCGTATAAGCTTCGAAGATGATTCACGCGAAGGTCGTCCAAAAACTGCTACAGCACCACACCATGATATGGTGTTAGATGATCGACGAGTCAAAGTGCGTGAAATAGCTGAGGCCATAGGCATCTCAAAAGAATGAATTGGAAATATTTTGCATGAGGAATTATATGCTGACAATTGACCAAAAACGCATTCGAATGCGTGTTTGGATCATTTTAAGCAACATAAAATGCATTTCAAGCGTTTTAAATGTTTAAAATTTTAATTCTTGAGGTTCTTTGGATCACTCTTATTGTCTGTCATGTTAAAAATCAAAAATTTCAAATATACTATCCAATATAGCTACTAAAATTTTTTTTGTTTTAATTAGCGTAATTATATATTAAAAGGGGTTTTGGGGCTTATGAATATAAATTTTAAATAATAAATATAAACAAAATTTAAAGGTTATATATAAAAAAAATATTGAGGGAAATTGCACTGCAAAATAAATAAATATATTAACCTGCTTGGAACTATTTCAATGGTGATTTGAGCGTCTCTCGAGATACTGGCGCATGTGTATAGTATTTGAGAGAAAACCAAATTACAGGACGGATGTGCACGTTGTATCACAGGCGCGTGCGTTTCAAAAATACTTATGCGTTATTTCAGCAAAAAATTTAATTTGTTTTAATAAAGAATCACACTCCATGGCAGATAATATTTTTATTATCTACAAACCTCGACGAACATATTAAAACAAATTTCATTCGCTCCTCTATGAGTTCAGGTGGTTCCATTTTTCTGCAACTTTGGACCGTTATAACTTTGGATTGACCCAATATCTATGAGAGATATTTATTTTTCAGTCATATTTCACAGAAATGAATACCCACTGCCACTCAGCGATGGGTTCGTCCACCAACTTTTTCTCGCGGCTTTAAAGAGCATCTCCAGGAAGAGGAACCAGACTTGAGCCTTCAAACTTACTGAAGTGACTAAGGGGGGCATAATTAACAAAGTGATACTATTGTCTGCCACTCTTGGTTATGGTCTTATTTTGGTCATAAGCTCCCGGACTAATATATGTATCGTACTGATCGGATTTTCTTTTAAAAGACACTAGAATAAATGCATGCCTCGCACGGGCGTTTAGTTATAAATACTTAATAATTGATATATTTTTAATAAATAATTCGAAGTATCGTTTTAATTAAACATAATTTTTATTGTATATCATGTAAAAGTATCAAGGTTATTATAAATAACACGTGAATGTGTGCGGCGAGAAACAAGCGAGAAGCTACGTTGCCACATTCATTATACTTTGAAAACCAAATTATTTCGCGTCTTTCTCTAATATAATGCTCTTTCTGTCTTCTTATAAGAAATACCTTAAATCGCTAGCCCGGAGATGAATAGTTTCAAACGATATATCCACCGTTTTGCTTTGGTTTTAGCGCTCCTAGACGCAAAATTAATTGAGGATTTAGGGAAAACATATTAATAATCATTTTTTCGTCCTGGTCCAACACTTTTCCTCTCGAACCACGTTCTGGTAGATCATTAACATTCCTTAACTGAGAGTAGCGTTTTTACCCACTTGCTAACAAATGGGACTATAAATAAAGTTAGAAATGAATCTCTTTCCACAAGTCATTGTTTGCAAGGGTGCCAACAATGAGCTAAAAAAAAAGGACTTTCTTTTAGCGACTACAAGCGACATGTTCTTACTTGAGCGACTGGAAGTAAGTGACAACCAAGATGAAAGCTGAAACAGTTCTAATTTACAAGACTAAAATTGAAAAAAAAAAACAGAGAACAGACAAGATTACGTAATAGTAGATCAAGACCAACAAAAAGTATATGCTTTTTCTATAAATTATGTTCAATTAAGTCAGTCAGTTTTTTTTTAACTTTAGTCAGAAGGTCAAGTAAATCAAAAGACAGTAGTCAACAAACCTCAGCAACAACTGATATAAAACAACCGACATTTTTAATTCAAGGGGTCAGTCCACGGAGGTGGGGGGATATACGGTATTGCTATCGCCATCGATATATAGGATACTAAAGGCCGTAGCGTATGATATGGTTTCCGCTTATGGTACTCAGGTTTTTGTATAGTTGTTAATTTATTTAATTATTTTTAGCTTAGCTACATACATGGGTGATAGTTATTGCAGAAATACAATAACACTCGTGACATTTCCACCATAAACTGAATTCAGAAAGGCTCACACTCATTATCTCACTAGGGGGCGTGTTACACGTAGCTAGGAAAAATTAACAAAATACCCGGTCGTCATATCAAAAAATAAGAAAACAACAAAAAAATTGACGAGAACAACAGTGTACTGTACGCTGTTCTTGGACCTCTCGTACTTTTAAAGTAAGGGTAAAACTTGCTGTCAATCTTTATCTGATAAGTCACTATCTATTTTCCTGTTTATTTATTACTACATACTACAGAATTATTGTTTAGGTTTTCTTGCGAGAAAGCACGCTGACCGTAAACTTTTTTAGACTCGATTCACTATTATCGTCACTGTTTATTCCTTATGTTATCTAACGTAACAAAACTTGGCCAGAGAACATATGTATGAATTAAAAAAAAACACGTAAATCAGGTAAGTGGTTCTCGAGTGATAAGCGCACTAACGGATAGACAGACAGAGAGATTACATTTTATATATATATATATATATATATATATATATATATATATATATATATATATATATATATATATATATATATATATATATATATATATATATATATATATATATATATATATATATATATATATATATATATATATATATATATATATATATATATATATATATATATATATATATATTTGTTTTCAATTCTTGGGCTTTGGATTCGTTTTATGAATATTTGGTATTTAAATGAAACTTATGTAAATTGACGTTTCGCACTTTGGTTTAGAGCATTTTCATTTTTTTCTTTATTTCTACAAATTATACAAAATATAAAAATATAAAAATAATTTACATTTAGATATACTAGTACAATACAAATTATTTAACACACACAACCATAAACTATTTACATAAATTCTTAGTTCTGTCTTTAAAAACTAAAATCACATGGGATCTACCTTGAATCTCACATATTTTATTTACTACTGACAAGTCGTAGTGGCATTCTTATCAAATGTAGATTTTATTTTGTATTATTGATCCGTAATTTTTTTATTTTTTTTGTTTTTTGAATATTAAGCACGTAGTCTTTTTGTTAATATATTAAGGATGAGTATACACTTTAAAATATTACCTTATTAAATTTGTATAAATATGGCTAATTCCTTTTATATCACTTTTATCATTGACTGTAAATTTCTCATTTTTTTAAATTTCGATCATTTCTTTTATTGCAAGTTTTCCAATATTAATGTCCCTGTTTAAAATCCTTGTTTCATTAAAGTTGAAGTCATGTCCAAGTTCCGTTGTGTGTTTATGAAGTGCCGTTGTTGCATTTTTTTGTATACTTGGTCAGTTGAGTCTGTTTTTTAATAATTGGGTCGTCATACCAATATAATGCATTGGGCAATCTGCACAAGGTACCGAATAAACTACGTTGGATTGGTTCATGGTTACCTTATTATTACCATGGTCAATTATTAAAAAACAGACTCAACGGACACAAGTATACAAAAAATGCAACAACGGCACTTCATAAACACACAACGGAACTTGGACATGACTTCAACTTTAATGAAACAAAGATTTTAAACAGGGACATTAATATTGGAAAACTTGCAATAAAAGAAATGATCGAAATTAAAAAAAATGAGAAATTTACAGTCAATGATAAAAGTGATATAAAAGGAATTAGCCATATTTATACAAATTTAATAAGGTAATATTTTAAAGTGTATACTCATCCTTAATATATTAACAAAAAGACTACCTGCTTAATATTCAAAAAACAAAAAAAAAAAATTACGGATCAATAATACAAAATAAAATCTACATTTGATAAGAATGCCACTACGACTTGTCAGTAGTAAATAAAATATGTGAGATTCAAGGTAGGTCCCATGTGATTTTAGTTTTTAAAGACAGAACTAAGAATTTATGTAAATAGTTTATGGTTGTGTATGTTAAATAATTTGTATTGTACTAGTATACCTAAATGTAAATTATTTTTATATTTTTATATTTTGTATAATTTGTAGAAATAAAGAAAAAAATGAAAATGCTCTAAACCAAAGGGCGAAACGTCAATTTAAGTTTCATTTAAATACCAAATATTCATAAAACGAACCCAAAGCCCAAGAATTGAAAACAAATATAAATTAATGGTTCAAGAAAATTTTTAAGTATATATATATATATATATATATATATATATATATATATATATATATATATCTATATTATAGATTATAGATATTATTGATTCAAATTGATGTGTTTTGTTTACACTTGTTACTATTGCTATACCCAATATTAAACGTGTCCTACCTGTATATGTAAATTGATGTATGATTAATTCTAGTTCTTTGAATAGCAAATTACCCCTTTTAACAAATTGACGGAAATTAACTGTGTCAATTTGAGAATAGCGAATTATCCACCAGTACAATAGAAAGGAAGAGGTATGTTAACAATTTTTAATTTTCAACTAATTCCGTGAAGCATCATCGTTTTTATTTTCCGATTTTGTTTTTGTGATTATGTAAGTTTCACGGTCATGGCAACATGCACTGC
Source organism: Pachyrhynchus sulphureomaculatus (assembly GCA_019049505.1). Taxonomy (NCBI): domain Eukaryota; kingdom Metazoa; phylum Arthropoda; class Insecta; order Coleoptera; family Curculionidae; genus Pachyrhynchus; species Pachyrhynchus sulphureomaculatus. The sequence goes on along the minus strand of CM032453.1, from coordinate 59,377,819 downwards.
GGCAGGGACGGAGAATGTGCAATTTTCTAACAGGGATAAAAATTTGATAAATTGCTATTATATTGTACTATTTTAGTCTTACTCACCATTTAGTTACCTAATTAATTGATAATACTGGATAAGAAAAATTTAAACTTCTTTTTGTCACACCGAAATTTGTACCATATTTTGATGTGTTAGTAGTAGTAGTAAAGTGTGTACACACAGTAGTAAGGTGGTACATTGAGTCCCTGACGTCACCTAGATCTACATGTTCTTCTGTCGCAGCCCTAGTCCGGCATTTTCTGCCAAGAGACATAGGCTACTTACCCTGACCTCTTGTAGATCTTTGGGTTCACAGAATAGTTGACCCCAGTATCTATATCTCTTGACCATTAGTGCAGGACATTCGCACAGAATGTGTATACTGGCCTCGCTTTCTCCCTCGTACAGCCGACATGTTTTCCGCTCAGCCAGTTTGAGGTTATATAGATGGGCCTGTAGTGCCACATGTCCTGTAAGGAGTCCTATGCTCAGACGTAACCTTTGTTATGACATCGACAAGAGTTCCTTTGTTCTGCCTGTCGTAGTTTGTTTCATAAGGAGTTTGGCTTGACGACACCCCGCTCCTGTACTCCAAGAGTACAGTGTTCTTTATCCAACCATTCCCTGATTTTGTTTTTACCGAAAGCGAATGGAACTTCTACAACCTGTTCAGGTGGGTCCTCCAAGGAGCCTCTGTTGTCGAGTTCGTCCGCTATTTCATTTCCAGATATGCCTTGGTGGCCTGGTACCCACATTAGGGTAACTTTGTTGTTACCTCCTAATGTGTTCAGTTCGTGTACACATTCCCTAATCAGCAAGCTGTTCGTGGTAGATTTGGCAAGAGCTTGTATAGCTGCTTTACTGTCTCAGCATATTAAAATTTTCATATTATTTGTCCTTTTCGAGATTTGTATTTTTACACATCTGAGGATGGCTAACACCTGAGCTTAAAAAACCGTAGCCATATTGCCCATGGGTATACTTTCCCTGTGGTTTAATTTATGGCAAAAGATTCCCACCCCAAAGCGGCCATTAGCTCCCGAATCGTCAGTATACCAAATGTCGGTATTCGGCCTGTTCAGGAGCTTTTGCATGTCCTTCCTCTCAGGGATATGGACAGAAAAAGACTTATTGATGTGTTAAGTGTTCTTTACAATAAAATAACTTAACAGAGATTGTAACATGTAACATTTTTTTTCACTAAGGGGGTAGAGAATTAAAATTAGGGTGATTTTAAATTTTCTTGAGTACTTAACTACAGGCAGATCGTTTTTAGAAGTCCAATAATAGTCCGCTAACAATCTAGAGCTATTAGTATTAAAGAAAGTCTACTTCCGTTGTGAGAAAGCACAGCTTTTAAGCTAGCTTGAGATGAGTGAATGAATAAACGCTAGCTACTTAGAACGTATCCAAAATTTAAACCGACTGACTGCATAAATGTCACTACAATAAATTGAATTGCCTGCGTGAGGGAAATAAGATTTTAGTTTATCGTCTCGGTTTCGAAAATAGCAAACTTTCATATCCCATGAAAGTATATTCAAGACCTTCCACCATGCCCCTAAAAGATCCACCTATTTTTTGGACCAGTTTATATCAGGTACCAAGTCACTAATGCCTACTTGTGTTAATAAATGCGGTTCGGAGATATATAATTCATAAGTTGGATGAATGACAAATAATGCTTAGGTTTTAGAAGACGTTGGCCTAGGTGTCAGTGGCAATTCAGCACTATAATGGATTTTTTACAGACACTCGGTCAGGATGGTGTCTTTCGACTTTTCAGTTATGTCCGTTATGTTAATTGAACAAAAACGACACTCACGTGAGGCTTAGACCATCCTATAAGAAGTCCAACCGACGTAATACAGCATATATACATATGAGACCAAGATTTGACCTGATGTTGAAAAGAAAAACCAAAATAGCCAAGATAGCACATGTTAGTGTGTAGGTGTAAAATTTCGCCGTTAGTTCTTTATATATGTAGCGAAAAACTATCCGGGTAATTGAAACACTTTCTAGACATAAATATAGAGATATAGGATATAAGGGTAATAGTCGTTTATTTGCAATAATTTAACTCCTTAAACCTACAAAAAGCAAAAAATGGATGAGAACGATAGTGTACCTACATCCTTTAGTAAGATATACTCGTATATGAAATCTGATTATAAAACTCACCTAATTATTTTTCAGTGTAGTCCCTCTTCGAACTTCATCATACTTGAATCAGTTTGTCGCAAGTGATTTTCTCTCATATCGAATAGACAGTAGCATCTTGTCTGTCCAGAAATCGTGTTACAGCTTTTTTGGCTGCGTTGTAGCCGGAAAATCGTCACAGAAATTTCTTCATGTTTCGAAACAAGATGTAGTCACTAGAAACCAGGTCTGCGTTATAGGTAGATGGTTTAGACTTATGAAACTACATTCGTTGTTTGTAAATTATAATTTACGTGACTTTTGTGCAGGTGGATTGCCATGGAGCAGTAAAATACCAGCCCACAACTTCCTACGAAGTTTCTGTTTGACAAAAAAAATCTAAAAAGGATAAGGTAATCGAACATAAATTTGTGTTGATGAAACTGGTAGGAGAAAACTAGGCTTATTGTTTCAAAATGTAGTGGAATATTTTTTCCTCTTGACAAATGGTCAAGTGACTTGGAAACTGATTAACTAATAATTTTTATGTGTTCAACAAATGCTATATGTAAAGGATGTTCGGGAATGTTGTTAACAGGTTAGAATACTCACTAAAAGCCCCTTCCTCAAATATGGTATAGTATATATTGTATAAGTAAAATAATGAAGGAGATACAGCTTTTTGAAATTACTGAAAATTTTAATTCGGATCTTGTGTAACTTCATTCATTATTAATTTACCGACAATATTTTCACTATAAACTGTAGAAGTTGAATATTTCAAAAAAGTATATTTTATTCGTATTATTCAATGCTCGAAATGTCTGTTCAATTTTTAACAATGCAGGTGGTCTCGTTTTTACGACATGTTAACATTTTTTAAAAATTGAATGGATATTCCTTTTTGCTGCAGTTTCTTCTAATAAGAAATTGGTGAAAGATGTTTTGTTGTTTATGTGCGCAATAGTATTTTTACTAAAGGTATTGGATAGAGTCAGAATTATAGGAATGGCTTTTACTTTAAAATATATTAGCAAGAATTATATTAAATTATTGTTAGTTACAATCGACGCAATATCTACCACCAATTGTAGATGGGCAATGGAAAATCCTCATCTTGTTTGACGCCCAATTTTCCATCAACAATTTAAACAATTTGATGAGCTCGTTTTGCTAACGGAACGCTTATTAGTTCATTTGTATTTCCTGATCGGATGACTGACTTAAATCCTCTTAGACTTCCTTTTAACACTAAAATATTTTCGCAGAATTAATAGAGTAAAAGAATACAACGTCATATTAATAATTCAAAATCATAATCCCCACGCGCCCGACGTTAAGTTAGTAAGCGAGACTTGCTGTATAAAAAAACGTACATACCTACATTTTTAAAATAGGTTTTTAATTCTTCTTCTTTTAGCAGCCTTTTGCCATCCACTTCTGGACGTAGGCCTCCTTCTGTCTTTTCCACTCCACTCTATCCTTGGCTATACGTTGCCAGTTCCTGCCCACCTGGTGTTTCACGTCATCGATCCATCTTTTTTGTGGTCTTCCCACACTTCTTCTGTGTCTTTTAGGTCCCCACTGCATTAAGTGTTTCGTTCACTTCTTATCCGGCTCCTGTCTAGCGACGTGTCCTACCCAAGTCCATTTTAGAGTTGCCACACGCTTTATGACATCCTTGACCTTGGTTCGTAGACGTATTTCCTCGTTACGCAAGTGGTCTCTAAGCGTTACTCCTAGCATAATTCGTTCTATAGCGGGTAGTTCGAAGTTTATTAGCTGTTTTCATCCTTAATGTTGAGGTTTCTAATCTGTACGTTATTACAGGGAGAATGCACGCGTTAAAAACTTTGGTTTACAGATTGATCGGGATATCAGGACTTTTTAAGACGTGACCCAGTTTTCCAGTGGCTGCCCAGGCCATTCCAATTTTCCTACTTAATTCGGTTTTTTGGTTCTCTTTATTAAGTTTTACTTCAGGACCTAGGTAAACATATTTTTTTAACTTTTTCTATTTTACTGCCTCCAACATAGGCTGGTGTTTCGTCTGGAGTCAGGATCTTAGTTTTTGTTAAATTCACAGTCAGCTCAACTTATTCTGAAACTGTCTTCAGATCTTGGACCATCTCCTGTAACTTTCGTAAGTTGTTGCCGATCAAAACTATATCGTCAGCAAAACGGAGGTGGCCCAAGTATCTTCCATCAATATTTATTCCTCTCACCTCCCAATCCAGTTATTTAAAGACGTCTTTCAAAGCCAGTGTAAAAAGTTTTGGCGATATAGTGTCGCCTTGTCTTATTCCGCGTTGTAGAGCTGTTTCATCGGTTATTAGAACAGCATTGATTTTAACTTGTAGTGTAGCCTTTTCGTATACGTATTTAAGAAAGTCTCGGTATCTTGAATCTATTTTAGCATTATTCATAGCTTGAAATACAGCCCATAGCTCTACAGAATCGAAAGCTTTGTTGTAATCAATAAAAGCTAAATGAACTGGACATTATACTCTTTGCATTTTTCGATTAGAATTTTGATGGTTTTTACTAGGTGTACAAATTAACTATCGGCATTTATAGACCAAGTTTGGTATTTATTTATAAGAATACTAATGTAAACTACGTCTTTAAAGTAACCTTCTTTTAGGTCGAATAAATGATTGCAGCTTCGATGAGATGAATTCATTGAGGATTTTTCCGACCTATTCAACTGACTGGTGTTGCAAAAAATCGGGAGGGGTCACGCCTGGAGAATACGCTTCAAGAGGTACAATTTCCTAGCGCTAATCTGAAATGGTTTTGAAGGTCATTTTTTACTGTGTTGGGCCAGGCGTTTTTCTAAGGCAATATAACCATCTTTCCTCCACAGTCAGTAAATTGTCTTTTTTCTTTAGAAATGATGGTCCGACCAAATCGGAGAATCATATAGTTGATAACGCTCTTCCGATTTAACAAAATATATATAACACTTTTTTTACATGGATGTTCGGTTTTGCTGTATATCCACTTTTGCTTCACAAGTAACAATTTTGTGTAAAAAATCATTTTTCTTGAAACTTGTTTTTGTTCTTGAAAGTGAGCATCTGAAGAACCACCATAATTTCTAAGTTCCAGTTAAGGCAGTACTGCAAATGTGGCTTTCCGAACGACACGCATTTGATCTAATTTTTCATATTGTGTTTACAGTAAGAGAAGGAGAACACGTCCTTTTAAAATTAAAAGATGGCACATTAAACGAATTCTATGATCGATGAAAGATAGGGGCCGAGAATTAATACTTTTATGTAGGAGGTACTTGGCAAAAACTTTTTATTTAGTCAGTACATGTATATTTTCATATATATCATTAGCTATCATTAATATGGTTTTCGTAAACATAGATCAACAGAAGATCTTCTAACTTATGTAACACATGTTTGGAGCAACGCAATTGGACACTGGAGAATCTCGAGCGGTTGGTTTTGATATATCCAAGGCATTCGACCGTGTTTGGCACAATGGCTAAACTATACTTTACTGATATGTCTGAAAAGTTTTGTTTATAGCTCTCAAGTTTCCTCAAAGAGCGTTCTTTACGAGTGTGCCCCAGGGCTTTCTCATTTACATTAACGATCTGCTGGAAAAGACCAGGAATCCAAACTACAGCTTTGCAGATGACAGTACGATTATTTCTTCATTCACTTTGAACTCATGGAGATATCCGCAGACAGCAGGAGGTCGTTCAACTTAACAAAGACCTGGAAGAAATGCTGTCTTGGAATGACAGTAACCAAGTAGAATTTAACACTACAATAATCCAGGCGGCAGTTTTTTCTAAAAAAGTTAACGTTGCTGTACCCGACATAGTTATGTCGGGGCACTGCCATTCCTCTAACATCGTCACTCAATTTGCTTGCCGTTAATTTCGAACCAAATATATTTTGGCACGAGCATGTTGCAAGCACATGTTGCAGCTCAAATTGAGACTTGTTGCAGTGAGGATACTACCCTTCAATTCTATTATAAAAGAGTATTTTCAAATAATAAAATTATTTCATTCAAAAGCGAATTAGAAGCGGTTTGATTGGTCTACAATTTATCAATGTGATTCCATAAACGACGCGTACCGTACCTTCTTAAGCAAAGTCCTAAATATTTTTAATGCAATATTTACAGTGAAAAAATGTCTCAAACATAACAAACACAATCCGTGGATTACGCGGGGTATTAGAGTTTCATGTAGATATAAACGTGTGCTGTATTTTAAAAAAATTAAAGGGCTGGTAACCAATGAATACTTTAATACCTGTAGTAAAGTACTGAAGCAAGTTATAAAACATGCCAAAAAAATATTAAATAACAGCTTTATAAATTCTGCTGAAAACAAAGTTAAAGCTGCTTGGCAACTTGTAAAGATCCTAACAGGTGAAAAAAGAAATACTCGTAGTAACAATGTACTTAACAATTTTTCGAAAAAATTTAATGATCCGTTTAAGATCGTTAACAACCTAAATCACTACTTTATAAGCTCTTGTCCGAACATAAGTACAAATAAACACAATTATGTCTTTTCCCTTGATCGTTCTGTACGCTCTATTTATCTGAGACCAACTACCCCTCTGGAAGTGTCCAGGACAATAAAAAGACTAAAAAATAAAAAGTCAGTCGGGGATGATAATTTACCAATACGTGTTATTAGAGAGGTTACAGATTCTATCTTAGAGCCTTTATCCTATATCATTAATTTATGTTTTGATACAGGTGTATATCCGGAACTTCTAAAAAATGTTTTAGTAAAAGCAATACACGAAAAAAGGGGGTTTACATGAGGAAAAAAACTATAGGCCAATATCGCTGCTCTCAAACGTAGGTGAAATATTTGAAAAAATTATAAACAATAGGCTAATCGATTTTTTTGAACGCAACTCTTTATTTTCCAACAACCAAAATGGATTTCGAAAAAATAAATCTACCGTTAGAGCGGTTTATCAAGCATTAACTCATATACTAAGTTCTTTAAATAATAAGAAGCTCACGATGGCAATGTGCAATGACCTGTCAAAGGCGTTTGATAGTGTCAATCATAATACCCTATCTTCCAAGCTGGAATCGTATGGTGTTCGGGGAAATGCGTTGAATTTGTTAGCATCCTACCTGGAAAATCGGACACAACAGGTTATGGAAATTGATGATTTTGGTAGGCCTATAATTTTCCACAAGATCGGGGTGTCGAGGGGTGTTCGTCAGGGACCAATATCTGTCTTATACATTATATATACGAATGAACTCAGTAGAATATCCGGAGGATTTACTATACTTTACGCAGATGACACTACATTGATCTTTAGTGAGGAGAGCCCACACGCAATCCTGACCAGTGTGCAAGGAGCGTGCGAAGCTCTTGATGGATACTTTTCGGCTCATGACTTATTAATAAACGCTCAAAAAACACGATGCCTATTTTTCGGCAATAGAATAGAAAACACTTTATCTTTTACATATCGAAATATTAATATCCAATCGTCCGAACGTGTTTCCTTCTTGGGGGTGGAAATAGATCAGAGACTGGACTGGAGAGCGCATATTGAGAATTATTTCTGAAAATGTTGGAGTCGATGCTGCTCTGTCAGCTTATCATGCCTTCATACAGTCAAGAATAAGATACGGTCTTATCTTTTGGGGTAATTCACCGGAAATTGAAAGAGTTGTAATTCTTCAGAAAAAATGTATTAGAGGTATATTTGGAATGACGCCGCGTGATAGTTGTATAAATGTGTTTAGAGACAGAAAGATCTTAACCATTATTTCTATGTATATCTTGGACAGTTTTATGTTTGTTCACACCAACGGCGATATTTTTGAGACTTACATGAACAATCACAGGTATGCCACTAGACATAAATTGAATCTGCTTCCCAAAAAGTGTAATTACAGCTACATACAGAAAAATGTTAATTATGTCATATTAAAGATATACGAGGTTTGAAAAGTCCGTGCAAAGTCCGAGAGATGGCACCACCGGCGCGTATCGAGGTCATGTTTAGTTAGTAGCATCTCTTGAATGAACGCACACCAAGTTTCAGCCATATTGGTCTATTTCTTTGTGTTTGGCATTCGTGTGAATCAAGGAAGTCGAGTGATTTTCAAGAAATGGACGAAAAAGAATTTCGTGTGGTGATTAAACATTACTTTATGAAAGGCAAAACGCCTCAGGAGACTAAAGAGAAGCTTGATAAACATTATGGTGACTCTGCACCTTCGATTAGAACAGTTTATAAGTGGTTTCAAAATTTTCGGACTGGCCATATGGGCATAAGTGACGCTGAACGTTCTGGACGACCTGTGGAGGTTACGACTCCAGAAATCATTGATCAAATCCATGATATGGTGATGGATGACAGAAGAGTTAAGGTGCGTGAGATTGCTAGTGCTGTGGGCATCTCGATTGAACGGGTACATAATATTTTGCATAAACATTTGGACATGAGAAAGCTATCCGCAAGATGGGTGCCGCGATTGCTCACGCTTGACCAAAAACGGAATCGTGTGAAGTGTTGCAAGGATGGTTTGCAGCTGTTCCAGAAGAATCCGGAGGACTTTAAGCGTCGTTTCGTCACTGTGGATGAAACATGGATACATTACTATACTCCTGAGACCAAACAATAATCTAAACAATCGGTTACCACGGGGGAATCTGCACCAAAAAAGGCGAAGACCGTTCCTTCGGCCGGAAAGGTTATGGCGACTGTCTTTTGGGATTCGCAAGGGATAATCCTCATCGACTATCTGGAAAAGGGTAAAACTATTACAGGTGAATCTTATTCATCGTTATTGGACCGTTTGAAAACCGAACTGCAAGAAAAACGCCCACGATTGGCCCACAAGAAAGTCCTTTTCCATCACGACAACGCACCAGCACACACCTCAGCAGTTGTGGTCGCAAAATTAATGGAAATAGGATTCCAACTCGTTTCACGTCCCCCCTATTCTCCAGACTTGGCTCCCTCGGACTACTATTTGTTCCCCAATTTGAAGAAATGGCTGGCGGGACAAAGATTTTATTCAAACGAGGAGGTGATTGCAGACACTAATGGATATTTTGCAGACTTGGACAAATCCTATTATTCGGAAGGGATCAACAAACTAGAATGTCGTTGGACGAAGTGTATAAGCCTAAAAGGAGACTATGTCGAAAAATAAAAAAGGTTTACCCCAAACACATAAGTAGTTTTTATTTTTGCACGGACTTTTCAAACCAGCCTCGTATAATAGTTTCCCAGAGAGTGTACCTGCGTTATGTAAAATGAAAGTAAAGAGACTTTTAACCAAATATCTGCTTCAAGGAGCTTATTACTCATTAAATGAATTTTTCTTAAGTCCAGTTGAAATTAGCACAGGGATTTGATGGCTCTGTCAGCAGAGGTGGTTTCTTGTCTTTTCCGTTGTGCCTCTTATTTCATTGTGTCTTTGTTACTATATGGTAATTTTGCCTTTAAAGTGTTTTTACTTATTTACTATTTTTTACTTTTCTTTTATTTAATTGTAGGTTATTGTAAACTTAGTTAACATTGTTTAATGCCTGTTGGCTTATAAGTGTAACCTATTGTTACATGAAAACAAATAAATTATTATCTATCTATCTATCTATTATTTCGAATTAGAAAGCTGTACATTCCATAACTGTTAATTCTGTATAAAGTTCAAATTTGACCAACGATGGAATACTGCTCCCAAACATACACTGCATTTGTTGGATTCTGTTCAGAAGAGAGCTGTTTGCCTAATTGGAGACCCGGAACTGGCCAGCGACCTTGATTCGTTGGAACATTGAAGAACGGTTGGCGACTTGAATCTATTCTACAAGCATTTACATGGAAAGTGTTCAATGAATGTCGCCCGGTTAATTCCTCCCAGAGCGCTGCCTGCTAGAAATACACGTCGCGCTAATACTTAACATCTATATGAGGTTCAGCTTGTTATTCCTCGTACAACCTTTTTAAGCAGTCTTGTATATGGAGAACCTCATCCTTTTGGAATAATTTGCCCAAGATTGTGTTTCCGACTGAGTACAATTTAGAGCGATTCAAGACCAACGTGAATCGTTTTTTCAGCACACGTGTCGCGCCTGTAGCGCTTTAGGGATTTCCCTACAGCAAGTTTACTAGGCCAATAAAAAAAATATAACAGTTCATTTGTTATACTTTCAATTTTTAAATAAAATCGAAATATACTAGTTTGTTACTTCTGTTACCCGCCTCTGGCTTTTAATTCATGGGATAAAAATTTGCAAATAATTTCCGAACCATATAAAAACAATTTTCATTTAATCCCGGAAGGTATTTTTAATTTGACTTGCATATGTGAAAGATTAATCAACAATTACGAAAAATGAAAACTAAATCAGCGGTAGTTGCACTTGTTTTCGCTTTATGCTTGGTGAATTTTAAAAGTTGCGAAGGGGTAAGTTACAACAATAACAAAAACGTAAATAAATCAATACAGTTTTTCACATATCAAAATCTAATTAGAATTATCATTCAGGCGACTTTGCAGTTTGCATGCAAAGGTATAAAAAAACTGAGTTTTTTAAGGGGGTTATATACACCCCGAATTTTTAAAAATTCTATTTTTTTTGCAGATTTTTATTCTATATACTTTCAAGAATTATTAAAAAAAAAAATAAGGAAATTCCATTCCATTGCAAAGTTATAGCATTAAATGTGACATGGCTCCGGATTGGGACCGCTACCTGTTTTCAGACACTGTCGGCAATATTACTGTCAATTTTTAACTTTTTTTTTTTAAATCTTAATAATTACTTTTTTTACAAAATGTCGAGAGGTTTTTAAAATTTTTCTAACAGACAATAATTATAAATAATTAAACATAAATTTTTTGGTCGAAAATTGCATACTAAAGTTTAAAACATCGTAATTTTTTTATTTTTGAATAAATAAACCTTGGAAAATTTTTAACTACTACATTATTTTACAAGATTAATTTTTATTTTTGCGCATTGGATTATTTTTTGTAAAATTATCCAGCAGACAAGGAGGAGCCATAGTTTTCATCAGTGGCCCCTTTAACCCGATTAAAAATAATGTTAAGATTTAAAACATATTTAAAAAAAAAATTCGGTTTTATAACGACTTCCGTCTTCCGATGTCTAATTTCCACTCCTCCGGTTTCTCCATCCCTCCTCCTCCAGATCTCTCTCTAGTACTTCCTTGTTGATTCCTGCTCTCCAGCTTTGGCGTGGTCTTCTTCGCTTTCTTCTTCCATGAGGGTTCCAATTGAAGATCTTTTTAGGTAGTCGGTTTTGTGACATTCTCTGTACATGTCCGTACCAGACCAACTGTTTGGTTCTGATTTCGTCCACTATATCGTGCTTTATTTCTAAAGCTCGTCTTATCATGTCATTTGGTATGCGGTCTTTTCTGGATTTTCTGGCTGCTCGTCTCCAGAAATTCATTTCTGTAACTTTTAGTATTTTTTCTGTTCTTTCCTTCAATGACCACACCTGGGAGCTGTAAGTTATTATACTTTTCACAATTGAGTTGTAAATTCTCTTCTTATTTTCAATGGTTATGTTTTTGTCCCACAGTATACTATTAAGCATTGCAATTGCTTTTCTTCCTTGGATATTCCTCTCGAATATTGCTTCTTCCAGTATTCCGTCCCTAGATATTCTCGTTCCCAAATACTTATAACTGGCACAGTGTCTTGTGGTCAGTTCCAAGTCCTGCTGTTGTCCTCCGACGCACATGTACTCGGTCTTTTTTAATATTGACTTCTAGGCCCCATTTTCATATTCCTCCATGGAGGAATATGAACTTAATAACCGTTAAAATATATTTTTTTTAAATATACATACTTTTTGCAGGGCCCAGGTGTACGTAACCCCTTAAAATATTTCTTGAAGAAGAGAAAAATTGAAAGTTCGGTTTCAATAAATTTCGGCGTCGTATATTTTGTAAAGTTAAGAATTTTTTGTTGAAAATTGAAAGAAATTATTTGTGGAATTTTCTAACATTTTCTGTGGGCTTATTTTTTTCCAGAAATTAAAAAAAAAAATCTAATTAATCTTCTTAACAATAAAAAAATACAACCTCCCCAAATTGAAATTTTAAATTTTTCCTTCGTACGCAACAAAATTTTTACATCCTCAGGTAAATTTATCTTAAGATCAAAAAGTTAGAAAAAGTAAATATACAAACTTTTATGCATATACCATACCCACGGCGTCGCTCACAATGATAAATTTGCCCTGTATATTTTTATCCATGGAATTTTGTCCTATTATATTTTTCTTCCTTTTTTTATTATTCTTCCTCTTTTAATTACAGATTGTCCGCTAATAAGAGAATTCATATATTTATTTAGTAATTTAGTAAAATAGGATGGTATATTATTAAGCACATCTTGTATATATAGCATTCTATATTCCTCATATAAGTAGACATGCACCATTTATAAAAAAAAATTTTCATGTTAACCCAACAATAATAATGATCAGTCTATGACACACTCTGTATATGAGTTCTGAGTAACAGTTTATTACATGTATTATGCGCTATCCCTCATAAAGTGTGTTAAGTAAGAACGTGACCGTTTGTTTCGAGAACTTTTTTTGCCATCAATATATTCTTTGATGGTGTGCTAACAACAGCACAATTATCTTAGTAAGTTGTCCAATCGCCTCCTGCATCAATAATCGCCTGGCATCTTCGAGTCATGCTGTCGACGAGATTTTCTGTATACTTTGCAAGTTTGTCGAATCTTACGAGACAACCGAGTCAAAGTCCTCGGAGTCTTTCCTCTGAGTATTCTCTTTATAAGCGATCAAACATTTTCAATAGTGTTGGCGTCCAGTAATTGTGAGAGCCATTTTAGTATCTTACCGTGGGCCCAAGCGAACCGCTTAGCGACGTAATTTTGGCCCAGCACGAAATATTGTCGAATGGTCTCATGGGACACATTCAAACCAGATTTTTTTCAATTTTGTTGCTCCTTCAGGTTCCGTGAAAACAAAGACACGATTCGTTTTTCGACTTTCGGAGTGACTAACAAGCCACATTTTGGCAAGTCGTCGCCATTTTTTGTGTCGTGAAAATGTTTTACCCACTTCTTCACAAACTATACCGACTTTTTAATATATTTAACGGATATGTCATTTTAGACCCCTTTGGATGGGAACAAAGAAAGACTCCCTCGAGCTGACGAGCGAACAAGTGACCCATTTTGGAATTTACGTGATTTCGACGAAAGTTGCGTCATAGACAAAAGGTTCCCTCTACCGATTTTTTGTTGAATCGTTAGAATCGCATCTACCAAAAATGAATTATCGCCGACACGTTCTTGCTTGACATACTGTATAAGTAAAAGTTTTCTGTTTTCCAATCTATTCAATTTCTAGGGATAAAATCTATTCAATATTATTCGAACTCTATCTTATCTTCGTGGAAAATTTCATTAAGAACCATTCAGCTGGGTTTGTGTGATGCCGGTACAAAAAACATACATGGTTGTTTTGACTTTTATATAAAAGAATGGCTCAATAACTCATCTACCTGAGCATGATAATAAAATCTGATGATAGAACCCACCTCATTATTTTTCAACGTAGTCGTTGACTTTAACACACTTGGTCCATCTTAACTTCAGTGATGGAACATCCTCCGAATAGCATAAAATAACTTGGTTGTGTAGAAACGTTGTTGCAGCTTTGTGGACTGTTTTATTCTAGCCCTCGCAGATATTTTGTCCGGTTCGTGAACAGAAGGTAGTCACTGCAAGCCGGGTGTGTGCTAAAAGCAGCAAGCTTTTAGATATGATAGCCTTGTGTAGAGCCATCCTTGTAGAATCATAGGTGTCTCGTACAATGCCTAACTGGAAAGTAGAGCCCTATTGTGTTGTCACTACGGGGATTATTGATCTCAGGATCATGGTGATAGATTAAGGTTTTTCCTCTATGACAATTCTTGAGTTTTCTCTAAGTGTGTCTAAATTCTCCTGATAGCATTGCTGGTGAAATAATTTTTGCTTAGGAGTCAACATTCATGGCACCCATCAGAAACTTACCTTTGACATCAAGATTCTATGGATGATTCTGTGAACAGTGCCAATTAAAATGCTCAGTTAATGCGCTATAATACAAATCTTAACACGAGGAACTTAAAAAAATTATGGACTCTGCTACACGCCTTCACAGGTCTGTTTTGTACAGATAATTTATACTGTATATACAAGGATTAGGTTTGCACTTATTTTTGAACTTAAAAAAATATAGCCATTGTAGCATCTGATCACTGGTATTAGTAACTTATATAAATATAAAATTTATAACATTTTATTCATTATTTCAATGTCAAAAACATGCTTCTCCACCACCTTGGTTATCACATATGTAAATAAATTACCATTATAGTGTAACTGTACATTACTCGTGGAAAGATACCTAGGATGTATTATATTACAGACAGAATTTTATCTTTAGAAATTAAATTTTCATCTATAAATTTTGTTGATATAATATATAAAACGTTTATAGTATGTTGTAAAGAAAGAAACTTTTTTTAAGGCTCCACGTCCGACAGACACAGAACTTCTTGAAAAAAGTATTGCAGAATATCTAAGGCATGACAAACAGTTGGTGAAAGAACTCCAGCAATTATCATTGAGTAAGTTTTCATTAAAATACCTTGTTTCTCCTGTTAATAATCCTGTCTGAAATAATTTTGGGCTGAAAACCGATTACCTAGTCGAAATTAGTAACTTACTAATCCAATCTAACAAAATACTGATCCAAAACTAACTAACAAAAAAAACGGCCAAGCGCAAGTCGGAATTGCGCAATTCGTGTTCCGTACGGTGATTGCTTTTAAAATAAAATAAAATCCTTACCTGGACTAAGTTAATTAGGATCTTGACATGTATATATCTTAAGACACAATATGTATTTTCACGTTTTTTCTTAGTCAATAATAGTTATAGCATCTTAGCTAATAGCCAATAAATCCATCTAGCTCAATCTAGAATTTAGTAATAAAAGTATAAAACAAATATCTACGACTTAAATATTTGTTTAATTATAAACAAATAAAATAAAATTATTGTCTCGGTGGTCTCGGTACAGGAATAACGTGCGACTTGGTATCAGTAATGTACTAAAAAGTACATTCAAAAAACATCCACTATATTGTCAAGGAATTTATATTCTTTTATACCATATAAATTACCAAACGTAATGCACTCGTGATAATTTTCGTTTCAAACTTTTTTGATCAGTACTTTTCGAGATAGGATGGGGGACAGCGATTTTTGGCCGTTTTTTAAAAATAATACTTGGGCGTTTTGAACTCGTGTTTTCACAAGCTTTCATTTAACAACTTTCTATGTCAGATAGTTTCAGAGAAAATCGGGTGTGACAGACAAACAAACGGACAGACATCAAAGTGATCTTATAGGTGTTCCGTACGAAACACTAAAAAGGCGGGTGCGTGCTGTCAAAGTTTGAGAACCGTCAATTTCCTATAGTTGATATTGCAGTAGACTGAAAACATGAAAACTTAGTATACAGTGAGTCCAAAAAGTCTCCATACACCACCTGCTTTCTATATTATTTTTCTGTTATGTTTAACTAATTAATTGGAACTATGAGAAAACATGTTTAAATTAATATTTGAAACTTAACCAACGAGGATTAGTATTAAAAACAACTACGGAACATTTTATTTAGAAGTTACAGTATTGTGTATAAATATGTAAACAAAACTAATGTCAAAAATGTCTCCATACACTCAAGAACTGCATTGAAAAAAACACATTATAATCAGCCGCATTTTATCAAGCTATCGAGCATTTGTGGAAGGAACTTAAACGGCGCGTTTGCAAACATAATGATTCAAATAAAGAAGAATTAAAAAACAGAATATTGAATGAATGGGAGAACATGCCAGCAGAAGTTACTAGAAAGCTGGTTGCAAGCATGACAAAAAGATTACAGGAGATTTTCAAGGCCAACGGCGGTCCCGCTAAATATTAGTTGAAACGAAGTTGTTATTTTCCGTTAAACTCCGTGAAACTATTATTGGTAATTGTTAAGTGTATGGAGACTTTTTTGATATTAATTTGGTTACATTTTTATAACAAAGACGTAACTTCTAAATAAAATGTTCCGTAGTTGTTTTTAATAGTTATTAAATTAGTTAAAAATAACAGAAAAATAGTATAGAAAGCAGGTGGTGTATGGAGACTTTTTGGACTGATTGTATATAAAGATAATAAATTCTGCTATTATCTATTCCCTTCCCCACCGTTTGTATAAATATGAGCGTAGAATATGCTCAAATTATCTTATTTTATCATCCGGGGACAGGAATAAAATGAAATGATATTAATGACGCTTAACAAAATATATCGACCCTCCCCTTTCATACCGTTCTTTTTCAGTGATGTCACTTAAAGACTATTGAATTCTTTCTTATGTCAAGTAGTATACGAGGCTGGTTTGAAAAGTCCGTGCAAAAATAAAAACTACTTATGTGTTTGGGGTAAACCTTTTTTATTTTTCGACATAGTCTCCTTTTAGGCTTATACATTTCGTCCAACGATGTTCTAGTTTGTTGATCCCTTCCGAATAATAGGATTTGTCCAAGTCTGCAAAATATCCATTAGTGTCTGCAATCACCTCCTCGTTTGAATAAAATCTTTGTCCCGCCAGCCATTTCTTCAAATTGGGGAACAAATAGTAGTCCGAGGGAGCCAAGTCTGGGATGTGAAACGAGTTAATTTTGCGACCACAACTGCTGAGGTGTGTGCTGGTGCGTTGTCGTGATGGAAAAGGACTTTCTTGTGGGCCAATCGCGGGCGTTTTTCTTGCAGCTCGGTTTTCAAACGGTCCAATAACGATGAATAATATTCACCTGTAATAGTTTTTACCCTTTTCCAGATAGTCGATGAGGATTATCCCTTGCGAATCCCAAAAGACAGTCGCCATAACCTTTCCGGCCGAAGGAACGGTCTTCGCCTTTTTTGGTGCAGATTCCCCCTTGGTAACCCATTGTTTAGATTGTTGTTTGGTCTCAGGAGTATAGTAATGAATCCATGTTTCATCCACAGTGACGAAACGACGCTTAAAGTCCTTCGGATTCTTCTGGAACAGCTGCAAACCATCCTTGCAACACTTCACACGATTCCGTTTTTGGTCAAGCGTGAGCAATCGCGGCACCCATCTTGCGGATAGCTTTCTCATGTCCAAATGTTTATGCAAAATATTATGTACCCGTTCAGTCGAGATGCCCACAGCACTAGCAATCTCACGCACCTTAACTCTTCTGTCATCCGTCACCATATCATGGATTTGATCAATGATTTCTGGAGTCATAACCTCAACAGGCCGTCCAGAACGTTCAGCGTCACTTGTGCCCATATGGCCAGTCCGAAAATTTTGAAACCACTTATAAACTGTTCTAATCGAAGGTGCAGAGTCACCATAATGTTGATCAAGCTTCTCTTTAGTCTCCTGAGGCGTTTTGCCTTTCATAAAGTAATGTTTAATCACCACACGAAATTCTTTTTCGTCCATTTCTTGAAAATCACTCGACTTCCTTGATTCACACGAATGCCAAACACAAAGAAATAGACCAATATGGCTGAAACTTGGTGTGCGTTCATTCAAGAGATGCTACTAACTAAACATGACCTCGATACGCGCCGGTGGTGCCATCTCTCGGACTTTGCACGGACTTTTCAAACCAGCCTCGTATATACACTTTATTTGCAAATAACATCTTATTTCGTTCGCGAATTATAACAAACCGCCGGAAGTGGAAAAATATGTTCTTCGATGTACCAACAATGGTGTAAGTTGGCCAATCGTCTCCTGCATCAATAATCGCCTGGCATCTTCGAGGGATGCTGTCGACCAGATTTTGTGCATACTCTGCAAATTTTTCGAGTCAAAGTCCTCAGAGCCTTTACAAGGGACCAAACGTTTTGGTTTGCGTCTGGCGATCGTGAGGGCCACTCTAGTGTCTTATCGTGGGCCCAAGAGAGCCGCTTCGCGACATGATTTTCGCCCAGCAAGGGTTTATTCAACGTGCTTTGGAATTTGATATCATGAGCACGAAGATGTTGTGGAATGATCTCATGGGACACATTCAAACCCGATTTTCTTAATTTTGCCGCTCCATGACGCAGTGTCAATTTCGGGTTCCATGAAAACAAAGACACGATTCGTTTTTCGACTTTCGGAGTGACTTTGCCTACCGAGCCACGTTTTAGCAAGTCGTCGACATTTTTCGTCTCGTTAAAATGATTTACCCACTTCTACACCAACGACACTGACTTTTTAATATGGTATTTAGCGGCCGTGGAACGTGTCATTTTAGGCCGCTTTGAATGGGAACAAAGAAAGACCTCGAACCGACGCGCAAACAAGTGACTCATTTTGGATTATACGTAATTCCGATGAAAGTTTGGAATCGACTGATACTTTTACTAAAAGGTTACAAAGGTTCCCCCTACCGATTTTTTCTTGATTCGCTAGAATATGCTACTAAAAATGAATTATCGCGGACACATTCTCACTTGACAGACTGTAGATACAGACTAGTTAAAAAACTTATTTTAACTTCCCTATCTGGCCAGTTTTCAGCGCTAGATAACGGGATACTGTTAGTTATATTATATATTTGGACACACCATAATTTAAAAATATGTCTATAGTCGAAACCCCATCGGACAGAACCAAACGCCAGTCTGAATTTGAAGACCTTTCAAACGAATCAAACCTTGCCGGTGAAGACTCAGAAAACAGACCAGGTTTTTTTGCTAGAGCTGGCAAGTTTGTTGTAGAACTTTTACAGAGATTTCTCAGATGGATTAATACGGACGGTAGTTAAGCAGGGCATCAATGTTGCCCTCAGTGCTGTCACAGGGTGGATATTTGGCAGATAAAATAATAAAAAATGTTATTAAAATTGTTTTAATAAAAATTGTAACAGTTTTAAACGTATTTTTGTAACTTTACTCTCTTCACTATCTTCTAATAACCTGTACATGGTTACTGGTTGTTAACTAGCAACACTTCTATCTTCTTTTATCTACCTTCTATCCAAAAAAAAAGAAACTAACTCACATTTTTACAGTGTAACTGTTCTTATAATTTTTTATTAACCAGATCGAATTAAAAAGAAGCTTCTACAATAGACATTAAAAAAAAACTAACTAAATACAGACCTGGTAAGAACGGGACATGGTTAATCACATTTTGTACGACCTGTACATGTATATATTTGTATACTAGGGACACACCACAATTTAAAAATATTTTTTAGTCGAAACTCCATCGGACAGAGTCAAACGCCAGTCTGAAATCGATATTGATCTTTCAAACGATCCAAATCTTGCCGGTGAAGACCCAGATAACAAGCCAGGTTTTTTTGATAGAGCTGCCAAGTTTGTTGTAGATCTTTTACAGAGATTTCTCAGATGGATTAATACGGACAGTAATTAAGCAGGGTGTCACCATGGCCGTCAGTGCTATCGTCGGATGGATATTTGGTGGCTGAAAAAATAAATTAACCATATTGTTATTAGAATTTTTTTAAATAAATTTGTACCTGTTTTAAATGTGTTTTTGTTACCTTTCTCTTCATTATCGAACAACCTTTACAGGGATATTGGTTATAAAGCAACTACACTTAAGTTGAGGAGAAAAGTTGTAAATGAACTCTATGTTTTTTCGTAATTCATGTGGAGCTAATAGCAGAAAAACCTAACAAAAATTAGATACGCTTTATCCGTTTCTATACTAAAGTTTTTACTTCAAAATAATAATGAGAACTGACCTTTTGAAAATCTGGAAAATTTACTGAAAACAACTTCAAATACAAGCAGTAAAATAAATAGACTTTTAACAAAATAATGTGAGTAACCGACTTTTATCTCAATCTTCACTAGTATCTTCTAATAATAGTATAAAGTTTATGAAAGTGCGTGTTCAACTACCTTTTTAAAAAGACTTAAAATTGTACATGAAATCATTTTCTAGAGAGTCTGTCAAGTAAGAACATGTCCGCGATAATTCATTTTTGGTAGATGTGATTGTAGAAATTCAACAAAAAATCGGTAGAGGAAACCTTTGTCTACGACATATTTTAGTAAAAGTATCAGTCGATTCCGAACTTTCGTCGAAATCATGTAAACTCCAAAATGAGTCACTTGTTTGCGCGTTGGTTATTCCCATCCAAAGGGGCCTAAAATGACACATTCCGCGGCCACTAAATATATTAAAAAGTCGGTATCGTTTGTGAAGAAGTGGATAAATCATTTTAACGAGACGAAAAATGTCTAGGCCAAAATGTAGGCAAAGTCATTCCGAAAGTCGAAAAAGGGATCGTCTCTTTGTTTCACGGGGCCCGAAATTGACGTTGCGTCAAGAAAAATCGGGTTTGAATATGTCCATGACCGTTCGACAACATCTTCATGCTCATGATGTCAAATTCCGAAATACGTTGAAGAAACCTTTGCTGGGCGAAAATCACGTCGCGAAGCGGCTCGCTTGGTCCAACGATAAAATACTAGAGTGGCCCTCACAATCGCCGGACGTCAACCCTATTGAAAACGTTTGGTCCCTTGTAAAGGGAAAGCTTAGAGAAAAGATTCTGAGAAGTTTAACTCAGTTGTTTCGAGATTGGAAAAATTTGCAGAGTATGCAGAAAATCTCGTCGATAGCATGCCTCGAAGATGGAAGGCGATTATTGATACAGGAGGGGATTGGACAACTTACTAAGGTAACTACATCGTTGTTAGACCACCAAAGAATACATTAATGGCAAAAAAATGTTCTCGAAACACATTTTTTCAAGAACACGAACCGTCACGTTCTTCCTTGACGGACTGTAGGTTGAGTACTCCTCGTCCAGGGCAGCAGATTGATTAAGGCCGGTTACAAATAACATGACATGATATTTTATAAGAAATTTAATAATACTGTGTGTCCTAAAATAATAGAAAACTGACTTAGAGATTTAAATAAACTAGATTAAAAAGGTAGAGAAATTATTTCTATTTTCGGAAATATTCCGCAAAAAAAAAATTGTCCAGTTTTGATTTGAGCTTAATATTGGAAAATAGTATAATCTACAAGTAATTTTACAGGATTTTACAATACAATTAACATTTTCATGTTTTATGTACCGTCGCGTTAAAATGTCTAAATATGGACAAGGGTGTGTTTACTAAAAGTTCTTTAAACCTTGAATTAAGCCTTCATACAAAGGGGTTTGTGGGCTGAAGAACAGATCCTTTGTTTTTCTATTTTTGGGAAACTGGACAATTGAAAGCTCTCATAATTATTTAATTACTTAACACCTAATTCGCAAAAAAAATCATTTAATCGCTTTTGTATCGCTTATAGGTTTGGAGTAAACAGTATAATAGATGTTTATTTATGAGGGTGGATTAATAAATCTGGTAAATGAACTAGTGGGAAATTTTGTTAAGCGGCATGACTGTTGGTAAGCGTTATTCTGGTAACGGTTGTGTTCAAAGTTTTACACAGATGCAACGCGCAGTTCTTTATTGGCAGCTATCATTAATGATTGGAGTTACACGTTTCGTAGAAATGAATGAAGCCGAGTATCAGGCAGTGATAAAAGTTTTTTCTTTATAGAAACTGAACTAGATAAATGATTTTAATGAATTTAAATGTGGCCCTACGAGCACTGCCGATGCTGTAGGTTCAAGAGGCCCAATTGAGGTTTCTTCTGAAGAAATAGTTGAAAAAATTCAAGTATGGTGATGGAAGATCGACGCATTAAGGGGCTATACCAGTGTAACAACTTAAAAATAAGAATATTTTTCTAGAATTTTTTTAAAGAAAACTACTACGTCAAATGTTTTAAAATGTTCGTTATATATCAGGTCGACAAAACACACGTAGGCAGATTTATTGTATTCGATAGACTTTTCTGCTGTTTGACGGAGGACAAATATAAATGTAGGCTAGAGGTTAAGCTAAAAAACACCGACTTTAATAGTACAGAAGAACATTACGAATATATAAAAGAATGTGTCCATGCAGCAGGAAACGAAACGCTGGTACGATATCAGAGATGTCGAAAACAATTAATTGGTGGGATGAAGACATACGGAAACAAATAGAGGATAACAGACAGAAATATCATACATTTTTAAAGATCAAGACAAACACCGATAAGGTAATATACAAAGAAGCACAAGCTAAGGTAAGGAGAATGATTTGCAAGAAGAAAAATAAAGCATGGGAGAAAAATTGCTCAAGAATAGATACATTTGTGGGGGAAAGGAAAAGTATAGAGAGTTGGAAAATTATAAGGAAAGTACGACAAGACAGAAAAAGGGATATCATACCATCAATTTCACCCCAAAAATGGGACGATCATTTTAAGAGACTTCTAACAGAGAATATACCATAGTTTGAACGTGTGGAGGACGTGATACAGAGTAACATAAGTTCACCAATAAGAATTACCTTGAGCGAAGTATGGTGTGTGCCAACTTAAAAAACGGGAAGGCAGCTAGACCCGGAGATATGCCTGTAGAATTGGTAAAACATGGTACAGACAAGTTATATGAGCACCTGAGAAAATTATTTGAACAATGCGCTAATGGTGCAGAAATACTAGAGAATGGAAAACCTCTTAGTTATCTACTATACATAAGAAAGGCAGTAGAGAAAGTTGCGACCACTACAGAGGAATTGCTGTTACCAGCTCTATAAGCAGAATCTATGGAAAAATACTAAAAAACAAAATTGAAAATAAATATCGCGACATAGAAGCCGAAGAACAAGCCGGTTTTCAGAGCTGTCCCATCAACTTTGGAACAATTATTCTGCCTAACTCAGCTGATAAAAGAAAAAGTAGCAGTCAACCAGGAAGTACACTTAATGTAAGTCGATCTCCAGATAGCATACGACAGCATCCCTTTAAATAAACTTTGGGAAAGCCTAGACAAAACAAACATCCAAGTGAACCTAATAAAAGTAGTTAAGAAATTATATGAAAACAGCAGCGTAAAAATAAAAACCGGAAATAAGATTACCAAAGGATTTAACACAAACAAAGGCCTTAAATAAGGATGCTGCTTGTCACCAACATTATTTAAAATTTATCTAGAACAAGCCTTAAAGATCTGGAAAAAGAAATGCAAGAGCATTAATGGACAAGCCCAAGATCTCGTTCTGGAAAAAGGACAATGCGTCAGATGGTGTGATGAGTACAAATATTTAGGTGTGAAAATTACAAAGAACGGAACACTAGATGCAGCAATCAAAGACAGAAACACACAGGGAAGGCCATCACATTAATGAAAGGTATACTCTGGGACAAAAACATCTCAAGAAACAACAAAAAACTAATATATAACACAATAATAAAGAGTATAGTGACAGAGATGGACTTTTGGAGGCTGCAGGAAGATTAAGGAGAGCCAGAGTCACAAACGAAAAAATCCGGGAAATAATGGGGACATCTCACTTAATAGTAGACAACGTAAGAACAAAACAGTTAAAACGGTACGGGCACATCCAACGTATGAGTGAAGAAAGGTTATCAAAACAATTTCTAATATGGAAACCTCCCGGAAAAAGGAAACGCGGAAGACCGAGGAGAAGTTGGCCCTAAGGCATAGACAATGAAATGAGAGAAAGAGGGATGGAGGAAAATCTGTGGAACGATAGAGACCAATGGAGGTTGGGCATCGGAAGACGTTGTAGAACGTTATAAACCGATCTTACATATATACAAATATCGCATGTCTACCACACATGCCTATTCTGGCTGAATCCTTGTTGTTCTTCAGTAATCCCACTCTTTGCTATTATCTTCGTTGACAGTTTTGATACGTAGCTTAGGAGCCAAATTAACTGTATATTTTTGTTTGATATTGTTACACGTTCTTTTCACTGTGTTGAGGCCTTCCCTTGATCGTATACTTACCAAAACAGGGCCTGTAGTTCGTCTATCAATGCTTGTCCTTCATATTTTAGCAGTTCATTATTAATACGATCTGCTCCTGGGGTATTATATCATACATGTTTTTGATCTCGTGTTTTCACTAACTTTCATTTGACACTCCACTTGATGGCCTGGTAAAAAATACTTTTTTTTCACTTCTGATTTCACCTCCCAAAACTAAGCCCTTAAGTCAACATTTAATTTTCAAAACTACATAGCTCTGATAGTACCATAAATTCCTATATTCGTGCCAAATTTCAACTTGCTGTGTCAAATGGTTTCGGAGAAAATCCGGAGTGACAGACAGACGGACATACGGACACTAAAGTGATCCTATAAGTGTTACCAACGGACATACAGATACTGAAGTAATCCTATAAGTGTTCCGTACGTAATACTAAAAATAATAACCTATCAGTAGATCAACCTTTTGACAAAAATAACAGTTTTTAATAAAATATTTTTTGGTTTACAAAACAGGGTTAAATTAAAAATATATCTCATCCAAAGGTCCACGCACTTATGGGTTAAGGTAGACAATTGAGAAAAACTACGTAAACCCATTAATTATTATAATTTAATTTTAGGTATTAAGCAGCTGAAATTATTGGACCAATAAATCACTCTATAAACAATGATAAGCACGAATTAAATAACATCAAACATTTTTAGGGTCCAAGAAAACTACAGAAAAACCCAATTACAATATATGCAATTACGTAGTTAATAATATATCTTTAATAAGATGAATATCTCATTAAAAACAGGAAATGAAACAAATAATTACAAAAATTTTAAAAACTGAACGAATGACAATATTAACAGTCTGTAAAAAATAATTGGTTACACTGTAGGCCAAATGAAGGACAATCAAAAGTATTATTAAGTTATAAACAATGCTTAGACTGATTGGATGTATTATGTATCTTTACCCCTAAATTAATCTGACTAACGTTTCACTTAAATTTGTTTGAGTAGTTTGGATTTCATCACGTAGAAAATGACAGGTTTCACAGCAAAGTTCTTAAGTTTTCTAATTATTGCATTACTATCTTTAAAGGTAAGTGATAACATTACATAATTTTTAAAGTATAGTCCTTTATATTGTGCCGAAACATTTGTTAAAATAAGTACTTTGGATGTAGACAGAAGGAAGCAATATTTGTAGTTTAATTAGAGAGAGTAATAACAGATACCACGTGTCTCCTCATTAACACGTATTTTGAATTATGGTTACATGGTATCTCTTATTACTGTTCTCAAACTGTAAAACTCATTAATTTTAGACCATATCAATTATAAGTAGAAACAGTAGCACTTTCATTTCAACTAATGGGCTTGGCGATTACGTTCAATCCATATTATATATTTTACTATTATGTATCCGCAGCTTCGTTCGCGCAGGGTACACGCAGAATGTGGAGCGAAAACAATCCTGTCTTAAAAGAAAATTTTACCACCAATAAAAACCCGACTCTGGAAAACCGATCCTCCCTGGAAATGCTGGGCACGGCGAAAATCACCCATCATATGCCATCACTGGAGTAAAAAAGGAAATAAAAAATGTCAGTCCCATTTGGTAGTATAAACCCGATCTAACCTCCCGGCGCGGTGTCTTCAAAACGTACGCATTTGCAATAAGGGATGCAAAAACAACTTTCTACGATGCAGTCGAAAATGTTAAATATAAAGTTAGTCCACATCACAGACTATACTCACGACAAATCATGTTATTCGTACAATCGTTTCCCGCGCCGTAAGGACAGGTAGAAAAGGATGGTCTAAATTACAATACTCTCCGATATTTAACTCATCCTGACGATACGCAAAACGTTATTTTATACTGCAACACCGCTAGAAAATTGAATGACGTGTTGTTTTGTAACACAAACTGTTTTTGAGACCGTAATGATATTGTCACGTATATCAGATCAGTCAATAAGTTTCGAAAGCAACACCTATGGAGCATCACTTGCACCAAATATTGAACACCATTTTGAAGCTTCGTCTGTCATATGACCACACTCTAAATGTCAAGTCGATCTGTTAAGTCATTCTATGTTTATCAGCTGGTTAAAGGAGACGTGTCTGAATGTTTTTCAGAA
This sequence comes from Pachyrhynchus sulphureomaculatus, assembly GCA_019049505.1. Classification (NCBI taxonomy): domain Eukaryota; kingdom Metazoa; phylum Arthropoda; class Insecta; order Coleoptera; family Curculionidae; genus Pachyrhynchus; species Pachyrhynchus sulphureomaculatus. The sequence continues at coordinate 59,351,568 of CM032453.1, read as the reverse complement.
ATGAAAAAAAAAACGAATTTTGTGCAGAGATAAAATTCTTTGTTTTGGAAGGTTTATCAGCAACAGAAATGCATGTAAAGTTAGTAATGGTATTAAAGGAGTCTGCTGTTTCATTTCCAACTGTTCACAGATGGACTCTAGAGTTTAAACGTGGTCGTACAAGGGTCAATGATGATCCACGTTCAGGACGTCCAAAAACTGCAACAACTTAAGAAACTGTTGTGCAAGTACAATATATGGTAAGGACAGACCGCCGATTAACCGTGGATGATTTAGCTGAGGCTAAAGGCATCTGACATGGATCAGTACATGAGATCTTAACTAATGTTTTGGGTATGAGAAAGCTATTTACAAGATAGGTGCATGCTGTATTTGCTAATATCGGAACAAAAACGTACTAGAGAGAAACTTTCTAAACATTTGCTGGTTTTACGAAGAATAAAACTATTTTGTACGTCGATTTGTAACTATGGATGAGACTTGGATTTACCAGTATGATCCTGAACTGAAACAACAAACCGCACAGTGAACTAAGTCCGGTAGTTAAGCTCCAAACTGGTCAAAGCAGTTCACAAAATTATGGCATCACTGTTCTGTTATGCAAAAGGAATTTTGTTAATTGATTACCTTCAAACCGGTAAAACAATCATAGGAGAGTATTATTGCAACATCATCATCTTTCATCATGACAATGCACCTGCTCACAGAGATGCTTTGGCAACGGCAAAACTGGTCGGATTAAAGTATGAATTGTTGGAACATCCATCCTATTCGCCAGATCTGGCTCCATCTGACTTCCATCTGTTCCCAAATCTCAAAAAATTTCTATGTGGGGGAAGCGTTTTTCAACAACTGATAGCCGTAGATGGGTATTTTGAAGGTCTTCCGGAAAACTACTTCAGAGATGGAGTAAATGAATTGGAAAATCGCCAGAAAAAATGTATTGAGCTTAAGGGAGATTATACAGAAGAATAAATGTATTTCAACTAATTTCATTTCCACTTTCAAAACTTGACTGACCTGTATTTAATAATTTTAATAGCTGGTTATTTATAACTCAATAAAATATTGAAAATATTCAGCCGTTAATGATAAACATTCTTTACTGTATTCTCTATTGGTTAAAACTGTGCACGTCATTAGGTTCGACTTTCAATGATATTGTGAAAGCCGGCGAACCAAGGAATGTTTTAAATTTTGGAAACCTGACATAAATTTGACTAATGGATTACTAGCCGATGCAATCAACCAGTTTAGTTTGCACGTTACATGATTGATCGAACTCCTATTTTAATGTAAAATAACGGGAGGTTCAGTTGACATATTTTACGTTTCCTCATCTCTATCATACATGTGAGATTTTTGCCTTTGTATCTGCAATACTGTTTATCAATTTCGAACAAGTTTTACAGAAGACACCATCAGAGAATACTATTATAGTAACATCTGATGAAAAAGTCAACTTGTTAGCTTAAATCTTTGCTTCCAGCTACTGTTCCCCATATTTAGTTAAAAATACCTGATATCGTGTTGAGACAGCGTGGTATAAAACACATACTAAAGAAGCTAGACACTAGACACCTTTTGGCGTTGATGCAATACCAGTCATCATTCTAAAAAGAACGTCTTAATGACCTAACACCAATTGTACGACTCAACAAAAACCTGAAATAAATTCTGTCTTGGGATGACAGTAACAAAGTAAATTTTACCGTTACAAAAACCCAGGTAGCAGTGTTTGTTAAAAAAGTTAACATCACAGACCCCGACATAAATATGTTGGATACTCCGGGAGCAAATATATCTTTTCCTAATCAGCAACGAAAATTTCTCAAAAAGTAAGAGTATAATTTTGTAGTAGAAAGTTTTATACTCCACAACAGCTTTTAGTCCTCTACAAGCTCCCATTTTAGGAGCTTTTATTGGATTCTGTCCAAAAAGAGAGCAATTCGATTGATTAGGCACCCGGATCTCACCAGAAATTTTGATTTTGTGGAACATCCAAGCAAGGTTGGTGTATCTAGTCCGTTTTACAAATAGTTTCATAGGAAATGTTCAACGGATATAGTCCAGATTTCTTCCAAAGCAATGTATGCTAGAAAAGTCACGTACATACAGAGTGAAGTCTTCACACAAATTGTTTGACTCGTTGCAACGTGCGCGAACGACAATATGGGGGAAGGATAGTTCTGGCTCTTGGAAATTTAGTCTAAGTTAGTCCCGAGCGTTTAACTGATCAAAAAAAGGAGTGCAAAAGTTGCTTGAAGCAAACTTCGAACAAGGCGAACCAACACGTCAAGAAGAGATACAAGCGTGGTGTTCGCGTGAGAGTTTGCGAGAACTCCGGTTTCTCAATATGCAAACGATCAAGTGTTGTAAATCTGTCAAGTGTTCGCACACTGGGGCTTTTCGCACTTTGTAGCCTATGATATGCAGGCGAAGAAATTTTGATTAGAGGAGTCGGCTTCTTGGTAAATAAGAAATATGTCGACAAAAATTACTGAAGTCAAAAGTATTAGTCCGAGAGCCATACATATAATCATCCAACTAAATTGGAAATACTCTCTAAAAATTGTTCAGGCCTATGTACCAACAAGCACCCACTTAGAAGACGAAGTAGAAACAAACTACAAAGAAATATCCACTGCTCTAGAAGATGGAAAAACGCATTTTACAGTAGAGATCGGCGACTTCCATGCCAAAACTGGAAGCAAAGCGGAAGAAAATGAAACTGCAATAGGTCATTATGGGCTAGGAGATCAAAATGAAAGAGGGAGGACACTAATAGATTAGTTACATCAAAATAATTTATATGTAATGAACACCTTCTTTAAAAAGAACAAAAAGAGAAAATGGACATGGTCTAGCCCAGATGGCAGAACAAAAATGCAGAGATTTCATAATCCGCAACAGGAAAAGGACATTATCCAAGATATAAGTGTCCTAAATAGATGTTCAGATAGAAGTGACCACCGTATTGTAAGAGCAAAAGTACTATAAACATTAAAAAGGAGAGAAGCAACATGGTTCTTAAAAAAACCATAAGAAATGGACACCTCCGGAACATGTGGATTCTTATAGAAAGAAGATAGCAGGCTCCTTGGAACCCAACGAAAATGCAGCAGTTGATAACATATTTCAAAAATAGTATCGAAAATGCCATTGACAAAACTTGCCCAAAATAAGGCAAAGAAGAGAATACGTACGAATACAGAACTATAAATAAGAACATATCTAAGGAAATTAGAAAAAATAAAAGACAGAAAAATGCAGGGGAAATTAAAAACATTGTAGTAGAAAATAAGAGCTTAAAAGTTTTAAGAAAAAAGAACACAATAGGAAAAAAGGACATATGCAAGATTAAGGACATACAACCAACATACCAAAAGTCTTAAATCAGGGGTTGGAAGACATCCAGAGATCACAGAAAAAAAAACATCACATCAGCAATAAAAGACATGAAAAAATAGCAAAGCCTCGAGTGAGGACAATATTGTATTGCAAAGAGGCAAATAAACCAGGAGTACAACAAATTATCAAAGCACTGAAAATGTTATTTAATAAATGTCTCCTGGAAGGAATAACTCCATCGCAATGGAATAAAGCAACTATTGTCATCATGCATAAAATAGAAGATACTTCAGACCTTACAAACTATTGACCCATTAGCCTCCTGAATCATATATACAACAATATTAGGCGTTACACTTAGAGATCACACTCCAAATCACATTGTCAAGAAAAGAACGGGGGTACAAGACGCAGTCAAATTCATTCTACATCTTAAATAGAACTGGGCTGGACAGTTACTAGGTTTAAGGATAGACGATGGAGAAAAAAATTATAGAGTGGCGACCAAGATCCGAAGCTTATCGAAGTAGAGGTAGACCACCAAGTCGGCGGACTGATGATTAGAAGAGATTTGCTGAAAATTGGGTACAAGTGGTCCAGAACAGCAAAAGGCGGCAAGACTTGAGGAAGGCTTTCATCCAGCCGTGGACAGTATAAGCTGATGATGATGATGAGTCCCAAAACCCCTTAGGACCATCATTTCTAAACCGATTTCAGATTTTTTTTTAAATGATTGTTGCAAAAATACGAACCAATTGACCTATTTTGAAAAAAATTGCCAGGATTATAGGAAATTGATTTAAAATGTGATTTTTTCATCATGAAATACTTCTAGTCTGTTGTCTAGAGGGGAGGTCTAGCCTACATTTTTTTGTTTTGCCGATTACGAATTTGCTAGTAATTTTGGCTAAAAGTGGTCCAGTTTTGAGGTAATAGTCATTTTTGGACGATTTTGGTAGTTTTTCTGGATTTATTTCGAATAAAAAATACTTATATTGATATAAAGTGCGGGATTTTATGTTTTTAAGGTTGCTGATTACGAACTAGATGGTCATTTTGGCCAAAAAGAGTCTAATGTTGAGATAATGGCCATTTTCGGTGGTTTTTATGTACATACTTATATATCTTATATTTTTATACTCATTCAAATTATTTCGCAATTTCGAGTTTCTGCTACTTTACCTTACTCCTATGAAGGTCATTTTCATGTTTACAGACTATTAATACACTTTTTCCAACTAGTTAATAATTAACGATTATTTAATTATAGTACTAAATTATTTAAAAAGTGATCGAGAACTACTCCTGATCGAAAACTGGGCTTTTTCTCTTTACCTATGAATTAATTATTATTAACTAATTAATTATTAAAAAATACACGTAGAAAAATAACTTAGTCAAAATTACTATGCTTGTTGTTTAGAAATACCCGAATTTACTGAGTAAATTTTTTCAAGTAATTTCGGTATCCCTAAAATGAAAATATAAATTTCCTATAATCTTGGCAATTTTTTCAAAATAGCTGGTGAGGGATTGGTTCGTATTTTTGCAAAGATCATTTAAAAAAAAAATCTCTGAAATCGGTTAAGAAATGAAGGCTCTAGGGGGTTTCGGAACTACAAAGTGTGAAACCCCCTAGTGTGGTTCGTTACAACGCATTCTTCGTAAAAATGGATGCACCCCTACAAGATACAGCTCATGTAATAACTACAGCCAACTGTTCAGAGATTTAACTTCATTAATGAGATGTTTAAACACTTTTCAACATTTACCGACATCTTTTTTCGAATGAGACGTATTTCCACCTTAATTACTGTTATTAGAGTCCGATACATCGAAAACTAAAGCCACAAAAGTCTATACATTTCCCTAAAATGATGACTTGACTTCTTTGAGGCTAACAAAGGCCGTACAACTGCTAATTCGAAGCGATGTCTAGAGACGATTGAGAACTTTTTTACAACCGCAATTTTTTTATGATTGTAGCCAGAGAATTTGGTTTCATCAGGATGATGTGACATCACATACTTTCAACATATCTTTCATAGTCATTCGAGAAATTTGCTCGGAAACTAGGTGTGGTTGGTTTTCAGAAAGCCCTGATTTGACGCCGGTGGATTTTTTTATAAGGATTTCTCAAAACTAAAGTTTTGTAGTGAAGATCTTGGCTCCGTAGAATAAGTAATAGATAATATTCGGCTAGAAATGGCTATCCTGGGAACGTTCGCTTACAAGAGTACCGGCTCACCCTTAGATAATGTTATTTTCATATTAATTTTATACAATAAAGGTTTTTTCCATTTGTCAATCTGTTTTTACTATAAATATTTTTAAAAATTATGAAACACCATGGATATTTATCAATATCTATTGTATTTTAGACTATTAATGCAGTCTGTGAAAGATCAACCCGCATGATAGCTGCTGAAGATCTCTGTTGGACTAAAAAAGTGAAAATTACCGACAGAATACAATATTCAACAAAAAGCGTGTTAAATTTTGCAAAAGAAAAATTAGGAGTTGGAAAAGTGGAAGATTTAGATCACCCTCAACAAGTAAGTTAAAAATGACTTTTAGGTTTTTCAAAAATAATTCAGTATTTACAAAATAATATAATAAGGCTTACGGCTCCACAAAAATTGGCACGTAATTTATATGTATGTCACTATTGATATGGTGTCACTATTTCCAATGGGCACTCAAATATGTCCAAAATTGTCAGCGTGTCATAAAACATATCTTAATGAAGCTAAACAGCAAAAAAGCTTCTGTTTTAATGAAATACTTGTGTATGTCTATCATCCAAGTAACACCGATTTTTATTTTTTAATTTGTCCTGCAGAAGATAAATAGTTTTTTTCATGTTGAAAATGCGATTGATCGACTTTAACGGATACCTAAAAAGGGTAAAAGACTTAAATAATATAGAAAGAAAATCTAAAGAAAGACGTACACATGAGTATGAAACATTGAACAAAGTCATAAAGAAAGAAACAAAGAAAGACGTTAGAAAATACAATACAAACTTAATAATCAACACCATTGAAGAAAAACAAAAATATGAAAGTATTGAAAACGAAGATGTCACAAAATAGAACTAATATAATCAAATTTCGGGATAAAACTATATATATATATATATATATATATATATATATATATATATATATATATATATATATATATATATATATATATATATATATATATTTATAATTTACGTGTTCTTGGAATTAGATCATTAAAACTATTCTTGGATCTGTTATTTACTTATTGACGTTTCGACTTCGACTTTATATGACTGGTAGGTAGATACGGTTTAGGTTTTACATCTGTTTTTTCGTTTATTGCAGTGGGCAGTGGGGTCATCTGAATGTGTATGGATTCGAGTATTTCTCTTTTTTTTGTATTTATTTCGGTGTTGATAATTTTGATGTTTTTGAAATCAACAATCAAAAGTCATACCTTTGATTTCAAAAACATCAAAATTATCAACACACGAAATAAATACAAAAAAAAGAGAAATACTCGAATCCATACACGTTCAGATGGCGCCCACTGCAATAAACGAAAAAACAGATGTAAATAACCTAAACCGTATCTACCTACCAGTCATATAAAGTCCTTCAAGTTAAGTGGCTTGTTTGTAAAAAAGTAAAAATGTGTTTTTGACAGTGATTTAAAATTAACACCCCATACAATGAACTACTTTTTAAGGTAAGGCCCTCACTAATGTATACAGTTAAGTTAAATTAAAACTACGAAAAGCTACAAATATTTTAACCCCGAAATACACGACAAACTGATTAATTACTTATCTATATTTAATTCTTCTAATGTCATCTTTTAGAGCAAATTTTGAAGAAGACCTCTTCCGAAGGTCGAAACGTCAATAAATATATAACAGATCCAAAAATAGTTTTAATGATCTAATTCCAAGAACACGTAAATTATAATATATGTATATATAATATATATATATATATATATATATATATATATATATATATATATATATATACATATATATATATATATATATATATATATATATATATATATATATATATATATATATATATATATATATATATATATATAGAAGAAAATAACGGATATTCTACATAAAACTCTATTTCTCGACTATACCGAAGGGAAGTGGAAACTGCTTTAAAACAAATGAAGAATAAGAAATCCCCAGGTAAACATGGGGGATGGGAGGAAATGAATTTTTGGAGCGATACTACTCAACAAATATACTGAAGAACAAAAAATACCGGTACATTGGCAAAACAGTGAGGTCATACTTTCATTCAAGAAAGGCGATCACGAAAACCTTGAGACTATTGCCCGATCAGCTTCTTATAGAATTCGTCTTACTATAATTGCCACAAACCATCTAACAAAACAATTCGATAACTGCCAACCAGTCGAACAGGAATATGGCACAACAATCCAGAACGATCCGCCTTTTAATAGAAAAAGCGACTGAATATAATATTAAGCTGCACCTAGCTTTCATCGATTATAAAAAGGCTTTCGACTCCCTGGAATATTGGGCAATTATGCAGTCCTTAGCTCGTGCCAGAATAGACTCAAGATATACCGAACTCCTAAAATTCATATATGCAAACAAGACATTAACGATTAAATTAAATGAAGATCGAAAAACAAAAACCCATACAGATCAAGAAAAGTGTTAAGCAGAGCGACACAATTTCGCCAAAATTGTTTACACTAGCCTTGGAGGATATCTTGAGTGGAAAAAGAAGATAATTAAAATCGATGGCATGTATTTACATCACTTGCGATTCGCAGATAATGTAGATCTAGAACAATTCAAAATCATGATAGAACAACTTAATAAAGTTTCACAAAAAGTTGGACTCGAGATAAACATCAAGAAAACAAGACTCCTAAGCTCACAAAACACAAAAATTAAGATCGACACGGAAGAAATCGAGAGAGTGGAATCTTGGGATATAATATTAGATAAGGACAATCAAACAGCGGAAATATCAAGGCAAATTGGTCTCTGCTGGACTGCATTTCAAAAACTGGGATTCATTCTAAAAACCATGACCTTAAAAAGAAAAGTGTACGAGAGCTGCATACTTCCAGTAAGTATGTATGGGCGGGAAACCTTGACCTTTACAAAAAATAGTCTGTCGACTACAACGTACTCAACGGGCTAGGGAAAGACAGACGTTAGGTGTTAGTTTACGAGAACACATTAAAAGCGAGAATATCAAACGAACAACTAGAATTACAGATACCAGTGAAAGAGTGGCAAAATTAAAGTGGCAATGGGCGGGCATGTGGCTAGAACGAATGATGGTAGATGGAGAACAAAATTACTTAAATGGAGACCTTGGGAGACCAGACGAAGTGTCGGAAGACCAATGAAAAGATGGACTGATGATATCAGGTTGATAACAGGTAGTAGATGGCTCCATCTTGCACAGGATGGAGATGGATGGACAATTGGAAGAAAATTGAAGAGGCCTGTCTCCTGCAGTGGAGAAGCAGTGGTTTATCAAGAAGATGAAAAATCGACCACCAACATGATTTTCGTAATCAAAGGTCAACAGGAGATATTTTAACCTGTCACATGTGTTCGGAATAATGCAATTGAATATCATGGGATGACATTTATTATATTGAGGATATTGAGGACAAGGTCGGATTTATTAATTTTCATTTATCAGGCGTGTTTAGCGACCATTGTCCTCTCAGAACGGTAGGAGTAAACAAGCCTCCAGCTCCCTGGCTAACACCTGCTTTGAAAACGCTAATGATAGAAAGAGACCGAGCACTAGCTCAGTTTAAGAGAAATAAAACTCAGGAGAGTCATCAATATTACAAAGAAATGAGAAATCTCACCCTTTACAGTGTGCGTCGTGAAAAATTGGGATATCTTGAATATTTAGAGACACAAAAGAATGCAAAATCATTATGGAAGGGACTTCAGCAATGCAATGTTCACACGGGTTCAAAAGATACCCCTCGTCTGCCTGCACATTTGGCCAATGTGAATGATATAAATGAATACTTTTTGAGCGTTTTCCGAAAGTCTGACAACTGTGCTGGTAAAATATATTATTACAGTAACAATAAGAGGAATTTAGATCTGACCTTTAATTTCCTAATGGAAACCCCTGTGTCAATTTGCAGGTGTGTTAATAGTATAAAGTCCAATGCTGCTGGAAATGGTGGTTTGACACTTTTTATGCTTAAACTTAGTTTACCTGTTATCTTATATCATCTAACCCATATTGTTAATTGTTGCCTGGAGAGTGGGTATTTTCCGGAGAGCTGGAAAGAGTCTATTGTGTGCCCTGTTGCTAAAGTTAAAAATCCTTTAACCGTCTTAGATTTGCGTCCAATTAGTTTGTTACCAGTTATGTCAAAAGTCTTGGAGAGGGCAGTACATACACAGGTCTCAGAATATCTCTTGACTAATGAGTTGCTCCCCTTGCATCAATCTGGCTTCCGGAGGGGTCATAGCACATCAACGGCTTTATTGAATTTAACGGATAGCATAATCAGAGCTACTGATAAAAATATGGCTGTTATATCAGTCTCGCTGGATTATTCGAAAGCCTTTGATATGCTGGATCATAACCTACTTTTGTGCTAAACTGCACTATCTGGGCTTCGCTGATAACTCCGTACAATTTTTCTATAGCTATTTGTCAGGTAGACGGCAAAGGGTGCGAATGAATGATGTTTGTTCAGCTGCTGGTAAAATTATCTCCGGAGTGCCCCAGGGTTCAATACTGGGGCCTCTTCTGTTTCTTATATATACTTTGGATATATTCCAAACTGCTGTATATTCATCGGTTCAGTCGTATGCTGATGACACACAGTTGCTTCATTTCTTTGAACCATCGGATCCTGAGTCTGCAGCAGAAAATTTAAATTAGGATCTCATGGCTTTGTCAGTTTACTCGGATGAACATAATTTGAGGCTAAATCCAGACAAGACTCAAGTTTTATTGTTTTGCAAGGAAAATCGGCGACCAACCTTAAGCATGGCTTTGAGACTGTGGCTGGCTGATCAGGATTTGCTGTTTTCTGATTGTGCCAAGAATTTGGGTCTTTGTATTGATACACATCTCAGATTCAGGGAACATGTTAGGGTGCTCCTACAAAAAAGTTATGCGAAAATGAAGGTTTTATATGCAAATCGTTTTATTCTGAATTTTAAGATGAGGAAAAAATTGTGTGAATCTTTGGTCTTTTCTTTCATTATTGTAGTATTGTGTACTATCCTTGCTTGGATGCGCTTTCAAGGAGACGATTGCAGTATGTACAGAACGTCTGCTGTAGGTTTATATTCCATTTGAGAAAATATGATCATATATCTTTAAAAATAAATGAGTTAAAATGGTTAAATTTTCCTAATACTGTGCAATTGCACTTCGTAATATTCTTAATGAGGCTCTTAGGAACTTCAGTCCCGATTTATTTAAGGGAGAAGCTAGTATCCCGAAATTTGGTACATGATAGGTATATTAGACGGCCTGATCGCTTGACTATGCCTCAGCATTGCACTGCCTTGTTTCAGCGCAGTTTTACATATAATGCAGTAAATATATACAATACTATGAATCCAGAACTGAAAACGTGCACTATTGGCCGACTTCGTCTATTATATAGGGAAGAGCTGTTAAATAAGCAGAATTCTCAGACGTAGTTTATTTGTATTTTGATGTATCTTCTCGATTATTGATTTTACTATGTTAGTATGTAATTGTTGCTTCATTTTTGTTTGTAAGCGCGTTGTGTGTTGAAGAGGTTAGATGTAAGAGTAACCGATGGTTAAATCTCGCCTCTTCTACTACACGATGTGTGTGGGTAATATGTACTCACATCACATGTAATTAACATCTTAATAAAGACGATATTTATTTATTTATTTAATATTATCTGATTTTGGGCTGATAAACTTGATATATCCAAAGACCGTGTTTGGCATGACGAATTATCGACTAAAATATGCTCTAAGGTATTTTCGAAAAGTTTTGTTTATGGCTCCCAAATTTCTCCCGTGCGTTCTTTTCGAATGGCATTTGATGCCTTGCTTTAACATCATTCGCTATACAAGCCCGTGTCACGATCTGTTAAAAAATTTCAAAAATCGAATTTATAGCTTTGAGGATAATAGTTCCTTAATTTCTTCATTCACTGTGAACGCTCACATATTAGGTTCTCATGCGAATAAACGTAAACATCAGAAAAGTATACAACTTATCAAAGATTTGTTAAAGTACAATTTTATCCTTAAAAAAAACCCGGGCCAATTTTGTTGAGACATTCCATTCCGCTAACATCGACTAAACTGTGCTATTCAGGAGAAGACAGCACAAGACTCAGTAATGGTGTGGCTTTTACCGTAATCAAGGAAATGGGCAGAGCAGTAACAAATTATTTACCCATTTCAGATAGAGTTAGCTTGTTACAAGGACAGGCTAAACCAACCATGACAAATTTCGTTCAGGTCTATGTGCCAACTTCAACATGTAGTGTAGAAGAAATAGAACAATTCTACACGAACATGAACACCGCGATAAGTAAATTGAAGAGTAATACAATGACTATCTTAATGGGCGACTTAAATGCCAGAGTTGGCTGTGAGAAGGAAGGTAATCTGATTGGAAATTACGGCTTGGGCGGGAGTAAATCATCATATTGCATGCGTAGCAAAGAGCTTTTCAAAAGCATCTTTTTTTTCTGGTCAAAACTCAAGTTCGACAATCGATGGAATACTGCTTCCAAGTTTAAGGCTCTACTTCCAAACATACGCTGTTTTGTTATTCATTCATTCTATTCACTTGATAGGGAGCCGATCACTCACCAGAAACCGTTTCCCTGAAACCTCAAAAAACCTGTGGCGACTTTAGTCTATTTTATAAATATTTTCATGGAAATGTTGCTCGCTTAATTCCTTCCAGAGCAGTGCATGGTAAGAATATACGTAGCGCTAATAGATCACATCCGTATGATGAAGAACTTTTATATGGAGAACCTCATGGAAGGATTTGCCCAGGACGGTTTTTCCTACTGAGTACAAAGGAGTGATCGGCACGCGCGCTTTTTGCAGCGAGTTGGGGATTTTCTCTGCAACGTGCTTTCTATGCTCATAGCAGAAACTCAGATATCAATATCTGAAAAATTTTAGGAATAGGAATCTATTAAATTAAAGCAAAATTATTTTATTTTCAAAATCATTACGTACTGTTCCGTACGGAACACTTATGGGATCACTTCGGTGTCTGACCCTCTGTCACAGCCGATTTTCTCCGTAACTATTTGACACAAATATAGGAATTGATGGACCAATCAAAGCCGTGTAGTTTTGAAAGTTAAATTTTGACTTAAGGGGTGTCAAATGAAAGCTTGTGAAAACACGAGTACAAAAATGTATGTATATATATATATATACTAGGCTGGTTTGAAAAGTCCGTGCAAAGTCCGAGAGATGGCACCACCGGCGCGTATCGAGGTCATGTTTAGTTAGTAGCATCTCTTGAATGAACGCACACCAAGTTTCAGCCATATTGGTCTATTTCTTTGTGTTTGGCATTCGTGTGAATCAAGGAAGTCGAGTGATTTTCAAGAAATGGACGAAAAAGAATTTCGTGTGGTGATTAAACATTATTTTTATGAAAGGCAAAACGCCTCAGGAGACTAAAGAGAAGCTTGATAAACATTATGGTGACTCTGCACCTTCGATTAGAATAGTTTATGAGTGGTTTCAAAATTTTCGGACTGGCCATATGGGCACAAGTGACGCTGAACGTTCTGGACGGCCTGTGGAGGTTACGACTCCAGAAATCATTGATCAAATCCATGATATGGTGATGGATGACAGAAGAGTTAAGGTGTGCGTGAGATTGCTAGTGCTGTGGGCATCTCGACTGAACGGGTACATAATATTTTGCATAAACATTTGGACATGAGAGAGCTATCCGCAAGATGGGTGCCGCGATTGCTCACGCTTGACCAAAAACGGAATCGTGTGAAGTGTTGCAGGGATGGTTTGCAGCTGTTCCAGAAGAATCCGGAGGACTTTAAGCGTCGTTTCGTCACTGTGGATGAAACATGGATACATTACTATACTCCTGAGACCAAACAACAATCTAAACAATGGGTTACCAAGGGGGAATCTGCACCAAAAAAAGGGGAAGACCGTTCCTTAGGCCGGAAAGGTTATGGCGACTGTATTTTGGGATTCGCAAGGGATAATCCTCATCGACTATCTGGAAAACGGTAAAATTATTACAGGTGAATATTATTCATCGTTATTGGACCGTTTGAAAACCGAGCTGCAAGAAAAACGCCCGCGATTGGCCCACAAGAAAGTCCTTTTCCATCACGACAACGCACCAGCACACACCTCAGCAGTTGTGGTCGCAAAATTAATGGAAATAGGATTCCAACTCGTTTCACATCCCCCCTATTCTCCAGACTTGGCTCCCTCGGACTACTATTTGTTCCCCAATTTGAAGAAATGGCTGACGGGACAAAGATTTTATTCAAACGAGGAGGTGATTGCAGACACTAATGGATATTTTGCAGACTTGGACAAATCCTATTATTCGGAAGGGATCAACAAACTAGAACATCGTTGGACGAAGTGTATAAGCCTAAAAGGAGACTATGTCGAAAAATAAAAAAGGTTTACCCCAAACACATAAGTAGTTTTTATTTTTGCACGGACTTTTCAAACCAGCCTCGTATATAATGTAATACTTGCGCATATTTTTCTTTGTATTATTTTTTAAAAAGCAGTAAAAAACACTTCTTCTTCAGAAGAACTGATCAAAAAATTAAAAAAAAAAAAATCTGGAATAGTCTTCATAAAGTGTAGACTGAGCGAAAATTATCATGAGTGCATTATGTTTGATAAAACAGGTATACGAAAAAAAAATCTTTGTCTTTTAAGTGAGACACAGTATTTTTTTATGCTGAATCCAAAAATATCATAAAAAAATACATCCACCGTGAGTTTTTTTTCAGAAAACTTACTTAAAATTGCCAGAAAACCATTAAAAAAAATACATTTTAATAAATAATGTAAAAAAAATCATTAAAATTATAGAGTAAAACTATTATTTCGGACATCTTTAAATGTTCTGAATCTATATTTATCATAAAAACTTAAAAATATTAGTATTCATGTTTAACAAAAACACGCATACACCACCTTTAACTAAGCTACTTAGCAAAGGCTGTTTAAAATAAATTTGTGCAACCGCTAAATTAAAAAATGTTTTTTAATTTTTATTAATATTGATAAATTACTCACTCGCTCGCTCAGTCACTCACTCATCCACATACCCCATACTCACTTACTTACACACTTCTACACTCACTTGCTCGCTCACTCACTCACTACCTCACTCACTCGCTCGCTTCTTCACTCACTACCTCACTCACATTCCCCTATATTCACTCAACTGTAAAAATCCTAACACCATAAATCGTAACATCTTTGTTCGTGCCCGGAACAGATGCAAAGAAATTATCAACGAAACCAAGGCGGCACACAATCAACGAATTAGGAACAAACTTCTCGCTTGTCCCAACAATTTCAGGTCCTTTTGATCAGTCGCTAAGGCAATTAGTCAAAATTTCAGCAAATTCACCATACCACCTCTCACACTGCCAGATAATTCTATGGCAACAACACTGTTGAGAGAAAGCGAACTTCTTGATTAAACTCTTTGCCTCACATTTTATTGTCGATTTCCAAGGCAAAACACCACCTACTATTCCCATAGTGCAGTCAAGGATGCCCCATATTGTCTTCAGACAGCGTATCTTCATGAAGCTAGACACCAAAAAAGTTTCTGGCGCTGACGGAATACCTGCCATAGTTCTCAAAAAACTGTGTGGGGGAACTAACACCAGTTTTCTGTAGACTTTTCAACCTATCCTACAGAAAGCTGATACTTAAAAAAGGCAAGAAGACCTTGCCAAATAACTACCGATCAGTAGCACTGCTTTCAATAATATCGAAAGTCA
Organism: Pachyrhynchus sulphureomaculatus; assembly: GCA_019049505.1. NCBI lineage: Eukaryota > Metazoa > Arthropoda > Insecta > Coleoptera > Curculionidae > Pachyrhynchus > Pachyrhynchus sulphureomaculatus. The sequence continues at coordinate 59,336,184 of CM032453.1, read as the reverse complement.
TGGAAAAGGCTATCAATCAGCATCTTCTAAAATATCTTGAAGGATTCAACATTATTAGCGACCATCAATAGGGCTTTCGTAAACATAGATCAACAGGAGATCTTCTAACTTATGTAACATATGTTTGGAATAACGCAATTGAACACTTTGGAGAATATCGAAAAGTTGATTTTGATATATCCAAATCATTTGACTGTGTTTGGCACGATGGATTGTTGGCTAAGTTACGCTCTTCTGGTATGTCTGAAAAGTTCTGTTTGTGGCTCTCATGTTTCCTCAGAGAGCGTTCTTTACGAGGCAGTCGACGGATTTCTTCTAACACCTTCACTATCAACGCTGGTGTGCCCCAAGGCTCCATACTGTCCCCTACTATCTTTCTCATTTATATTAACGATCTGCTGGAAAAGACCGAGAATCCAATCTACAGCTTTGCAGATGATAGTACGCTTATCTCTTCATTCCCTTTGAACGCTCGGACATCGCTACTCAGACGAATATCCGCAGCCAGTAGGAAGTCATTCGACTTAACAAAGACCTGGAAGAAATTCTATCTTGGGGTCTCAGTAACCAAGTGGAATTTAACGCTACAAAAAGCCAAGAGGCAGTTTTTTTTTTTAAAAAAGTTAACGTTGCTGAACCCGACATAGTTATGTCGGGGCCCTCCATTCCTCTAGCATCGTCACTCAATTTGTTGGGCGTTAATTTGGGAGCAAATATGTCTTTGCATGAACATGTTGCAAGCATAACAAAGAGAGCTTCACGAAAGCTGGGAATATTATTTCGAACCAGAAAGCTATACACTCCACAACAACTGTTTATTCTGTACAAGGTTCAAATCTGACCAACTATGGAATATTGCACCCATGCTTGGGGCTCTGCTCCCAAATATACTCTGCATTTGTTGGATTCTATTCAGGGAAGAGCTGTTCGTCTGATTGGAGATCTGGAACTGGCGGCGGCCTTGATTCGTTAGAACGCCGAAGAACGGTTGGCCACTTGAGTCTATTCTACAAGTATTTGTATGGAAAGTGTTCGATGGATGTAGCCTGCTTAATTCCTTCCAAAGCAGGGCATGCTAGAAATAGACGTCGCGCTAATACTTCACATCCGTATGAGGTTCAGCTTGTTACTCCTGGTACAACCCTTTTCAAGCAGTCTCATCCCTTTGGAACAATTTGCCCAGGACTGTGTTTCCCACCGAGTACAATTTACAGCGATTCAAGACCAACGTGAATCGCTTTTTTTCGCACACGTGTTGCTCCTGTAGCGCTTTAGGAGTTTCCCTGCAGCACTTCCAAAATTGTCAAAGGATATATATTATACCGCATCCTGCAACCTTTTGTTCCTACATAGTAAACGAATATTTTTTGTAACTCTAAACACTCATGTCTTGATATCACATTCGAATCTGAAACTTAAAAAATTACTAAAAATGGTAGTTTTGTTCGAAAGAAAAATTCTTGTTTAGCTCTGTATTTATTTACTTAAAAAAGCATTTTACCAACCACATAGCACCCTCGTAAGTGTTAAAAGCGAGTTTTTTGTTGAAACTGAACATAAAACTTTATTTTTTGATGTCAAGTTAGGATTAAGAAATTTAAAAAATACTGAAAATAATAGGTTTGTTTAATACTAATAAAACTTAAAAACAATTTTTTAATTTAGCGGTTGCATATATTTATTTTAAACATTATTTTGCTACGTAGCTTAGTTTAAAGGTGGTGTATGCGTGTTTTTTGTTAAATATTTTAAGTTTTTATGACAAATGTAGATTCAGAACATTTAAAAATCTCCGAAGTAATAGTTTTATTCCATAATTTTAATGATTATACAGTTTTAGATTACACAGGGGAACAGCTGTTTTTGGTGTCGAGGTTTTTTTGAGCTGATTCTATATCAATTTGATGTCCTGAATTCAAATAACGTATTCATTTGTACCTAGGAGCTCAAATTTTTAAGATATACAATTTTAGAGAAATATAAGTTACATTATTGTAACTCAAATCCGTAAGTGTAGTAAACAAAAGTAGATACGAAATTTTTATTTTAGTTATACAAAATACAATATTATGTCGTACTTACAAACAAAAAAAAAAAACATTGAAGAAATGAAATAGTCACTCAACACTTGGAAAGCTTCTTTTCCGCGACATTCTTGAATGTTTTTTTAAACAGTCCCTTTTTAAACTCCAGCAGTAATCTGCCATCATGTGCATGTCCCATCTTCCTTGGTAGCGGTCCTCCATAACTTTAATATCTTGGTGAAATCTTTCACCTTGTTCCTCACTCATGTCTCCTAAATTTTCTGGAAAACGGTCTAAGTGGCTGTGTATTTTAATACTCATATTGCACCCTAAGGATTTGAAACTATTAAGCATCTTGTTAACCATTTCAACATAGTTTTGAGCTTTATGTTTGCCTAGAAAATTTTCTACAACTGCAACAAATGATGTCCAAGCTTCTCGTTCAACTTGATTCATTGAATTTATGAAGGCAGGATCCTTAATTAATTGTCTTATTTGTGGGCCGTCAAATATCCCTGCTTTGAGTTTTTCTGTGCTCAACTGATGCATTTTTACCCCTATATATGCAAAACAAGACCCATTCTTATCAAGAGCCTTTACAAATTGCTTCATTAAGCCCAACTTTATATGTAACGGAGGAAGTATGATTTTTTCTCTTTCAACCAAAGCGTCGTTAATGACATTCTTTTCTCCAACGTCCATGTTTTCTCTCTGAGGCCAATCTTTTCTAACCCAGTGGTGTGTTTTGTCCCTACAATCGCAGAGGCACAAGAAACACGGATATTTCGTGTAACCACTTTGCTGCCCAAGAAGAAAGTTTACCATTTTTAAGTCTACACAAATCATCCATTGATGTTCGTAATACTTTATCTTCTGCAAGACCAAAGCTATGGTATTATATTCTTCTTTCAGTTTCGTTGAGTGAGCTAGTGGCATTGAACCATATTTATTCCCATTATGTAGAAGGACACATTTTAAACTTCGCTTTGAACTGTCAATAAATAGGCGCCAATCATCTGGAATGTATTCAGAAAGTCCCATTTCTTTCATGAGTCCCCTAATTTCGTGACAAAATACAAGATTGTCTTCTTGAGAAAAGAATGGTAGCAGATCTTTTTCTCTTGTACGGTAAAAGGTAATTTTGGTTCCTTGTTCCAGTAAATTTTTGTCGTTCAACCTAGAAGCCAGTACTTCAGAAGCTTTTTTTCGATAAATTGAGATCCCTGGTGAGATCATTTAATTCATTTTGATTGAAGCGTTGAGGAACTGATGACGTCCCCTCATAGTCACTGTTAGTTTCATTAGCATCAGAACTTTTATTAGCATCAGAAGAGCGATCAGAGGGAAAATATTCGTCATCAGAGATATGTGGTAGCTGATGAAATGTTGGAATCGGTATTTCATCTGAGTGCGGGATAGGGCGTATTGCCGAGTCTAAATTGGGATAAGTCCACTTACTGCGGTTATTTCGATTGATTCCATTAGTATTTACTAAACAGAAATAACAATTATTGAAGTGGTTTTTTGGTTCTCTCCAAACCATTGGTACGCCGAATTTTAGACATTTTCTTTTCCCGGTAGTCCACTGCCGTAAATGCTCTGTACAAGTTTTACATACGAGATGCGGGGCCCACGTTTTGTCCTGATCACCAAGCTTAACTCCAAAGTATCCAAGATACGCTCGCTTTACAAAGTTAGTAATAGTTTGTCTGTTTTGTTGAAACATGTATTCTCCGCATATATAGCAAAACACATCAGGTTGATTTACACAACTTCTTCTTGAACTGGAACCTGAACTCATTTTAATTCTGTTCAATAACACAAAAACACTCTTTTCTTAACATAAAATAACACGCCGAATTCGATCTACTCTCATTAGTAAGAACGCACAAACTGACGAGACTTACCCGAGTTAGGTGATTAAAAGGGTCAGTTCAGGTACCTGATAGGCAATGGTTCCACTATTTATAGATTTACCTGGAATTTACTCAATTACAGACTGACAATAAAACCATTGTACCTACATTAATGAATATATAATAATTTTAGAACTCTCATAAATGAATATACTGAATAAAAACCACATTGGTAGATAAGTTGATGTATCTAAAAAAGTAGAGCTGATAGAGAAAAACGGATTGCATGTATAGATTTAGCGTCCCAAATATAGTTAAAATCAGCTCTAAAATCCCTGGCACCAAAACAAAAATATTTTTTTGTTGCCCTGTGTTATTTATTAAAATGTATTTTTTTCAGTTTAATACTTTTCTGGCAACTTTAAGTGTGTTTTCATTCAGCATAAAAAAATACTTAAGAAAACACGTGTCTCACTTAAAAGAGAGAATTTTTTTTGTATACCTGTATAATTTATCTAGTATAAAAAAAACTGAAAACGATGTTTCCCTATAAAATGGTGGAGGTGGATTAGACAAATAATGTTATTTTTTTGTTTATAACTGAATATTTAGATAGTAAATATTGTTTTACATTTTTATTACTAGATTCTAGATTGAGTTAGATTTATTTATTGGTTATTAAGTAGCTAAGATGCAGTAACCAACCATTATACATTACTGACTAAGAAGAAACGTGAAAATACATATTGGATCTTAAAATATATACATGTCAAGGATCTAATTAACTTAGCCTAAGTAAGGATTTTATGTTATTTTAAAGGCAATTCTGGTATGAACTACTAGTTATGCAAGTCCAACTTGAACTTGGTTTTATTTTTTTCAGTGTGACTACTACCAATGCATATTTGATGAGTTAAAAATGGCAAGTAAAATATTATTTATTTATAGAGCTTGGAAATTTCAATTAGTTTTTTTTAGTTAAGTGATGATGGTTATATAAATTATAATAAAATATCTGAATGGATAGATAATAATGTCATCTACGCCCAGGCGACAGAGTTGAATGAAAGACTTAATATGTGTGATGGGGCCTTATCTAAAAGTATTGGTTAGTATTTTTTAGATTTGCTTTAAGGGAGTGTAATATAAAAATGAGAAATGTAGTCTAAAAAATGTTATTTTTACTGTTCTTATTTATGACATGTCGTTTTGGATGTATAGTTATACTGTGTGTCATTGAAACAAATAATGTCAAACTACCGGCAAAATACGTGCGGGTATTATTTAACCTATCTATCAGAATGAGCGATTTTGCCTAGTGTTCTTATATTTCTTTTTATGTTACAGTCCCTTTAAATGAATCTACGAGGCTGGTTTGAAAAGTCCGTGCAAAGTCCGAGAGATGGCACCACCGGCGCGTATCGAGGTCATGTTCAGTTAGTAGCATCTCTTGAATGAACGCACACCAAGTTTCAGCCATATTGGTCTATTTCTTTGTGTTTGGCATTTGTGTGAATCAAGGAAGTCGAGTGATTTTCAAGAAATGGACGAAAAAAGAATTTCGTGTGGTGATTAAACATTACTTCATGAAAGGCAAAACGCCTCAGGAGACTAAAGAGAAGCTGATAAACATTATGGTGACTCTGCACCTTCGATTAGAACAGTTTATAAGTGGTTTCAAAATTTTCGTACTGGCCATATGGGCACAAGTGACGCTGAACGTTCTGGACGGCCTGTGGAGGTTACGACTCCAGAAATCATTGATCAAATCCATGATATGGTGATGGATGACAGAAGAGTTAAGGTGCGTGAGATTGCTAGTGCTGTGGGCATCTCGACTGAACGGGTACATAATATTTTGCATAAACATTTGGGCATGAGAAAGCTATCCGCAAGATGGGTGCCGCGATTGCTCACGCTTGACCAAAAACGGAATCGTGTGAAGTGTTGGAAGGATGGTTTGCAGCTGTTCCAGAAGAATCCGGAGGACTTTAAGCGTCGTTTCGTCACTGTGGATGAAACATGGATACATTACTATACTCCTGAGACCAAACAACAATCTAAACAATGGGTTACCAAGGGGGAATCTGCACCAAAAAAGGCGAAGACCGTTCCTTCGGCCGGAAAGGTTATGGCGACTCTCAGCAGTTGTGGTCGCAAAACTAATGGAAATAGGATTCCAACTCGTTTCACATCCCCCCTATTCTCCAGACTTGGCTCCCTCGGACTACTATTTGTTCCCCAATTTGAAGAAATGGCTGGCGGGACAGAGATTTTATTCAAACGAGGAGGTGATTGCAGACACTAATGGATATTTTGCAGCTTGGACAAATCCTATTATTCGGAAGGGATCAACAAACTAGAACATCGTTGGACGAAGTGTATAAGCCTAAAAGGAGACTATGTCGAAAAATAAAAAAGGTTTACCCCAAACACATAAGTAGTTTTTATTTTTGCACGGACTTTTCAAACCAGCCTCGTATAAGCATTGAAATTATTGAGATTTATGCATTATTGTTTTCTTTTAGAAACAAATACATACTTTTCTGGTACTCTTACAACTCAGTCTACAGGTAAATAAGATCAGCAGCAAATGCACGGTGTCCCTAAATTATTATTAGTTTCTAAGACGTGATTCTTACAATGAATTGTAAGACATCCATTATGACAAATCTAATTGCTTGCATACTTGTCTATTGATACGAGGGCCGCTTTTTAAGTTTTTACAAACGGCCACTAGATGGTGCTATTAAGATGTGACATTAACATTGTTGTAAAATTTGATATTTGTTATTGTTAAAACAGTGGCAACTCATAAATTGGCCGAGTAGTTTGTTTACAGTGAGCGTTTAAAAAAAAACAGTTTTGTGAACAAATGGAAATTTCACGTAAAGGTTTCGTTGGATGATTTTTTTACGATTTTAATAAAGGCCTCACTCATCAACAATGCCTCGAATCGCTTCGTTCAACTTTTAGTAATCACCATCAGTAAAGACTGTTTACAATTGGTTTGCAGAATTTCGTCATAGTCGTGCTTCCGTCAGTGACGAATTTCGTGAAGGTCGACTAAAAATCGGTTGTTGTTCCAACAAACATTGGTGCTGTGCGCAACATGATTAAAGCGGTTCGGCATGTGACTTACCGTCAGATAGAGGCTTCCTTAGGCATATCGAAGACTGCAGTACATTCGATTTAGCGTAAACATTTAGCTGTGAAAAAGATCTGTTCCCGATCGATTCCGCATAATTTTGACCGATATTCAAAAACAGGCTCATTCAACTGAGAACTTGCAAAATCCGTATACAACATCGTAACAGGTGACGAAACTTGGATATATTCGTACGAGCCGGAAACTAAGCAACAATCAACTGTTGTGAGTGTTCCAAGATGAACCGAATTCAACAAAAGTGATTCGTTCGCGAAGTACTTCGAAGAAAATGGTCGCTTGTTTTATTGGTTGTACTGGACATGTTGCAACTATTGTTTTAGAGGGTTGAAGAACAGTTAATGTTGAATGGTATACAACAATTTGTTGCCAGAAGTCATCGTTGAAATTAGGAAAATTAACCAAGAACGTCGCATCATTCTTCATCATAGCAATGCCAGTTCTTACACAGCACGTCAAACAATTGATTCGGCGACGGAGAAAAACATCGAATTAATGTCCCATTCGTATTCACCCGATTTATAGCCTAACGACTTCTTTTTATTCCCGAACGTCAAAAAAAAAGATGAACAGCGATTTTCATCACCTTAAGAAGCTGTTGAATCCTCCTAAAACCATGTTTTTTGAGGTACCAACTTCAGAGTGGAAAAAATATTTCGAGAATTGGTTCGAATGCACGAAAAAGTGTATAAATCTTAAAGACGAATATTCTGAGAAACAATAAAACGATTTATAACAAAAAAAAATTTTTTTTTCATGGTTTTTGTAAAAACTTTAAAGGTAGCCCTTTATCTCAAAAATTACGAATTGTTGGAATATATATATATATATATATATATATATATATATATATATATAAAGGGTGGGCCATTTAAAAGTTTAAATTTAAAAATGCAATAAAACAAAAACGGTTTGAAATTTTGCCAAATTTATTTTTTTGTTGTGAAGTACAATTGTTCCGGTTAGAGATGGAATATTATTTCATTCATATGGCTGCCGCGGCTGGCCTCACAGTACCCCATTCGATCGGACCAATTTTCGAGCACTTTTTCGAGTGTATGGGGTCGTATCTCGGCAATGGCATCACGAATGTTGGCCTTCAAATGCTCAATTGTCTCTGGTTTGTCGGCATAACACTTGTCTTTAACGGCGCCCCACAGAAAATAGTCCAACGGTGTCAAATCGCAGCTTCTTGGCGGCCAATTGACATCACCATTTCGGCTAATTAAACGGCCATCAAACGTTTGACGCAATAAATCGATTGTGGCATGAGATGTGTGGCAAGTTGCACCATCCTGTTGAAACCAAACATCGTTCACATCAATACCATGAAGAGCGGGCACAAAAAAAAATCGGTTATCATGGTGCGATAGGTGTCTCCATTGACCGTAATGGTTGCGCCGTCCTCATTTTCAAAGAAATATGGGCCAATGATGTTGCTGCCAATGACGTGCTGTACGAGCACGCTCACGTCTTGGCGCATCAACAATGAATCCAGTTTCATGAACTTTAGCAATAAACTTGCGTATACCGGGCACTGTTGGTCCTTCTCTGCGACCAAATTTTCTACGACATTTTCGTGCAATTTCCGACCAATTGTCTTTGTTTTGGAAATAAATTTCCAATAAATCCCAACGTTGCTCAAGCGTAAATCGATGCATTTCGTTCAGTGGAGATAATATACTGAATTTTGTGACAGGATAAAATGACATAAGTATTGCCAGATTCGAAATAACCGGTGGTTGAAATTTAAACCGATAGATGGCCTACCCTATATATATATATATATATATATATATATATATATATATATATATATATATATATATATATATATATATATATATATATATATATATATATATATATGTACAGGGTGTCCCAGTATTCCGTGTACATAAAGTTACTGTCGACTTCTAGGATGAAAATATAACCATTTAACCTAACTTACCTTAGTCCAAAAAGGGTGTAAAAGTTATACTTTTATTTTAGTTTTTCTTAAGTAGCTTTCTTAATAATTGTACTATTTGTACAAGATTCGGTGTTAAGGAGTTTTCTGAGATGAGAAATTTAAATGAGCTCACAGTTTTGTTGTAAATTGTAGGGGGCGCCACTTACCACTCTGTATGAGATTTTTAATTAAATATTCGTCTAAAAAGCTCTCTTGGTAAATGTTGCTCCGAACAACAGTTTCTGTTGTTATTTATTGATTACAAATTTATCAGTTTGTGGGTAATCTTTTATGCCCTTAGCCAGTTGGCTTTTACATTCTTACTATTGTTGGCCCGTTGGTCTTTAAATTTATTACTATTGTTAGCCTGTTTGCCTTTAAGCATGCTCCAAATTTCAAAGACTATTCTTTTGGACCTGTCCTCAGCCTGGATGAAGTGTGGATGGAATTAAAAAATGAAAACAAACATCCCACTATCTCAGAAAATGTTGCTCGGAGCAACATTTACTAAGAGAGCTTTTTAAACAGGGGAAGGCGGAAAATACGAATATTTAATTAAAAATATTATACAGAGTGGTATAAAAAAGTTATGATAATGTAAAAGTATACACGGTGCAATAAGTGGCACCCCCTACAATTTACAACAAAACTGTGACCTGATATCGATTTCTCATCTCAAAAAACCCCATAACACTGTATCTTGTACAAATAGTACAATTATTAAGAAAACTATTTAAGAAAAACTAATATAAAAGTATAACTTTGACACCTCTCAAAAATTACGAATTTTTGAACTAAGGTAAGTTAGGTTAAATGATCATATTTTCATCCCAGATATCCACAGTAACTCTATGTACACGGAATAGTGGGACACCCTGTATATATATATATATATATATATATATATATATATATATATATATATATATATATATATATATATATATATATATATAAATATATATATAAATATATATATATATATATATATATATATATATATACCATATTTAGTAACTCCACAAAAAATTATATATAAGATATATTATTAAAAAAAGAGTACCTATTCCTGTTAAAATAAATTTAATTCTAGAACTACCAGAATTGCAAGGAAAATGTAATGTTCTTGAAGAGTTTATGAAATGCCTAGCAACAGTGGAAACCGATGTAAGTATCTATATACTTGGCCTTATATACACCCTCAAAAGATGTAAAATTCATATTTGGTATAATTGTGAGAGGTTTGTAGAGAATGAAAAACGAATATAACAACTTACTCAAAGTTCCGAACATATTAACCAATATTTTCGAAATTTATAGTTAATGAATGAAAATATCATGTACTAGATGAATAAAATCCAGATGTTTATCGCAATGGCAGAATTTAGTCGAGCTAATCTGGACGAAACCTCTTAGTACAGTATGGGATACATCAAACTTTATCTATTGACGGTATTTAATAGAAACCAATGTCCCAATGTATCGTTTATCACTAAGTCAAATTATAACGAATGTATTAGATCAGTTGTCTATGCTACCACGTTGTACTATATTGTATTTCGAAAATTTATTAAGTTGAATATTCTTGTATAAAAATAAACTCCCCTGAATAATAAATTAGAAAACGTAACTTAAAAGGAACCTTAAACTTTTATGCCAGTCATAAAAGTCAAATGTTTTGAACTTTAAAACTGTTTACTGATTCTGTAAATCAAAACCTCTAAAGTTAAAAATTGCCTATTAAGAAATGTAACCTAAACCCAGACAGAGACCCGGGTTCTAAATTATGGTCAATTTTTTTTGTCTCTGAACACCTGATCCAATGATATAAAAAAATCGTTCTTTTTGTTTAATTAAGCAATGTGAAGAGAAATTTGTAAAAATTGTAATTGAATTTTTGGTGAAAGTTTATTTTTGTATGAACTATTTTTCTGCAGCATAATATTTACAAAATATAGGCAGCTAACTTGACCAGTGTCAGTCTCTGTTCTGTTTGCCTTAAAACTCTCCCTATCTCTCAATATTTTTACATCATGAAACAATCAGTGATGGCGAAATACTCCTTCACATTATGCGGTCTCAGTGTTTTTAAGGTTTTGATGAATACCCGTATACAGCTACTCTGCGACTCCTGGGACATTCTATAAATAAAACATTTGACTGTGGTGTATGACTTGCTTTAAAAAAAAAAGTGGAACAATACAACTTCCATCTATCCAGTATATTCTTAATTAAGAATTATTGACGGTACAACGAAGAGTGTTAGTGTGGGTGGGGAACAGCCTGCGAAGGGAAGTGTAACTGGTCGAGTGGCCCATGGTTCAGTAGTAAGACCTTTACTTTTCTTAATCTATAACAATAATATACCTAACTTTGACTCATTAAGTAATCTTACTATATGCTATACACTTTTCGCGATTGACCACCATAACCAACAGATAAAGACCTGGAGGAAGTGACAGTCAACCCGTGAGAGAAACAGGAAAGTGCTAAAATTTAATTCAGCTAAGTCATTTAATGTGAAAAAACACGCGAAATACTAGAAAACCACTCTGCAATGATCTTGAGATTTAGCCAGGACTGCGGACTTCGCTGGTATATCCGCGCAGATCTGCTTTGTAAGAAATCATTATACCTTAAACCTATCTAAAAAATACCTATATTATGTAATCCAAGAGACAACACGTCTCTGAAGGCAGGTGTATCCTTTTTTGCAACTTGCAATGACCCATGTATTAGTTGGGGGGAGGGGTGAGTTTTCAATTGCAAAAGACAGCAATAAAAATAGTTTCAGCCCTAGATTAAAGGGAATACTGCAGAGAAGCCTTTATAAACAACATTATACTAACATTGCCATTACTTTTTATTCTGGAAACATTACAAGAAAAGTAACATGATTTAAGATACGAGGTATGACTCTGCATAACTATGAGACCAGGACCTTTGAACTGAGGAGGTTGAAACGTTGCCAGGGTAGTCTGGGCCAGTTAAGTATACACTTTTACAGGTGACAACTGTATCGTTGACAAAATTTAAAATTGAAATATTTTTCTCAGAGTCAATTCTTAAACTGTATTTACTGATATAATTGGTTCCATTGCTATTTTAATATCTTGGATTCCTTGTGCTTTTAAAATTTTTAATTTCATTAAATATTCTTTCATTTTATTTGTAATTTTCATCATGTATTGTTTATCTCACATGTGTTGTGTGTAAGTACTGTAATATGTGTATATTAATACCACTAATCTGATAATATAGCCTGTAATTTTCTAAAATTTTCAACCACGTCCAACTTAATAAAAAAATAAATATTAAGAATATCTTCATTTGACTTGAGTAGTCACTGATTGTAATATTTTAAACTAGTAGAATAACCATCCTTTATAGACCAATGTTCAGTCAAGGTATTGGTTATATGTGGAATTATACAAATGTGTCTAATATGAAATTTTTTTGTTTTAGTGTGTTACCTTCAAATATCCATAGAAATGCAGCACAATATTTACTAACATATCATGTTTGAAAATAATAGAACTATTTTGTTTTATAGAATAGTTATTTTTGTTATAACTCTGTATTATCGTTGTTAAGAAAATGTTTTTTTTTTTTAAATGTTTGTATTTATTTAATCCCTATTTTTAATTGAAACCTTATAAAATAAATCAAACTGATTTCAAATAACTGATAAAAATACCAAAATATTATATTCTCTTAATCTTAAAAAGTTGGTAACCTGCTTATAAAAGAAAATAAAATTAGCAATAGAAATTATCCGTTTCACTACACAAAAAACACAAGAAATGTAAGCAAAATATATAATATACAAAAATTAATATTTAAAACACATAAAATTAAGCAAAATTTTGAGGTCTGCGGAAGTTCCACACACTTATTTTTTATTTACTTTATTTTAAGGCTAACTTATCACCAAGTGCATTACTAACTTGCATATATATATATATATATATATATATATATATATATATATATATATATATATATATATATATATATACATACAGTGGCGAACAAAAGTATGGAAACATTTGCTTAATCAAAAATATAAAATACTATCCTTTAGGAATAAAAAAACTAATCTTGTTTTGTTGTCAATTTCTTTACAGAATTTTATTATTGACTATAAAAACTTTGTTTACCTTTTGTGGTAGATAAGGTTTTTAAGAAACGCGTTTTGTCCTTATCGAAAGCATTAAAATAATTTTATCATTCTGCTTTAAAAGTACTTTATTGTTGATACGAAGTAATTTAGTAGTATTGTTTAAGAGTGCGGTTTTTGCCAAAATGCCAAAGTGCAAATATTGCAGTTCAGATCTGAAACATAAAATTATTTCTCTATATTAAACTGAAAAGAAGCAAATTAAAATACCAAAATCTTTAAACATGCATAGGGGCATCAATCAATCAACAATCACCTGATTTGAACTCGACAGAGAATCTTTGGGACTATTGGGATAAACAAATTAGGAAAAGAAATGTAAAAAAACGGGACGAACTTTGGATCGCACCTGATTTTTGTGCTAGGCTTATTGACTCTATGGGCAGAAGATGTCAAGCGCTGATTGACGCAAAAGGATATCCCACTAAATATTAAATATTTTCGATATCTTAGTCGTCTTAGTGGAATTTTTAATTTATAACAAAAATGTTTCCATACTTTTGTTTGTGCATAATTTTGTTATGTTAAAAACTAAGCACATTTCTAATAAACAATAACTGTTTTAGTCTTCAAAATGTTTGTTAGCATGTACACGATTAATAAATAAATATTATAATTGTAAACCGTTTAAATGTTAAGACTAGAGATGGAAATTTAAATATTTCCATACTTTTGTGTAATTAAATCTTGTTTGCAGTTCTTGCGTTTTTTGTGGCGCTTTGGCTAATTATATTTTCTTTTATAAGCAGATAGATACTGTTTTTTTTTGTATTTTTGATCATTGGTTGGTAAGTTTTTATTTTAGTTTTTTTTTTTTCTTTTTAGTTAAGAATAGCGAGTCCAGAATTTTTTTTTCACATAAAATACTCCTTAAAATTTGTAGAATATAAGGCTACTGCTAAGCCTTTTTCAAAGGAAGTACAATAGCGCGTAGCCGACGCTCGAGCCTACCTTAGGAAGCACTAAGCTGTAATAGTTTCGGGGCTTACCCTACCATTTCTTCGAGCAGCGCTTAAGTAAACACTGAATAGAATGTTTGTGTGAGTCATTCTATACATGAGTACAACCATTATTTCGGCAGGATGCTATGCATCAGTACTCTATTTACTATTAAACAGATCGACTGTTTATTTAAAAAATTATTATAAAATTGTAGTGCTTATTTATAAAATTATAATATAAACATGAGTGCATATCCTAACGGTAATAAAAGCGATACTTATAATACGTCGAGGCCAACCAAATGTCATTTTTACAGAGGCAAGAGCAGAAATGAAAGCTTTAACAGCATATGTGGAAATTATGTCCAAAAACATCTGTACTCCGGCACGAAAACTATTGAAACTTGTGCATTTATCGCCGTTGCTCTCTTTAATGAAGAATATTCTGGCATTCTGAGAATCGCATAAGCTTTCGATATAATTATTGGAGTAAAAAGTTGTGCATATACTGAGGAAATAGACACCCAGCGGATAACTAGGCAAAATCGACACAGCAAGGACAGTTCAAAAGAATCGCGTACAGCTTGAAAAAAAATGTTATTAGAGCAATCAGACTGGTTTGAGAAAGCTCAAGGCATTATGTATTATCCAGGGATCGCCGATTAACAGATCAAAAGCACCAAAAAATTTTTTATTTGACGTTTTTTCACAATTTTTTCGTATTGAAAAATTTAAACACGTTTCTTTCAAAATCGTGTTTTTGGAATTGGCGTGCACGATTAGCCAAAAGCTAATAAATGGATTGACATAAAATTGATCATACTTCGAAAATATGTAATTATCTTCGATATGATTATTGAAAAAAAAGATTGTTTAAACACTAAGTCATTTTTATAATTTTTTTTTTTGTAAGAAATTGCTTTTTTTTTAAATTGAAAAAAGATGGGAATTTTTAATTTTTGCGTCCATTTATATAAAAACTGTGGGAATGTAGATTACAAACTAATTTGATTTTTAATAATAAATAATCCCAATCTAACACTGTATTCCATAAAAATATCATCTTAATGTGAATGGATCATCGCACTTACAAAAATATCTTACTGAATTACCAGGAACCTTGTTTAAAAAAAAATAATTAATTTAGTCCATAACATTGTAAATTACTAAAAATTTCCTGTAAGTTATCCACAGCTCTGGTATTAAAGATCAATTAAACAACACAAGTATTAATAAAACTTAAATATATTTAGTGAAAAGGATATACACAGGCATTCCACAGATGGAAGATTGTATACCAAATATCCATAACAACTTTTCTTTGAATGTGGATACTTGAGATACAACAGCTGGAACCTAGGTACCCATTTACTGAAAGAAAGAAAAAAATTAACATATTACAACACCATAGGTTTATAGATAAAAAAAAAATATATATAACACAGGCTCAGATTTAACAAAAACCTCATAATATTATGTTTTAAATTAGGCAATAATTGGCAAGAGAATTAAATAACAGAAGATTTGATTACTTTTAAAATAATAAACGTACAATTAATGTTTTTTTTTTTTTAAAATATTATTTTCCTAACTTAGCTGTTAAAACAACTGCATAATTTTTTTTTTTCAAAAATCAAAAATTGCTACTGGCAAGAATTTAAACAATATTATCAGGTCTGGCGTTTTTTTTAGTAAAATTCAACTGGTTTTCTTATAATGTGAAAATGAATTTATTTAAACCAAATATGCTTATTATCGACAATGTTTCGCCATTTTTCAGGTAGAGCCATGATGCCATTGGTGAAGAACTTCTGTGGTTTCTGGTTGAAAAACTGAATCAAGTGGTTTTCACAGGCTTCTTTTGAAAGCAGCTTAATTCCATTGAGAGAGTTCTGCAGAGATCGGAACAAGTGATAGTCAGGGGGTGCTATGTCTGGACTATACGGTGGATGCATCAAAACTTCCCAACCAAGCTCTCGCAATTTTTGATGGGTCATCAAAGAAGTGTGTGGTCGGGCGTTGTCATGATGAAAGACAACACCTTTCCTATTAATCAATTCGGGTCGTTTTCTTTCAATTGCCTGGTGTAATCTCTCTAGTAGTCCACAATAGAATTGAGAATCAATTGTCTGACCCACTGAAAGTAGCTCATGGTGGACGATTCCCTACCAGTCCCACCACACAGCATCACTTTTTCGGCGTCAATCCTGGCTTCGCGAACGCTTGTGACGGCTCACCATCCCTTGTCCACAATCTTTTACACTTCCGATTGTCGTACGTGATCAATTTTTCATCACCAGTTATGACATGTTTGAGAAATGGCTCGATTCAGTCTATCATGTTTTTGGCGCTCAACTCATGAGGATCCCATACATCGAGCTTCTTTTTGTAGCCAGCTTTATGTAAATAGTTCAAAATCATTTTGTGGTCAATGCCTAGCACCATACCAATATCGACACTGCTGATATGCTTATCTTCCTGGTCTTTTTCAAGAATTTAATTAGCTTTTTCAGTGATTGGACGATCAGAGCGTGACTCATCTTTTACATCAAAATTACCAGAATGAAGGCGAGCGAACCATTTCCATGCAGCAGATTTTGATAAAGTACCTTCACCGTACACAGGACAAATTTTTTTACAAGCCTGCCCAGTGTTCTTTCCTTTGTCGTAATAATATTGCAAAATATAGCACAATATTTCATTACTTTTCTCCATTTTCAAATGCAAAAAAACTCTCCAACCACTGCACCAATTTCGATGTTTATACACTCAAAGTAACGCTTGATGTGTCACCTTTCCAACGAGCATTTAGTGGTGTTGCTGCGATCTGTTCCTTGAGTTATCTGCAATTGACGCCATCTATCGGGAAAAACGGCACAAACTTTTTCTCACACCCAATAGATTAGATATTTTATTAACTTCCCATGTTAAGCAAAAATAAATTATACATTTTTTATATTTAAATAATTAGTAAGGTTCTCTTTATAGTTATAGTTAATACACACAAAACTCTATTCTAGTTAAAAGAAAAAAAAAATCACAGCATAGAGTTAGAATGGCAATAAAAATAAAAACCATAACACTGTCAAACAAAAACACATTCAAAATACCTGAGATATGTTTATCTTCCTCCCTAAAAACATAACATAAAAACTAACAATATAATTTTATGAAATACAGTAGACAAAATAATATATTAAAAAATTAGAGGGTCTACAAGCCAAAATACATTTTAAACCATTTAACACTAAATTTTAGCAAGGTTTTCTTGTAAATACAATTAAAAAAAACTGTAGTGGTAGTACCAACTTCAGTATAATCATTATGGCAACACCAATTAACTGTCTTTAGTTAGCTATTACTAACAGTTGCAGTTTGCTAAACTTTAACTTAAACTTGATAAATGATACTCTCTTAAAGTCTTAATGCTGATAGTGTCAATATGATTGATAATTTCCCCCTCTATCCATACCCCAAAATAAAATGACAACTGTAACATAAAATTCCATTTTACATCTTTGTATGATTATAAAATAACATAATAGATCACTTTAATAAATAAAAAGGCACAAAGTCATATATAATACACACTAATTAAACCTAAATTGGTAAATAAATACCTATGCTTAAACTTATGCTCTCTAGGTGTGTTTTCTAAATAAACAAGTAGCCTTATTTTAAGTTTTTTTGTTACATCAAACACATTTAAATTTGTGCACAGAAATGAAACTGTCTTTTTAAAATTTAAATTTAAAAAACCCAAAAAGACTTCTAAAACATCTAGGCTTACCTTTTTGGATGTTGCTCCAACTTTGCTCTTCTTTGTACCACGAACTTTCTTCATTCTGTTCTTTCTTTCTTTACGTTGTTTTCTGGTTTGTTGTTTCTTTTCGTAGAGACCATGCCTGGCTAACCTATGTTTAGGTTCAAATTTTTTGGCAAAGTCTAATGTATCATAGATAAGAGCAAATCCTGTTGATTTACCACCTCCAAAATTGGTTCGAAAACCAAAAACAAATATAACATCAGGTGTCACCTAAAATATTTACATAACAAGTAATATTGATCAATTTGACCTCAATCAAAGAATATGTGAAAATATTAAAAAAATATATTAGAACTGCTAAATTATTGGAGTATGACTACATATGACTATCAAGATTTATCGAAACTTATTCTTACCTTATACATTTTAGCCAATTTTTCCCTAATATCTGTCTTTTTAACAGAAGGCTGGCCTGGATGTAAGACATCTACGACCATTTGTTTGCGACACAACAATCTGTTGGTCATGAACTTCCTTGTACGGACTGTAGCAGTTCCTTCCGTCTGAAAATGTAAAAATTGAGGTTATGAAGCAAATCTGAAACTATAAACTTGTTTGAAAATAGTATTTTTAAAAGGTAAAGAAACTGATACTAATTGAATTTGGTGTAGTTTATTTCTAGTACTGTGTTGTGGCTAGCTAAATAGTGTATTTTTGTTAAATAGCTGAACGTTCATTTGTAAAGTTCCAACGTCCTCTTGCAAAACATCAAAAAATTCACAAAAATCGCGCCTTATGAATGAAACTATTAACACAATTAAATGGGTACAGCATATTTTGATTAATTTAGCACAATATTTTCCACGAAAAATCAAAGATGAACTTAAAAAATTCAGATTTTTTCACCTACCATTTTGAACGGGAAAAATTCACTTCGCGAAAGAACCTTGAAAGGATTTTTGACAGAAAAACATGTCAGAAAGTTGCATAAATTTCCGAAAGTTGTAGCAACGCTCTCTCTTCTTTTTTACTTTGTCGTCAGAGTTGGGTAGCAAAGATCTTCTTACTAATTACGTAAATTTCACTACATAGTTACTTCAAAATGTATCAATTTGAAGTAATCTGAGGTCATGAATCAAAAATTAATGTCAAATACACAATATATGAAACAATTTAAACTTAAAAAAAATCTATATTCCTCTAAAATCTAAAATCCCTTAAAATTATAGGGAAACGAAGTTAAAGATGTAAAAATTTTATTTAACATAGTTATTAATTTTGCAAGAAATAGTGATGTAGTAAATTATGTTTGCTACGTTGGTAAATAGAGTAAGTAATGGTACATTACCTACCTTCGCTACTTTGCTTGTGTCATATATATATATATATATATATATATATATATATATATATATATATATATATATATATATATATATATATATATATATATATATATATATATATATATATATATATATATATATATATATATATATATATATATATATATATATATATATATGTATATATATATATATATATATATATATATATATATATATATATATATATATATATATATATATATATATAATTTGGACGGGTATTTTATTACAAATTTTAAATTAAGAATGTAGTAAATTTTTACTTGAAAATGTTCTTCAAAGTTGTTGCTTACAGGTTAATTTGTTTCTTTATTATTAATTAATTAATTGTATTAAAAGTAATTAATGGTGTTCTCTAAGCTACCAAATTCAACAATTTTGTTCTCTAAGTCTGTGATTTAAGTCAATTAGATAACTTGATTTGCTAACTTAGGAAACACTTAGTTATTTTCTACTTCAAAGAAGTATGATGCAATTGGCCACCAGTGTTTTTTAAGTCGACAAATTCATCATATCATTTCATTTTTCAAGGTTTACGAATTCAAACAGATGAATATAATAATAATTGACCATAAATTATATATTCGGGAATACTGAGTAATTCTGTTTATAAGAGAAGTGTGCAATTGACCATAGCCGGTGTGGAGTAATTGACCATAATTAATCGGAAGACATTGGTTGCGTTAGGTGGACGAGAACAATTAGGTAGCAGAACTGTCATTGGTTCAGGCTATCACCTTCTCTTTTAATATCATATGGTTAAAAAGAATAAAATGATAGCTGCTTCATAGCAGCTATAAATAATTTTGTATTTTTGTGGATAATTATTTTTTCATATGATAAATATAACAAGATTATTGATAAACGACTAACTTGTTAGGCACATTATGATAAAACAATAACTAGTGAATTTTAAAAATTAAAACATTTTGTTTCAAGTGTCGGTTAAAAATGACGTATTTATCATGACAACCCTATCCATTATCCCGTTATTTATCTTTAACCAATCACATTTAAAAAGACCATCTTTTTAAACAAAGACAAATCAATTTCGACATTACAAGATAAGAAAGGATAGGGTATATAAACACAAAAAAACAAAAGAAGGCGCGTGTATCTATTCTGTTTTGACATATTCTTGTAGTGAGTTCATAGCCCCCCTTTGTTTTGTAAACGAGTAAACGGCCAATTTAATTCAGAAATTAACTACATGATGGAAAATAGCGGAAAAGATGAAGTGGGAAACGGAAAGAATGGAATAGAAGAGTTCCATGATGCTGAAGATGGACAGTGCTTTGACAATGGAAATGGTGAAAGTAATGATAATGAAAATAGTAGTGATGTAGGAGACGCTTTAGGCAGGCCTGGGTAAGACTTTTGTTAAATTATTAGTATTTTTTTTATACTTCTGTGGTTCATAGTGAGTTCTACTGCCGTTTTTTGTTTTTATATAATAGACCGTTTATACTTTTTTGGGAAAAACCCACAAGGGTAAACATTTTAATTCTTTTTCAGTCTTCATCGAAGCCGTTTTGTAACACTCAGACATAAAAAATTTACAATAAATGCTTCTAATAGCCTTTTAAATTTAGTGCCAATTTATGTAGATCTGAGAGCAAGAAAAGGCAGGTCTGTTCATTTATGTACATGACAATCAAGGTGGTGCTGAATATACTAAAAGGTCCTGTCATTCGTTTTAATTCATGACATAACTAAAAGTGAAACAACTGAATATTGTAGGACTTAAATGTATGTGGTTGTCAAAAAAACTACATATGTTATATGTAGGCTTTTTCTAATATTGATCTACAATTCATCATAATAGCAATTTATATTGATTGGTGAGAAACTCATTCATAAGCATATCTATTTATTATTTGCGTATTTGATAATCTTTGTGCTGAAGGGTATTTTTAGAAATTTGATAATGCATCTATAAATCTCTTTAATGGAAGCTTACATTTTTACGCAATTTTTCTAAAAGATAGGGACTCACTCCCTAATATCACTTTCTTCTTTGTTGTGTTTTTGAAGATTTAATCTTTATTACTATGAAGTCTTCTGTAATGCACAACTATAACTATTAAGGGGCGCTGTTATTTTATTTATTTATTCATATAATACAATAATATAACAAATATAGTACAAAATACACTGTAATCTGTGGTGTAGCCAAGGAGGGCTAGGTGGATATATGCTCCTCTGCTCCCATAAAAACAAAAAATATGCTCCTTACAAAAGGAACTTCTTTTTATTAAGAGGTTACATACACGTCAGTATTTTTGAAAAATTCGATTTTTTTTACAGATATTTATTCTCTATACTTTTAAGAATTATTCAAAAAAAAAAAAATTAAGGAAATTCCATTCCATTACAAAGTTATAGCATTAAATATGACCTGACGTCGGATTGGGACCGCTACCTGTTTTCAGACACTGTCTCCAATATTACTCAGTCAATTTTTAATATTTTTTAACTCTTTTTTTTTAAAAATCTTAATAACTACTTTTTCTAGAAAATGTGGAGAGGCTTTTTAAATTGTTTTAATAGACAATTTTTTATAAATAATTAAACATATATTTTTTGGTTGAAAATCTACTTATAACTCTGTCTCTTTATAATTCGCTTGATAAGGAGTTGAAATTGTGCAATAAAAATAGTTTGTGCTCAAGATATAAGTCTCGCTTACTAGGTCTACAACATGTGTAGCACTACACCAAGGATTGCAGAATTTCTCTGTAAACTTTGGCTATATGTGGTTTACAGATATTTAATATATATCTTATGTAATATAGTGTGTAGGGTTTGGAGATTCTTACTGTATTATCAAAGTTTTCTATACGTTTTTTTTTTCTTTTTTCTCTTATTTTATTTTTTTGGTATTGTTTTCTTTTGTTTTTTTTTTTACATTGGATTGGGCTTAAATAAGGACTGAAATGGTTGAATGTAAGAGTAGCTTATGGCTGAACTCCGCCATTTCTTCTCCTTTTGCTGTAATTATAATTGGAAACTGTCTATATATATATATATATATATATATATATATATATATATATATATATATATATATATATATATATATATATATATATATATATATATATATATATATATATATATATATAATGGACATATAGACATATATATATATATATATATATATATATATATATATATATATATATATATATATATATATATATATATATATATTATATATATATATATATATATTATATATATATATATATATATATATATATATATATATATATATATATGTATATATATATATATATATATATATATATATATATATATATATATATATATATATATATATATATATATATATATATATATATATATATATATATATATTATATATATGTATTTATATATATATATATATATATATATATATATATATATATATATATATATATATATATACGAGGCTGGTTTGAAAAGTCCGTGCAAAGTCCGAGAGATGGCACCACCGGCGCGTATCGAGGTCATGTTTAGTTAGTAGCATCTCTTGAATGAACGCACACCAAGTTTCAGCCATATTGGTCTATTTCTTTGTGTTTGGCATTCGTGTGAATCAAGGAAGTCCAGTGATTTTCAAGAAATGGACGAAAAAGAATTTCGTGTGGTGATTAAACATTACTTTATGAAAGGCAAAACGCCTCAGGAGACTAAAGAGAAGCTTGATAAACCTTATGGTGACTCTGCACCTTCGATTAGAACAGTTTATAAGTGGTTTCAAAATTTTCGGACTGGCCATATGGGCACAAGTGACGCTGAACCTTCTGGACGGCCTGTGGAGGTTACGACTCCAGAAATCATTGATCAAACCCATGGTATGGTGATGGATGACAGAAGAGTTAAGGTGCGTGAGATTGCTAGTGCTGTGGGCATCTCGACTGAACGGGTACATAATATTTTGCATAAACATTTGGACATGAGAAAGCTATCCGCAAGATGGGTGCCGCGATTGCTCACGCTTGACCAAAAACGGAATCGTGTGAAGTGTTGCAAGGATGGTTTGCAGCTGTTCTAGAAGAATCCGGAGTTTCGTCACTGTGGATGAAACATGGATACATTACTATACTCCTGAGACCAAACAACAATCTAAACAATGGGTTACCAAGGGAGAATCTGCACCAAAAAAGGCGAAGACCGTTCCTTCGGCCGGAAAGGTTATGGCGACTGTCTTTTGGGATTTGCAAGGGATAATCTTCATCAACTATCTGGAAAAGGGTAAAACTATTACAGGTGAATATTATTCATCGTTATTGGACCGTTTGAAAACCGAGCTGCAAGAAAAACGCCCGCGATTGGCCCACAAGAAAGTCCTTTTCCATCACGACAACGCACCAGCACACACCTCAGCAGTTGTGGTCGCAAAATTAATGGAAATAGGATTCCAACTCGTTTCACATCCCCCCTATTCTCCAGACTTGGCTCCCTCGGACTACTATTTGTTCCCCAATTTGAAGCAATGGCTGGCGGGACAAAGATTTTATTCAAACGAGGAGGTGATTGCAGACGCTAATGGATATTTTGCAGACTTGGACAAATCCTATTATTCGGAAGGGATCAACAAACTAGAACATCGTTGGACGAAGTGTATAAGCCTAAAAGGAGACTATGTCGAAAAATAAAAAAGGTTTACCCCAAACACATAAGTAGTTTTTATTTTTGCACGGACTTTTCAAACCAGCCTCGTACATATATATATATATATATATATATATATATATTATATATATATATATATATATATATATATATATATATTTTATATTCCCTTTGTTTTGATTTTGTGGATACAAAATTAAAGACGATATTTATTTAATATTGCATACTAAAGTTTGATTAACTCTACATTATTTTACAAGATTAATTTTTATTTTTGTGAAGTGGATGCAGTTATCCTGCAGACAAGGAGACATCATAGTTTTCATCAGTGGTCCATTTAACCCGATAAAAAATAATGGTTAACATTTAAAACATATTTAAAAAATTATATATATATATATATATATATATATATATATATATATATATATATATATATATATATATATATATATATATATACAGTGAGTCCAAAAAGTCTCCATACACCACTTGCTTTCTAGACTATTTTTCTGCTATATTTAACTAATTAATTGGAACTATGAGAAAACATGTTTACATTAATATTTGAAACTTAACCAACGAGAATTAGTATTAAAAACAACTAGGGAACATTTTATTTAGAAGTTACATCATTGTTATAAAAATTAATGTCGGAAAAGTTAACAATTACCATAATAGTTTGACAGAAAATAACAACTTTGTTTAAACTAATATTTAGTGGGGCTGCCGTCAGCCTTGATAACCTCCTGTAACCTATTGTTATGCTTGCAACCAGCTTTCTAGTAACTTCTGCTGGCATGTTCTCTCATTTGTTCGATATTCTGTTTTTTATTTCTTCTCTGTTTGAAACATTATGTTTGCGAACGCGCCGTTTGAATTCCTCCCATAAATGCTCGATGGGGTTAACATTGGGTGATTGTGCAGGTGTATGAAGCTGCTGTCGCACATTATGGATCATCCATTCTCGCACCAAGTTTGCGGTATGTTTTGGATCATTGTCCTGTTGGAAAATGTATCTTTTTCAAGTGCTAATTTTTGGACACTTTCTCTTAAATTGTCTCTCAAAATGTTCAGATAAACATGCTGATCCATGGTACCATTAATAAAATGTAAATTTCCAACCCCTCCAGCGGACATGCTTCCCCAAAGGAGAACACTGCCACCCCCTTGTCTCATCGTGGAGCAAAAGTTTTTAATATCGATATTCTTCTTTCTCCAAACTTTAGTTCTGCCATCAGACACAAAAAGATTATTTTTAGTTTCATCACTAAAGATTACGGGTTCCCAAAATTTAGCAGGTTTAGTAACGTATTCCCTAGCAAAAGCTAACCGCTTTTTGTGATTAGCTTCCGAAATTAACAGCTTCTTCCTGGCTGCACACCCCTTATAGCCTACCCTGTGTGAACAATTTCTCACTGTTTGCGAACAAACATTTTTCGAAAATACGTGTAGTTCCAGTACTTCTTTTAATTTTGGTGCACTTTTCTTGGGATCTATAATTATTTGTCTAACAGTACTGACCTCTTCATGTGGAGTTAGTTTCTTGGGCCGACCGGAGCGTGGTCGAATTTTATAGGAACTCGTTGATTTATACTGGTTTACAATGTACTCAACAGTAGCATGCGGCTTTTTAACAATTTTTCCTATATTTCTGTACGATTCTCCATCTTTCCACAAATCAATTATGATCTTTTGAACTTGAAATAGAATTTCACAATTTCTCTAGCTCATTTTTAATACTACTTTGAAAACCTACTGTAAAATTACTAGCAACAAGTGACAGATTATAAAATATGGCCGAAAATTATTCATTTGTTTTCAGTTTAGCGAGCAATAGATAGCTTGATAAAATGTGGCTGATTATGACGTGTTTTTTTCAGTGCAGTTCTTGAGTGTATAGAGACTTTTTTGACATTAATTTTCTTTACATTTTTATAACAATGATGTAACTTCTAAATAAAATGTTCCGTAGTTGTTTTTAATACTAATCCTCGTTGGTTAGGTTTCAAATATTATTTTAAAAATGTTTTCTCATAGTTCCAATTAATTAGTTAAATGTAACAGCAAAATAGTTTAGGTGGTGTATGGAGACTTTTTGGACTGACTGTACATATATATATATATATATATATATATATATATATATATATATTGTAATGTGTTTTGTTTTTTTTTTTTTTTTTTTTTTTTTTTTAATCAACAAAAAGAAAATTTATTTATGTTTTTAAAAATAAAAAGTTCTAACCTTTGCAGTTTTACAGGATTACTAAAAATTTTAGCCTAACAGGTAGTTATGACATTTAAATTCTAAACTCTGACTACTCCCGAAGACGAAAAATAGTGCTTTTCACTTCACTTTTTAGTCAGTTCAAATTGCTGTTAAGGCACTACTCAGGGATAAGTCTATGGAAGGATGTTTTGGTAACTTACTGTTTTTATTTCGGCTTCGATGGAACACGACCGATTTCACACTTTTCTAGTAAACACTTAGAGAGCCCACTACGGCTTTTCGTTAAAAAACTTGTGCTTTATTTAGCTCTCATGATTGTTGTTATGAGCCTTTACTGCAGCTCTGTCGAAGGAAGCCTACCTGGCGGCTCCGATGAAAATTACTCTGGCTGCGGCTTGATGGTACTCCTCCGAATCCCTGTCCTACCGGACCCTTAAATAAGCCGTGGGCCTTCTCTCGGTCATATCGCGACGCCAGAACCAAAAATCCGGATACACATTTTCAACCAATCCCGGCGTGCCGATAGATTCGGTCAGAAACCCGCACAGCACACTAATATACCGAACGGCTTGGAATCTCTTATTAATATACCGTTTGATACAAAAATGAAAATAAGTACAATTTGAAGTGAAAAATCAGTAACATTACATGGTCTTAAAATCTAGGAAAAAATGAATGTTACATTTACCCCCTTCCAAAAAGAAATAGACTACACTAGTCTATTAAACTTAGGCTACTTATGAAAAGGTACAAAGTGGTACACTATCACTTAATACTAAGGTCAGAACTTAAAACAAAATTACAAACTTCGGACCTTACTACTAGACTTAATTTAATTAAGCACTAATATTAAGTACAATGAAAACCAAATGAAAATCTTTGCAAGTACACAAGAATCTTATAACTAGACTTAACTTAATTAAGCACTAAGGTTAAGTACATCAAAAAGTAAATAAAAATCCTTGCATGAACATAAGAAATACCTTTCTAAAGTAACAATCGCGGTCTTCTTATATAAAGGAATCAGCTCTGTTATTGTTACCAAAACAAAAAATTATTTTGTCTAGACTTTTGTCTAAATCAAAAAAAATGAACTGAAACAAAATATGAACACCCCCCTTAAAATATTTTAAGGATTGTCTGAAAATTTTCTATTTCAGCAAAAGAAATTTATAAAAATTCTTAAATAAAGAAAAAAAATAAAAAAAATGATTCTAGTGCAAACACTTACACTAAAAAGAAAAAGTCTTGTCAGACCATTTAGCACTAGGCTAAGAAAAACATCTGGATAAATATCCAGACAAACGCTCGGGAAAAATCGCTATCAATGCTTTAGCTCATCGCTAAGAGAACATTCCAAATCTAGTATCGCTACTAGTCGCACTCTACATCGCACAATGTCGACGTCCTGAGACATCCAGACATGCAAAAATCGCCAGGGAAAACGCTCTGGTTGATCGCCAGAAAACACGTCAGTTCATCGCCAACTAAACACTCTGGTACATCGCCAGAAAAAAGCTCGGCTCCTCGCCAAGAAAACACTCTGCAAATAGTCCTCGACTACACAAAGTCCGCGTTCTTAAAGAACAATCTCGCCATTAGCATAGTGAGCAGCTATAAAAGCTAACAATATCACTATAGGCACAGTGAATAGCTATAAAAGCTAAAATTCACCCAACTGAATGATCCTGCTTCAAAAAGCAATGTTCACTAAGAACAGAATGATTAGTCTGCGCACAACTAACATTCAAGGAAACACTCCCAATATAACTATGTGAGACAGCTAGTCTCTAAATAGGACCTCCCTAAAGTCATAATCCTATATATAGGAGTCCATAAACAAAACGACTCAAAATCACACATTTTGAGCACATGCCCTCAGGCAACCAACATACACCGAAATATATACAGAAATATATACAGAAATATATACAGAAATATATACAGGAGTTCAAATCCCAAACTCTTGGTTATGATAACTCCATACTGAGCTTGGTGAAAGCTCGTAGCAAAAGCTAATCAAATCTTCGGCACATCGCACCAAGGTGACAAATCTGCCTAGAAACATGAGCCAGAAAAAAACGCCCTCCATCATTCTTCAGGGTTGCTACACAGAGATATAAAATTTAACCAGCATTGCGCTTCTCCAAGTTGCATGAAGAACCCTCGTGTACTGGTCTCGCCCTAGAACAACAACGAAAAGAATTTGATCCATCCCACATAACAGGAGACAAACACCTCACCACGATATACTGAAAGGTGGAGACAATAAAATACGGAAATGGTGACCCTGGTGTCCACCAACAAAAGGGAGTAGATTATAGCATCCACTAAACTAAAACGGTGTCTACCACACCACCATAAGTCAAAAAAATTTAATCAATAGGGTGTTCCGAAACACACTACTGCCAACAGCCTGTCACCACTAATAGGCTAATTGGAGCTGAGGTCGACTACAGTAGCTAGGCTCTCCCTTGGCTCAAATAGAAATAACCATTGAGTAATAAAACCTCTAAAGGTCCCAAAGGTCAAACGTTCGCCCCCCATAGACTACCCTTCCAATCAGTCTGTTCCTCAGGAAGACTAACTCCCTGCCAAACGTCGTAACGGCATCTGTTAGCACCCGGTGCATCACAGCCTGTAAAAACAGATAACTCATGGGATACAACCTAAAAGGTTTACAAGGTTGACTTAACCAAGCTTCTATCGGAAATTTCCAAAAAACGAAAATGAGCTTAAAAAGCTACATGAAGCAAAAATTCCTCAATTTTTCGGTGGCAAAGCAACAAAACTTTTGAAGACGACAAGAGCTTTTCCAGCTTAATCAGAAACAAGAAGAAAACATCATTGACAGCTAAAATATTCGATCATGGTGTTAATCGTCTCCCTAGACAATAGCCTCTAGAAGAAACTGCTACAGGTATCAGGCATAACCGTTTTCTGTCAGCCCAAACTTCTAGATTACCTCTTGGAAATCTAAAAATTCGGTTAGAAATCTTCCTTCACTGCGCTTAGCCTCTCTTGACAAGGTTCTCATCTCGGTATCAGATTTTGATCATTTCTTTGTGAAACGACTGTCTTACTCTGCTCTCATCTCTTGTAAATGATCAGCCTTTAGTTCTCCTGCAGGACTTCAATTTCCTATCAATCTGATAGTATACCGAAAAAACTCAACATACGCCTATGAGTCCATGCAAAAAAATTTTTTAAAAAAAAAAAAATTAGTGACTCAAAGGTAACGTTTAAACGGCTCTGAAAAGAATAAAGTATACCCTCAGTTTGTCAATTCAGAAGAAGATCTAAATCAAAATAATCCAAGTCTTAGACTTACTGGATAAACCAAAATCAATTTACTCTTAATTGCACCCAACATATACCACTAAGGTAATAGAAATACACCCACTCGGGTAACAAACTTTGAAATTGCTCATAAAAATTTTGACTCTACATCATACCACGCGAGCTCCATCTTGCGCTTGTCCAAACTCAAGATCACTTTGGATTGTCTCTAATCAAAATTTCGCTTCCAAGTGTCAAGAACTGGATATTATTTGGGGTCATAAGCAAATCAAATCCCGCGACCACCGACATACCAGTCTTATGATAAATCCTGAGTGTGACTCTTTCGCAAGCTCGCAACAGCTGAGTCGATGCTAAACATCAACTACAGTCAACCTAAGTTTGGATATGATCAGTACCCAAAACCTTAGCAAAAATAATAAAAGTAAGCTATACTCTGCTCAACTTTTATAACAGTCAAAAAAAACGAGGTCATCACCTCTACAGAGCAACATCAAAAAAAGTAAAGTAAAGCAATTAAGATAATGTAAATATAAATTATTCTTCTTCTGACAAACTTTCACTAGGGCTAGGTTCATTGAATGGTTTTAAGTCTTTAATATGCCATCGTCCTACTTTAGTCCCATCTAAATTAACTAAACCATAAACTAAATCTGAAATCTTTTCTCTTATCACGCAATGCACATACTTAGGTACCAACTTAGATGTGAATTTATCTGCTGCACTGGAAAGAATTTTATTTTTTCGCCAAACGTGATCACCTATATTAAAGGCAAAATCCCTTTTTCTAAGGTTGTAAGACTTACTGTTCCGTTCATAAGCCTTATGTATCCTACTACGCACGTCAGTGAAAATATCTTTTAAACCCTTTAAATTTTCGGCGTACGCACCCCTGTTACCCGGAATTATTTCGCTGTCAACATTGACATCCAAATCTAAATTTTTATAATACGATCCAGATAGAGGTATATGTCTGCCGTAAACTAAGAAAGACGGTGTGAACCCTGTTACTTCGTGTCTTGCGGTATTTATTGCTTGTTGAATTTTGGAAATATTGCCATCCCAAGTGTCATGTGAATCAACGTAACTTCTTAAAGCGGTCCCGACTGTTCGGTTATTACGTTCAACAAAATTACATTGTGGAGAGTACACAGGATTAAAACGGATGTTAAAACCATAAGTTTCACTTAAGCTCTTAAAACTCTTAGAGGTAAACTGAGTACCGTTATCGCATATTAAGAGCGATGGAACACCGTGGATTAGAAAGACATTATTTTCCAAAATTCTCTCTATATGTTCAGCTTTAGAGCTTTTCAAAGGAAATAGCATGGTATACTTTGTAAACCAGCAAGAAACCACGAGGAGCCATTTATTTCCCTTTTTTGAACGTGGAAATGGGCCTACTAGATCAGCTGCTATGACTTGAAAAGGGTAATTAACCGTTTTCTCTTTTCCCATCAGTCCCATAGGTAGTGCATTTGGAGATTTCTGCGCTCCACATACTTCACAAGTCCTCACAAACTTTAAGATATCAAAACGCATTTTTGGCCAATAATACTGTTCCTGAATCCTGTGAAGAGTTTTATAAAAACCAAAATGACCAGAAGTAGGAGGAGTGTGACACATGTCTATAATTTCCTCTCTCTGTGGTTTAGGAACTAGTATTTTCCACTCGGGTACATTAACTTTTAAAGGCAACTGGTTTGGGATAAATTTGTACACGAAATCATTTTCCACCTTCCACTGCGGAAAATTTTGAGGAAATTCTTTAATTTGCTGCCGCAAATTATCGTACCATGGATCAATGCGATCTACATCAACTGTATCTATTCTTACGTCAATTTGTGCATTAAGACTGTTTTCGTCCACTGTATGGTCTGGGATTCTTGACAAAGCGTCAGGAATAACATTGTGGACTCCTTTTCTATGAATTAAATTAAAGGTATGTTGTCTCAGCCTAATCGCCCAACGCGCTAGTTTGCCACTAGGGTTTTTAATAGAATTAAGCCACAATAAACTATAATGATCTGTTATGACCGTGAAAGGAACACCTTCTATGTAAGGTCGAAACTTTTCGATGTTAAAGAGTACTGCTAAACATTCTTTTTCAACAACCGAATAGTTACGTTCAGCCTTTGATAAAGTTCTACTGGCATACGCTATCACTCTTTCCTCACCATTGATTTTCTGTGTTAGGACGCCCCCTAAACCGGTATTAGAAGCATCACTAGAAATATAAAACTGTTGGGAGAAATCTGGTTGGGATAAAATTGGAGCTGAAGCCAATAGCTCTTTAATCTTTATAAAAGATTCCTCGGCTGCCTTTGTCCAATCTATCGATTGTCCTTTTTTTCGTCCTTTCAAAAGATCATTAATAGGCGACAACAGGGTAGAAAAATTCTCGATAAAACGTCTGTACCATGAACACATTCCTACGAAGCGCTTAACTTCCGTAGTATTAGTAGGTCTCGCATAATTAACCATGCTTGCTACTTTATCCGGATCGGTACGCAAGGAATTTGAGCCTACAATATAGCCTAAAAACTTTAGAGAAGTTTTGAAAAAATCGCATTTGCTCAAATTTATCGTCAGTCCGGCCTCTTTCAATTTATTTTTTACTTCTTTAAGTAAGCATATATGCGATTCGAAGTCTTCCGATGTTACTAAAATATCATCGAGATAGGTAAAAATATGTGGCTCATATTTCGGACCAAATATAGCGTCCACTAAACGTTGCTGAGTTTGAGCAGCGTTCTTTAGACCAAACGGCATAGTGACGAACTGAAATAGACCTCGGCCTACTACTGCAAAAGCGGTCTTTTCCTTAGAGGATTTGTCCAAAGGAATTTGCCAGAAAGCCTTTCTAAGGTCTATCGAAGATACATACTTAGCATTCCTGAGTGATGTCAAAATTCTGTCGATGTTCGGTAATGGATAGTTATCAAATTTGCTGACCTCGTTGAGCTTTCTTCCGTCAAAGCATAGACGATACTGTCCGTCGGCCTTTTTCACCAATAAGATTGGAGAACACCAGGGACTGTTTGATTCTTCAATCACTCCGAGTTTCAACATTTCGTCTAACTCTTTATTTAATACTTTTGACATATAAGGAGACATGGCGAAGGGCCTTGTCTTTACAGGACTGGCATCAGCCGTATCTATAGACATGTTGATTTTATTCGTTCGGCCTAACCTATCTTTACTACTTATTTCATTGAAAGAGCTTATTACTTTTTCTGCTTTTAAGCGTTCCGTCCGCGAGAGATCATCTAGGGTACATAGACGCGAGAAAAGGTTTTCTAAAGAACTTTCTGAATAACAATCTTTAAAACTTGTTTGAGAGTTGACTTCTAGGGACTGTGGATACCACGAATTATTTTTAAAATTTACTAGAATTCCGAATTTTTGTGCAAAATCACATCCTAAAACCAAAGTATGTGATAGAGAAGGTACTACTAGAGCAGAGATTACTAAACAATGACCATTGCAGACTAGCGGCAACTCAACCGTACCTAAAACTTTTAGACGGCTGCCATCTGCAGTGGTAACACTTCTATTTTTGACATGGCATATTTTTATACTTAAACGACTTAAAATTTTAATACCATTCTGACCTACAACGGAGGCATTTGCACCAGAGTCAAATAAAGCCGAGAAATGGGCACCTAATAGATTTATCTTGATATGCGGTCTGTTATCTGAATATTTATGCACGAATAAAGGAGACATGTGACCATTTGGAGAAGCAGGAGTTTTAACTTGAGAAGGAGAATTTTTATTAGACTTTAAAAAATCAGAAACTTTTTGTAACCATTTAGTCCAATCTGATCTATTGGAATATTTTTGTCCATCCGTGTTTTTAGAACGTTTTGGATTAGGGGCTATACTGCTAGCGTGAGCTTGTGACTTAGCCGAATGTTTAGAGGCTTTTTTGTGGGACTTAGGGTATCCGCCTCGGTAATATACCGTCCTTACTCGTTTTTTGTACATTTGGGGCATGATGTTAGTCTCACCCCAGTTGTTCCACATTTGAAACAAAATACCCTCTTTGGTGCTGTACAATTTTGGTAAGTGTGGTTCGGGCCTGTGCAATTCCAACACGTGAAAATTGCCTTAGGTGAAACCGGCTTGTCGTTCACTTTAGCTGCAGTGTCGCTAATTTTAGAGTCATTATCTTTTCTTTTACCCGTTTTCTGGTTACTCCTAGGGTTCCGATTTACATTCCCAACCTTATTTGTCGAGACTCCACTTCGGCCATTTGGGTTATACTCTACTTGATGTATATTAGTTTCGCCTTTTGGTCTGCTCTTTTCCAACAAATAATCGGACTCTTCAAGTTTTCTACATAACCCGGCGAGTTCGGCTACCGAATTAATATCTAGTAGAGCTAACCGATTGACGAAACTAGGCAGAATATTCCTCCGTATAAATTTAACTTTGGTACTTTCCAAAGGCTTGGTGGACAACCTACCAAATAAAGATTCCATGTGGGCAATAAAAATCACAGTGGACTCATTCTTCTTTTGTCGCCTCCTCTTTATTTCCGACCACAATTCTTCATCATCATCACAGTGCAAGAAGTCCTTTTTTAGCCTATCTACCAAGGAATGCCAGTCGTTGACACTTGATTTTATGCTTCTAAACCAAATGAAGGCATCGCCAGTGAAAAATTCAACAGCAGAGCTGAAAAGTTCATCTTCCGATACTTTCCTAGCTTGTGCTATTTCAGTCAGCCTCTCCAAAAAAGGATAGAGTCTCTTTGAGTCTCCATTAAATTTCAATTGCCATTCGCTGACAGGAATATTTCTGGCTGCGCAATTCACGATTGGAGCTGGTACGTTTATGACTGGGGTTGTAATAGGCAACTGTGGTAACTCATGACCAGGAGCTATCTTTTCTGCAAGATTTGCTTCCATGAGCACACACGTAGCTATTGTTTCCTGAACATATTTGGAAAACTTCGACGCTTCCTCTTCGTCATCCGGCATGGGAATTCTTTGTACGCGACCCGCAACATGCGATAAACGTGACTTAACCCGGTGTACAAGTGAATCATTTGGATCGCCGTCATAACTATCGATTAAGTTTTGGATAGAGTTTAAACTCTTTTCGATACCAGCCGTTTCTTCTTTAAAAGACAGAGTGTCATCCCCTATTTTTATCGTTTTTTTTTTTTTTTTCCGGGCTCATTAATTTCTTTACTTAAGATCCTCGTTAGAATCTTTCTTTTATCCGCGACCGGACGTTCTGAGAAAGTACGACGGATTTTCAGTTCATAGTCTAACTCATATTCCAGTAGGTGATTGACTTTAAAATTGAAGGCTTCCATGATAAATGAATAAAATTTAAAGGAACTGTTTAAAAAGTCTTGAAAATATTTCTCCTGTGCTCCCAATAGTCAAAAAAAATAAAAAAATATGTAAGGCACTTAAAATATGTAAACTTCTTTACCCAACATTTAAAAAAATCTTCGACAATTTCAAAAAAAATTTCTAAGCCTTGTATTTAAATTCTTTTACCAAATATGTTAAGAATTTTCAACAAAAAAATCTCCTAATACCGTTTCGTATCAGCAAAGTATTTTTAATATTCATGCAAAACATCGGTGAAAAAAAAAAGTACAGTTTTTTCTTCGGTTATCCGCAAAATAAATCTAACACTGCAAAAATTAAAGTAAACCAGCACATCTGCTAATCTGAACTATAAAAGTAGCTTTTAAGAAAAAAGTAGGAATCTCTTATCTTAGAGTCGATTAACAAAATTCAAATATCTATACTACCATCAGATAAATTGAAATAAAAAATTCTACAAATTTCCTGCTTTTGTCTTACTGCTATAGTGTAGTTTCGTTTAATAAATATTATGAAATAAAAATATCTGAAAAGTTAGAGCTTTTACTTTGTTCGAAAGCTAGTACACTGAACCCTTTAAAAAATAAAATTCCAAAAGCCCCGCGTTGACAGCGCTACTTTGTAATGTGTTTTTTTTTTTTTTTTTTTTTTTTTTTTTCAACAAAAAGAAAATTTATTCATGTTTTTAAAAATAAAAAGTTCTAACCTTTGCAGTTTTACAGGATTACTAAAAATTTTAGCCTAACAGGTAGTTATGACATTTAAATTCTAAACTCTGACTACTCCCGAAGACGAAAAATAGTGCTTTTCACTTCACTTTTTAGTCAGTTCAAATTGCTGTTAAGGCACTACTCAGGGATAAGTCTATGGAAGGATGTTTTGGTAACTTACTGTTTTTATTTCGGCTTCGATGGAACACGACCGATTTCACACTTTTCTAGTAAACACTTAGAGAGCCCACTACGGCTTTTCGTTAAAAAACTTGTGCTTTATTTAGCTCTCATGATTGTTGTTATGAGCCTTTACTGCAGCTCTGTCGAAGGAAGCCTACCTGGCGGCTCCGATGAAAATTACTCTGGCTGCGGCTTGATGGTACTCCTCCGAATCCCTGTCCTACCGGACCCTTAAATAAGCCGTGGGCCTTCTCTCGGTCATATCGCGACGCCGGAACCAAAAATCCGGATACACATTTTCAACCAATCCCGGCGTGCCGATAGATTCGGTCAGAAACCCGCACAGCACACTAATATACCGAACGGCTTGGAATCTCTTATTAATATACCGTTCGATACAAAAATGAAAATAAGTACAATTTGAAGTGAAAAATCAGTAACATTACATGGTCTTAAAATCTAGGAAAAAATGAATGTTACAATATATATATATATATATATATATATATATATATATATATATGTATATATATATATATATATATATATATATATATATATATATATATATATATATATATATATATATATATATATATATATATATATATATATATATATATATATATATTGTATATATATATATATATATATATATATATATATATATATATATATATATATATATATATATATATATATATATATATATATATATATATACATATATATATATATATATATATATATATATATATATATATATATATATATATATATATATATATATATATACATGTATATATACATATATATATATATATATATATATATATATATATATATATATATATATATATATATATATATATATATATATATATATATATATATATATATATATATATATATATATATATATATATATATATATATATACATATATATATATATATATATATATATATATATATATATATATATATATATATATATATATATATATATATATATATATATATATATATATATATATATATATATATATATATATATATATATATATATATATATATATATATATATATATATATATATATATATATATATATATATATATATATATATATATATATATATATATATATATATATATATATATATATATATATATATATATATATATATATATATATATATATATATATATATATATATATATATATATATATATATATATATATATATATATATATATATATATATATATATATATATATATATATATATATATATATATATATATATATATATATATATATATATATATATATATATATATATATATATATATATATATATATATATATATTTATATTTATTTATTTATTTTTTTATTTATTTATTTATTAAAAAAAAAACCCTCTTGTAGTCCATTTCGTTCCATAGTTATCATCAATCAGCGACCGACACACAGACAGACTGACGGAAATGGGAACTGTTTCTTGTGATATGAACCTGAAACGTGAAAATTTGCGAGCATCTCAGAGGATTTTTTTTTTACGAATACAATACCCAATTATTCGGTTAATATTTTAAATTATCTTCAAAATTCTACTAAAGAAAAAATGCCAATAAGTGTAAAAAATCTAGGATAGAAGGCCAAAAATATGAAAAAACAACCCAAATCACGTTTATTACTTATTAAAATTATTAGCACCTAAGTACGAGGTAAAATTTTTGGTGCTAATTAAAGATTTACGTAACCATGTGACGTTTTAAGACTAAGTCTCTACAACTTATTGTGCTAACTTGTTATTATTCTGTTTATTGTTTATTCATAGTTGTTCTCACATATTTTATTCCTTTTAAAGAAAAATGACAAGAGACTTTCAACAGACATATTAAGAATTAAAAGCATGTTTTATTAAAAAAATCGTCATTGAAAT
The DNA here is from genome assembly GCA_019049505.1 of Pachyrhynchus sulphureomaculatus. Taxonomy (NCBI): domain Eukaryota; kingdom Metazoa; phylum Arthropoda; class Insecta; order Coleoptera; family Curculionidae; genus Pachyrhynchus; species Pachyrhynchus sulphureomaculatus. Next base: position 59,298,542 of record CM032453.1, on the reverse strand, counting down.
CTGTAACACCCATAGCACAATTGCAGGAAATGGAAAAACGCTTTAGAAACAATTACTCATGAGAATGTAAAACCCAACTAATTTAAGTAGTATATTGTTTCAAAACTTGTTTTGGGATTACCTAGTTATAAACTAGATGTTAAGTTTGCTTTCAACTTTCCATACAGATAATAAGGAGTATTATTTAAGGGCTGTGCATCGTTTACGTCAGGGGCGTAGCTACCGCCGTATCGGCCGTATCAATGATACGGGGCCCCCGAGTTACAGGGGCCCCGACATGTGTAAGCTGTCGGGTAAAAAGGGCCCCCAAACGAATTTTTATACAGGGCCCATTTAGGACTAGCTATGCCATTGGTTTACGTGCGCCAATTCGTAAAAAAAAAAGCCAGAACAAGAAATTTTGCATCACGATAACGTACAGTCGTACAGTACAATAATTACTCGTGATGTTTTAAGTAAAAAATGAAACGAAGCACAGTATTCGTCAGTTATGGTACCCTGTGACTTTCTTCTGTTCCCCAAGTTGAAATTACCACACTGTAAATACCATTTTGAATCTATGAAAACTATTAAGGCTAATCTCGGGAATTTTTTTCAAGAGCAAAATAAAATAAGTCGAAAATTTATTTGAAGTACTTTAAACAAATATTTAAGTGGACACAAATACATATATATTTATATATATATATATATATATATATATATATATATATATATATATATATATACATACATATACATATACGTATACGTATACATATACATATACATATACATATACATATATCTTTATCTTTTTAATTCAAAATGGCCGCTTCAAAATCCAAGACGACAAGGCACCTTCTATGCGAACGGGGGCAAATAATTGCTTCCGTAGGTTTCAACCTAGAACAAAAAACCAAACATTTTTTGTTAATATATGTTAAAAACTAGCGGATAACGTACGGAAATTTGAAAATATCGTTTTTTTTTGAAAAATGGTGCATATTTGAAAATAAATGTTAATTTTTCACCCAAAAATTTCACGACAAATTATTTATAAAAAAGGAAGTTTAAACTTATTGCAAAATCCGTACGCTTTCCCTTAGATAATGTATCTGAAAAGTTATTCTCAAAATTTCAAGTGCATTGATAAAGATTTGTGACAGCCGTCATTCCGCTCGATTTGAAAAAAGTGCCTTGTCGTCGTGAATTCTGAAGTGGCCATTTTTATTTAAAGAGATAAAAAACAGTATTTTTGTGCACTTAAATATTTGTTTAATAAAGTACTTCAAATAAATTTTCGACTGCTCTTATACTCTTGATGAAAAAAAAAATTCCCGAAATTGGTCTTTTTTCCTGGGACTTGGCGTGGCTTTACGCTTTAAACAGAACTCGTTAGCCACTTCAGATTGTTCTTAAATGGTACTTTACTCGGTAGAAAACTCGTCTCAGGCAAATCAGTCCAAAGGGATGAGGTTCTCCATATAACTGTAGGCTGAAAAGTTTTTGGTGTGACACATAGATGTAGCCCTTTTCAAAAAATCCATATTATTTTTAGGAAGTACCAACCTTCAAAGTTACAGTGAGGAGTGGTTTTAGTAACGCTCCTTTTTATATTTTGAAAACAATGGAAAAAAAATGGAATTTCGTGTGTTGATTAAACATTTTTTTTGTATGGGAAAAAATACCGTTCAAGCAAAGTAATGGCTTGATAAGTGTTACGGGGACTCTGCCTCTGGAAAATCACTCATTATTTACTGGTATGCTGAAATTAAACGCGGTCGTACAGACACAAATGATGCTGAACGCTCTGGATCCCCAAATGAGGTGGTTACACCGGAAAACAAAAAAAAAAAGCCACAAAATTGGTTTGGATGACCGTAAAGTGAAATTGCATGAGATAGCTGACAACCTAATGGTATTAAAAGAATGTGTTGGTCATATTTTGCATAAACATTTGGGCACGAGAAAGCTCTGTTCGAAGCGGGTACCGCGTTTGCTCACAGTGGACCAAAAACAACAACGTCTTGATTTTGAGCGCTGTTTGGACCTGTTTAAGCGCTATAAAAAGGATTTTTCCATGCGATATGTGACAATAGATGAAACATCGATCCACCACTACACACCGGAATCAAATCGGCAATCAGCTGAGTGGACAGCAGCCGGTGAAAGCCGCCCGAAGCGACCAAAGACACAACACTCAGCTGGGAAGGTTTTGGCCTCTGTATTTTGGGATGCGTATGGAATAATTTTCATCGACTATGCTGAGAAAGGATAAACCATCAATAGCGAATATTATATAAAGTTATTGGTGCGTTTGAAGGCAGAAATCGCAAAGAAACGGCCCCAAATGAACAAGAAGAAAATGTTCTTTCACAAGTCAATGGTTACGATGGAAAAATTGCATGAATTGAAGTTCGAATTGCTTCCTCATCCACCGTATTCCCCAGGTTTGGCCCCAGCGACTATTATCTATTCGCAGACCTTAAAAAAATGCTCGCAGGAAAGAGATTTGGCTCCAATGAAGAAGGTATCTCCGAAACTGGAGCGTATTTTGCAGTCAAATACAAATCCTTCTACAAAAAAGGTATAGAAATGTTAGAAAAGCGTTGGACTAATTGTATCGCTCTTGAAGAAGACTTTGTTAATGAATAAAGTCGAATTTTGCAAAAAAGTGCTTTAAGAAGCAAGACTAAAAACCTTTCAGTTTACGTGTTATGTCTTGTTCCGCAATGTTAATTTTTTTAGTTACTTGGTTACTGTCACCTCAAGAATTTTTTTGAGTTCTTTGCCAGACCTGTTCTCTGTTTGTCTGTCTCTTGATTTGTTCATCATAGAAAAAGAGCTGAATATTTTCGAAATTTTGAATGAAGATAATGTAAATCGGGGACATGTTATAAACTAAATGTACTGAAAAACTGGCATGAATATGTTGCACGCATAGCAAGGATAACTTCTCAAAAGTTAGGAGTATTATTTCGTAAGCTTTACATATCACAACAACTGTTAATTCTGTACAAAGATCCAATTCAACGAACGATGGTATACTGCTTCCATTTTTAGGGCTCTGCTTCCAAATATACACTGCATATCCGTATTAGGTTAGCTTGTCACTGCCTCTAATGATTTGCAAGATTCAAGACCAACGTGAAGCGCTGTTTTCTATAGCGCTTTAGAGATTTTCCTGCGATTTCCAGAGGCAGGTTAGTCATCCATAAAATGAAAAATGACCACGGAGAAGTTCTCAGTGAAAGAGGCAAAATCGCAGAAACTGTCGAAAACTATAGGGATAGCTCTGAATCATCTCAAGACCTATAAAGCTCCGGGAGAGGATTTGATGACGAGCGAGATGCTTAAAATTGGAGGATGAGGCATTTATTTAATAAAATCAGAAGCACTTCTGATTTTATTAAATAAATGCCTCGAAGAAGGAAGAAATATGCAGTATAATCCCCTTTTCTTACAATATTTTCCATATTTTTTGAATTTAAGCTGTTTTTGATGAAAAAATTATTTTGGCATAACTATATTGATTGATAAATCAAATTTTAATATGTAGCGATATAAAATTTTAAGGAACTTTTGATAGACTTAACAAGTCAGCCCAGAAACTTGATGTTGGCTTGGAATACGAGGCTGGTTTGAAAAGTCCGTGCAAAAATAAAAACTACTTATGTGTTTGGGGTAAACCTTTTTTATTTTTCGACATAGTCTCCTTTTAGGCTTATACACTTCGTCCAACGATGTTCTAGTTTGTTGATCCCTTCCGAATAATAGGATTTGTCCAAGTCTGCAAAATATCCATTAGTGTCTGCAATCACCTCTTCGTTTGAATCTTTGTCCCCCCAGCCATTTCTTCAAATTGGGGAACAAAATAGTAGTCCGAGGGAGCCAAGTCTGGAGAATAGGGGGGATGTGAAACGAGTTGGAATCCTATTTCCATTAATTTTGCGACCACAACTGCTGAGGTGTGTGCTGGTGCGTTGTCGTGATGGAAAAGGACTTTCTTGTGGGCCAATCGCGAGCGTTTTTTCTTGCAGCTCGGTTTTCAAACGGTCCAATAACGATGAATAATATTCACCTGTAATAGTTTTACCCTTTTCCAGATAGTCGATGAGGATTATCCCTTGCGAATCCCAAAAGACAGTCGCCATAACCTTTCCGGCCGAAGGAACGGTTTTCGCCTTTTTTGGTGCAGATTCCCCTTGGTAACCCATTGTTTAGATTGCTGTTTGGTCTCAGGAGTATAGTAATGTATCCATGTTTCATCCACAGTGACGAAACGACGCTTAAAGTCCTCCGGATTCTTCTGGAACAGCTGCAAACCATCCTTGCAACACTTCACACGATTCCGTTTTTGGTCAAGCGTGAGCAATCGCGGCACCCATCTTGCGGATAGCTTTCTCATGTCCAAATGTTTATGCAAAATATTATGTACCCGTTCAGTCGAGATGCCCACAGCACTAGCAATCTCACGCACTTTAACTCTTCTGTCATCCATCACAATATCATGGATTTGATCAATGATTTCTGGAGTCGTAACCTCCACAGGCCGTCCAGAACGTTCAGCGTCACTTGTGCCCATATGGGCAGTCCGAAAATTTTGAAACCACTTATAAACTGTTCTAATCGAAGGTGCAGAGTCACCATAATGTTTATCAAGCTTCTCTTTAGTCTCCTGAGGCGTTTTGCCTTTCATAAAGTAATGTTTAATCACCACACGAAATTCTTTTTCGTCCATTTCTTGAAAATCACTCGATTTCCTTGATTCACACGAATGCCAAACACAAAGAAATAGACCAATATGGCTGAAACTTGGTGTGCGTTCATTCAAGAGATGCTACTGACTAAACATGACCTCGATACGCGCCGGTGGTGCCATCTCGGACTTTGCACGGACTTTTCAAACCAGCCTCGTATATAAAAAAACATACTTAAGGTACAAAAACTTACATGCACAACACGTGTGTCACAATAATGTACATTATATCCACTGAAAAAATTTGGAAAATACCAGGAAACTTTACTCTTATGATGGTGTATAGGTACCACACCCAGTATCCAGATAATTCATATGCAGGTTGTGCTGATGAACAAATTTAAAATTTTTTTATATAAGGCGAAAACTTATATGATTGATATAGGATAGTACAGGGTGTATCATAAAAAATGTGATGGAAACAAAGCTTTATTGTACTATATAAGAAATAACGGACTTTCGAAAATTATATCATCTAATTGTGAACCCTTAAGTTCCTTAAGAGAACGGTGAAATTATAGATCACTGTTCGGCACGTTGCTTCTGGGATCGCTGCCATTTCATATTAGATATTTTCTTTTAATTGTTCCAGGAAGCGAGGTTTGCTACAGTGAATTTTAGTCTTGAGTTATGTCCACAAGAAAAACGGGACTACGTGGAGGCTAACTTATGGTACCACTTTTGGAAATTATGCAAATGAATTTCTCGAATGACTGGTAATGATGTATGATGAATTAACTGTTGTTGTGTGACCTTTGTCATCCTCCACTTCTACGTACGGTCCAAGCCATCACATTTTATTTATTTATTTATTTATATATTTGAGAATATACGGGTACACCACTTTATACAATGTATTTATAATACTTCACAATATAACCATATCAATAAGAGAACGGCCGAAAATGTGGAATGAAACACAAGTACGGCTTACACTCCTACCGTGAAACAATCGATGCCAGAGCATCCCTTCTGAAGGAAGAGGGGGAACCTGAAAAAATGTTCAGCTCATGGCACTGGTTCACGAATCTCATAGCCTTCAACTGTGAGCTTATAAGTGTGATATGGCAATAGCTGACCATGATTATACTATTATTAGGGGCCATATGAGCTTGAATCTGTTAGCTCATAGACGCTTGGTGAGTGATCAGTATTTTCTGTATAAGATAATTAACGGGTTGATAGATTGTCCTACTTTATTGTCATTCATAAAAGACATTTAAGGCAAACTGAATTTTTCTTTGCTGGCTTCCACAGAACTGATTATGGTTACACAGCCCCACAAAAAAAAAGTGGGGTATACTTTTGATGCGATATATCAGATCCGTAGTATTTTTGCCCGCTGATCACGAATCTGACGTCAGAATATCGCCATCACATCTCAATTTTTTTCTAACCTCAAAAAATAGGTAAAAATTAGTAAAAATTAAGAAAAATATACTCCTAAAAAATTGATTCAAGCTTTTTCATGAATCCAAAGATGTATTAATATGTATTCGGACACGCTAAGCTAATATTCATCGGTTGGATTAAGCCATACAGTTCTGTTTTCTTTCTAACCTCAATAAATCAGACAGATATAGTGCTTCTCGAATGCTAAAACGAATTCAAATTAAAATTCAACCGATTCTTACCAAATTTGGTACACGGGGGTTTTTTGGGTTGCTGATCATGAATCTGAGGTCGGATTTGCAAAATTCAAAATGGCGGATCCAAGATAGCGGACAAAATTTTTGAAAACCAACCGATTCCTACCAAATTTGGTATACAGTTGGGGAATCCTCAAACCTGATACTCTTAAACCCTAAACCCTGAAACCTTAGACTCCCACACCCTGTAACCTCAAAAAATAGACCTCAATAACCCTGTAACTTTAAAAATGAGACCCAATAAACTCAAAACCAGGACTTTTAAACCATATACCCTCAAATAGTAGACCCTTAAGCCCTAGAATTGCGAAGGTTAGACCCGCGCCTAACTTTCCTTTTTTTGGCTGTATCTTGTTCTTTTTTCCGCGAATGACCTATTCAAAGGCTTTCTGCCCAAACGCTTTTGAGGACTTGTTTCTCTTTTTAGCGACCAGCAATAGTCCGCTAGCATATGGTCATCCCATCGTCCTTGATACCGATTTTCTATGATTTTCAGATCTTGGTGAAAACGTTCCCCTTGCTCCTCACTGTAGTCACCAAGATTATCTGGGAAATCATCGATGTGGGAGTCCAGCAAATGTAATTTTAGATTCATTAAGCAACCTAATGTTTGAAAATTTTTTACCATTTTCTCGACTATTTCTTTGTACTTAGGACTTTTATTATTTCCCAAAAAGTTTGTTGCGACTTCTTTAAAACTAAGCCAAGCAGCTTTTTCAACTTTATTCATTTTAGTAACAGATAATGAATCTTGAAACAATTTTCTTATTTGTGGCCCGTCAAATACGCCTGCCTTAATTTTAGCTTCAGAAAATTTCGGAAATTTTTTATGCAAATATTTGAAACATGGGCTGTTTGTATCTAATGCTCTCGTGAATTACTTCATAAGTCCAAGCTTAATGTGAAGCGGGGGAATAAGAACTTTTCCTGGATCTACCAATGGTGGAAACAATACATTATTTTCACCAGGAGTGAACGATTCTCTTGTTGGCCAAATTTTTTTCTTATAATGACGTTCCCTGTCTCTGCTATTCCACAGACATTTATAACAGGGATAAAGTGTAAACCCTGACTGTTGGCCAAGCAATATTGTTACAATTTTCAGATCTCCACAAATTTTCCAGTTATGATCAGCATATTTTATTTTTATCAAAAGCTGCTTCATTTTTTCATATTGCTCTTCCATAACTGTGGCATGAGCAATCGGAATGGGAGCGTAAACGTTGGTATTATGCAGCAAAACTGCCTTAATGCTCCGTTTAGAAGAATCAATGAACAGTCTCCATTCTTCAGGATCGTATGAGTTATTTTGAAATTCATCCATTAGACCTTTTACATCGGTACAATATGAAAGTGACAATTCCTCGTCCATTGTGAAATATTTTCGAAATTCTTCATCTCTGTTTCTATAATAAGAAATCGTAGCTTCTGGCTTAAGTAAATGTTTTTTCTTTAAAAAGGAAGCAAGATGCTCTGAACCATCTTTGGATAAGCCTAAATCTCTGACTAGATCACTAAGTTCTGACTGTGATACGAGTATTGGTTCTGGTTTACGGTTGTATGGTAGAAATTCTTTATCTGTGTCACTAGTATATGATAGGTTGTCACTAGAACATTCATTAGTATCAGTGTTTGAATCTTTTTCGACAGTCTCAATGTTTTCGGCATGAACTGATAAGGTGAAATCATTTGTTTCCATAACATCAGCATCAAGTGGTTCAGGAGGCGGAATTAGTTTAGTTGGTCTTGTTACTGTCGAAACATCGTTATAAGTAATAGTGCTTTTATTTTTTCGGTTATGCCTAGATACAACATTCATACAAAAGTAGCAATCATTTTCACTGTATGGTCTATTCCATATTGCTGGTCTGGAATATTTAATCGCCTTCTTATTGATGTACAACATTATTTTGCAAGAACTGCAAATGATGTGGGGAACCCAATCTGTATCCTGGTGCTGTATTTCAATGTTAAAACAATCCTTATATAAGGTTTTAATCTTATCCGTTATCGGTGACCCCATTTTACTCAATACGTGTTGACAGCAAATATAACAAAATGAATCACTGTTTTTATCGCACTTATGAAAAGTCCTTGTACCGTGAGACCGTTTTCTTGTAGCATTATACTCTACATGAACCAAGTCACCCACACATGAAGAGCTACGGTCGCTGGATGACGACGGCTGTGGGCCCGCTTTCCCACCCTGACCAACCGCCGATACTGGGTTTCCGAGTCCCTGCATCGTAATTCTCTTTCTTCTACCTGCCATGACGGCATCTAAGCCGTTATCCAGGGACTCTGCCGGCTAGTGGAGTAACACCGTTGCCCACCGTCACCACGTGGAGGTGCCCTGGATGCAGGTAGAAGAATAAAAATCGACCGATGAATTTTCTCGGCGTTCAAAATGGCGCGAAAACATCTGCCATCTTGAATTTTGCAAATCCAACCTCAGATTCGTGATCAGGGACCCAAAAAATCCCCGTGTACCAAATTTGGTAAGGATCGGTTGAATTTTTAATTTGAATTCGTTTTTTTGCATTCGAGAAGCACTATATCTGTCTGATTTATTGAGGTTAGAAAGAAAACAGAACTGTATGGCTCAATCCAACCGATGAATATTAGCTTAGCGTGTCCGAATACATATTAATACATCTTTGGATTCATGAAAAAGCTTGAATCAATTTTTTAGGAGTATATTTTTCTTAATTTTTACTAATTTTTACCTATTTTTTGAGGTTAGAAAAAAAATTGAGATGTGATGGCGATATTCTGACGTCAGATTCGTGATCAGCGGGCAAAAATACTACGGATCTGATATATCGCATCAAAAGTATACCCCACTTTTTTTTTTGTGGGGCTGTGTTATCTTATACAGAAAATACTGATCACTCACCAAGCGTCTATGAGCTAACAGATTCAAGCTCATATGGCCCCTAATAATAGTATAATCATGGTCAGCTATTGCCATATCACACTTATAAGCTCACAGTCGTAGAAACCTGTTCTGAATTTTTTCGAGATTGTACTTATGTACTTCAAACATTGGCGACCAGACAACCACTGAAACTCCAGAATAGGCCTCACCAACGTGCAGTACAAGACCATTAATGATAAATCCCTGATATTTCTATATGTAAGTCCCAAAATCTTACTGGACTTGTTAATAATATATACGTAATGATCACAGAAAGAGAGGCGATAATCAAATATTACTCCTAGATCCTTCACTTTGCCCAAACTGTCCAACACTGTTCCACTAAAAACATAATTACTATTGACATTCTTACGTCCTCTAAAGAAGCTAACAGATTTACGTTTAGATGCATTAAGCTGTAGACAGTTTGTCTCAGCCCAATTTACAAGTCTATCCAAGTCCGCTTGCATGTCCTGGACGTCCCGCACATTCAAAACCTTCTTAAACACTTAAGATCATAGCATGATCAGAGCTCAGTATATGACCGGCAATATCATTGACAAACAAATTGAAAAGGAGCGGACAGCAGTGGGCGCCCTGTGGCACTCCAGAAACTGCAATAAAACTATTTGATAGCACATTGCCAATTTTACTGCAATAAAACTATTTGATAGCACATTGCCAATTTTAACCTGATATTCACGCCCTTCCAGATATGTGTTCAACTACCTCAGGAGAGAATCGTTGAATCCCAATACCTCAAGCTTAGCTCATAATAGGTCGTGAGACAGCATCTACCTGGGCCCCCTCCTCCAGAGCCCTAACAAGTATCACTCATAAACGACGAGGTTGGTATCCGTCGATCTTCCCTGTGAAAATCCATGTTGTCGCCAAGAGATGATGTTCCTGTAGGACCAAGATAATTGCTTATATATCAGGAAATCAAACAATTTGGGAATACTGGATTGAATACATACACTTCTATAATTCCTTACATCATTCCTGTTTCCAGACTTGTGAATTGGAGATAACTTTTTTTAAATATTGTTGGAAAAACTTCCTCATCCAGTGACTTATTGAACAGATCCGTGATGGCCCCCGTAAGGGTAGTGACATATTGCTTCAGCAAGTAATTCGGAATATCATCTGGGCCCGCAGACATTTTTGGCAGGCAGATGGCAGATAGCATCGTACACCTCGGTTACTGAAATCCTACGACAATCAATACTTATTTCATTACTGTTCAAATTTTTATAGCACAAAGTTGGTGCCGTACCTTTTGGAAACACGATGAAAAAATACTTTGAAAAAAGATTAGCAATACTCAAGCTGTCACTACCCTCAGTGCCATCCAGGGTAATATTCCATGGGAACCCGTTCATACGTTTTCCATTAACAAAAGACCAAAACCTCCGCTCATTATCATGTATAGACCCATTCAATTTACCAACATACTCGGCATAGCATCCACCAAAAAGCGCCCTGCATCGCGACCTTAACCTAGTAAAGTCTAGATAGTATTGGTGTTCACCAGTTTGTTTGAATTTTTTATGAGCGGTTTTCTTATCAAATATACATTTTTTCAACTCTGGTGAGTACCATATAAGAAAGTTGATTGAAACAAAGCATTTACTGGGGATAAACATATTAGGCGCCTGGTTCAATGTAGAATAGAGAAACTCGGCCGCCCTATTAACGCCAGCAGACATCCGAATCATTGATTGCTTTAGTTTTGGATTTTTTTTTTCATTTTCCTGGCCTTGGGAAAATCCCATTTAGCCATGAGTTTTTAATTCTATTTCTAAAGCAATTTAGCATCCTAAACCTAACACACAAATTTACATACATATATACAAGGGACAATTCACAAACACCCAGCCGTCACACGGAATCGAACCGCTGACGTCTTGAACAACAGCAGGTAAAGCTCGCGCCTTAACCCGCTGCGCCAATCGGTCCGGCAGTTTTGGATTTGTCGGATTTAACTTCGTTAAGGTGGAAATATAGATATAAATCTTTACAAAAAATGTGTTGTAAAGAATTCTTGGGAATATTTATGACTTACAGTACTTGTTCGTTCGCGTACTGAGAATTTGCATCGCTTCCTTGTATTCCCAGAATGCACCGCTCTGGGAGGAATTAAGCGGACCACATCCGTCAAACACTTGCAGTGAAAATAGTCCCTTCAAGCAGGTTTATTAGCTTTCTTCCCAGCTCTTTATGTGGTAATTTATCGGCACGATGTTGATCTCCAAACAGTTTATGTCTGTTCCGAGTTAAAGCTGTACATTCATATAGTACAGAGGTTTCTTCCTCTTCTCCACATAGTCTGCATGTCGTTGGACCATTGTGGATACCGATTTTCTGTAAATGTGACAGTGGCCGGTGATCAGGCCCACCACTAGTTTCGTTTGAGCCCTTTTTAAACAAAGGACGTCAGTTGTTAGTTTCTGTGAGGGCCGCCAATTAAGTCCCTCGCATGTCTTTGACCAGATGTTGCAAGCCAATGATCTAGATGTTGCTGATATGACCATCTGTTGATCGTCGTTTTTACCACCTGTTTTGGCATACCAAACACTGGTTCTGGACCCTTGTATGGTTTCTGTCCTGTGCTACATTCGCCCTTGCGCTTCCCTGCCTCTTTTCTAATGTCATCATTTTGCCTTAAGTATTGTGTTTTTGATGACTTTTGTCCTTTTTCGTTATATCTAGGATTGCTCCCTCCGTGTGGCGTTGGTATTACTTAAAGCATGAACATTTTACAGATATAATAGTGCGTACTTAAAGTCTAAGGACCCTTTTTAACGACTTTGCATTCGAGTTTATAGACGCGCTGTATATGTGTAAATTTTGTGGTGAATAAAATATAATAATATGAATATTATGGATAACAAAACCAAAACGTTTTCACTGTAAAAAACTTGTTTTAATTTGTTTTGTTTATAATTTTCCAGTAAGTACATACTTCACTTTTATCAGTTTTTTTTTGTGCAATTATGAGTGGATCGTTTAGTGCTTTTGTTAACTATATATCGAATTTTCCATTGAGGATGTTTAGGTATCCATAATATTAATAGTTCAGTTTGTATTCTGATATACGGGGACATTTTTTAAATTTCATACTGTCTCAGAATTCTGCTATTTGGTATATTAAAAAAATCACTACTAAACTTAGTTTTTTGGCAGTAAGTCAAATATGGTATTGTAAAAATGGTCAGTTACATCTGAGCACACCATTAACAAGTTCTTTTCGATTAAAAATGTTGGACATTTTCAGTCATTCTCGGGATACGACACTTCAAAATTGGTAAAATAAATGCCTACTTTAAATTTAATGCTTCCCCTGTTTTGGTCGATTTTTTATAAGATTTGCCACGCGTGTAATATTTGCCGCCTGTACTGTTATATATATATATATATATATATATATATATATATATATATATATATATATATATATATATATATATATATATATATATATATATATAACACGTAGGCTGAAAAGTTTTTGGGATTAACTACTTAAAACACACATTTTTTTTTGCAAAATTTGACTTTATTCATCAATATAGTCTACTTCAAGAGCGATACAATCAGTCCAGCGCATTTCTAACATTTCCATACCTTGCCTTTACCTTCAAAATGGGCGTCAGTTTCGGTGATAACTTTTTCGTTGGAGCCAAATTTCTTTCTCACGAGCATTTTTTTCAGGTCTGCGAATAGATAATAGTCGCTGGGCGCCATATCTGGAGAATTCGGTGGATGAGAAAGCAATTCGAACTTCAATTCATGAAATTTTGCCATAGTAACCATTGACTTGTGACACGGTGTATTGTCTTGATGAAATAGCACTTTTTTCTTGTTCACTTGGGGCCATCTCTTTGATATTTCTGCATTTAAACGCACCAATAACTTTATATGATATTCGCTATTGATGGTTTTTCCCTTCTCAGCATAGCCGATGAAAATTATTCCATATGCATTCCAGAATACAGAGGCCAAAACCTTCCCAGCCGACTGTTTTGTCTTTGGGTGCTTCGGGCGGCTTTTACCGGCTGCTGTCCACTCAGCTGACTGCCGATTTGATTCCAGTGTGTAGTGGTGGATCCAAGTTTCATCCATTGTCACATATCGCATGCAAAAATCCTTTTTATTGTACTTAAACAGGTCCAAACAGCGCTCAGAATCATCAACACATTGTTGTTGTTTTTGGTCCTCTGTAAGCAAAGGCGGTACCCATTTCGAACAAAGCTTTCTCATTCCCCAAATGTTCATGCAAAATATGATCAACACGTTCTTTTGATATCTTTAGAGTGTCAGCTATCTCACCCAATTTCACTTTACGGTTATCCAAAACAATTTTGTGGATTTTTTTATGTTTTCCGGTTTAACCACCTCATTTGGGTGTCCAGAACGTTCAGCATCATTTGTATCTGTACGACCGCGTTTAAATTCAGCACGTCAGTAAATGATGAGTGATTCTCCAGGGGCAGAGTCCCCGTAACACTTATCAAGCCATTGCTTTGCGTCAACGGTATTTTTTCCAATCAAAAAACAGTGTTTACTCAACACACGAAATTCGATTTTTTCCATTGTTTTGAAAATATCAAAAGTAGCGTCACTAAAACCACTGTAACTTGTAAACTAATCATCGGAATGTCATGAAATTTGACACGTATCGTTTGAAGGTTGGCACTTCCTAAAAATCGTATGGATTTTTTGAAAAGGGCAACATCTCTGTGTTAGACCAACAACGTTTCAGCCTACGTGTTTATATATATATATATATATATATATATATATATATATATATATATATATATATATATATATATATTATTATATTATATTATATTATATATATATTATTATATTATATTATATAAAACTCATACTGCCTATGGATAGTAACAATGTCAATTTTCTAGATTCAGCCGGTTTTCCATTATTCTAAATTTGGATTATGAGCAATTTAAGTATGTAAAAATTGAAAACGGTGGTTAAAGTTTATTTTTTATCAGATAGCATATTGGAGCTATAATCAGAAATAGTCATTTTGTCAGGATTTTATCCGCAAATGTTGTCTTGAAACAGTGGAAAAAAGGCAAAAATTTGTGTAATTTTTCAGTGGTCATTATCTCAGAAATTATTAATACATATTTGCAATATAAAATGGTTATCTAGAATTTTCAGTAGAACTGAAAAAAAAATAAAAATCGACAAGGTATTTTATTTAAAATAAGATTTACGCCGCGTTTCCTGCAAAACCGGAAATGACTAACAGTTGTTTTTCTATCTGAAATGGGCCGCTACTTAGACTATACTTTTAAATCAGATTTTATTTTGTTTAAATATGGCGGCCCGACACACTCCGATTATATATATATATATATATATATATATATATATATATATATATATATATATATATATATATATAACGATAATACCGATATGAATTTAATTTCAAACGGTGGTATTATTTTTATCATTAGAATGCCGATTTTCTACTCTTTCCAATAATGGTTTTACGGATTAAAATTAGAGCCGTTTGGCTCGTTCAATAACGTACTCGTTGCGCGTTATTCATCCCCATAAAAACACATGCAAGTGCATTTTCCTGTCATTCCTTTGTCGGAACTTGAACCGTCAACATCTCTGCTATACTTGCACACTAATTGCGTTATCGGAAAATGGATATCACCCCGGAAGAAACAGCACCAGGCATTGCTCTCTTGCAAGAAGGGCATAGCCAACGTGTAGTCGCTGCGCAACTGCACCTGAGCCAGCCAGCTGTCTCCAGAGTCTACAGACGTTACATGCATCTTACTGGATGTGAAACCATTTTGGTTTCTCGTGCTAAGGAACGACAATGCGAGGTTACATGCTGCTGCACCGGTGCGGCAATACCTGGCTGAAATGGGAATATTCACATTAGACTAGCCTGCGCGGAGTCCTGACCTTAATCGAATCAAACACATGTGGGATGAGTTCAAAAGAAGGGTTCGAGCCAGAAATCCAGCCCCTATATCGCTGAGGCACTTAAAGGTTGCGATGGCTGAAGAGTCGGGAAGAATGTCACAGACAGTGGTGAAAAAGTTCACACGCTCCGTGAAAAACCGGCTGGAAGCAGTAATAAGGGCTAGGGGGGTTATACAAAATAATGATTTTGGTTTTTATCAATAAATTTAATTGTTAAACTGAAAATTTGTTTAATTTTTCCTTTCTCTTACCCCTATTTTCAAACCTTGTTCTCCTTGTTTCCCCTTTTAATCATTTTAATCTGTAAAAAGCATGAGGTATTCTATGGAATTTAGTATCATTAGAAAGAGAATGGAATGGGCTTTCAAATGATACTAAAATCCGCAAAAATATATGAACACTAAATTCTAATCCGTGTTAAATGAGTCGATTTTCTTGCACACCAGTATATATATATATATATATATATATATATATATATATATATATATATATATATATATATATATGTATGTATGTATGTATGTATGTATTTATGTATGTATGTAAATAAATACTATTTTATTTTCTTAAAATTATGCTTTTCTTACAGAGGTCGTCCTGGCGAAATCTACGCCCGCATGCCCGTTCAAAAATATGCAACCCACTATAAAATGGACCACCCGAAAAGGGGTTTGGCCCTGATTTTTAACCACGAAGTTTTCGAGTGCGGTGGTCTCAAATCGCGTTCAGGAACCAACGAAGATTGTAAAAACTTGAAAGACTGTCTCTCTGGCCTGGGATTCGACGTGCAAGTTTTTAAGGATTTGAATTATATGGACTTGGAGTATCAAGTTCGACAAGGTAAGCGTTTAGCATAATAGATCTAAATTTTAATAATCTTATATTAAAGATATTTTGATAAGATAAAATCCGAATTCAACTCGGGGAATTTTTAGTGTAATCTTGCCTTTTTCACTGAAACATATTCCAATTCCAAACAAAAACGGGTAAAAATTGTAACACTTGCTTAAAAAAAGGTTAGCGTAAGTTGGCAACTTGAACCATCTCATTGGCAAAGAAAAATATATAAAATTAAAGTTTTTGTTGGTTTATTATATATTGACTTTCAATCGGCGTGGCTTGATGACTTATCTAACAGTACTTTCAATTAACACAATAAAAGATCTTTGTCATTTAATGTATTTAGTTATTCACTCTGATGATTGCCTTTATTTTTTGTGTCTTGATTACATTTTACATAACTTGATTGACTGAGCTTTTTAGGATGTATCATTGGCATTATTTATTTTTTAAAAATATGTTTTTTTTTTATTGGTCTATACGTGTGCAGGGAGTCCCTAAATCCAGGAGCGGCACGAGTGCGGAAAAGTAAAAAAAAAGCGATTCACGTTGTTCGGTGCGAAGCACCAGCGCGATCAATTTGTGGTATTCTATGAAGAGATAAATTGAACGACTATCCTATGCAACCTTATATGCGTGAAGTGTTTTTATTAAATAGCTTTAGCCTAGCGGAGATCTTTTTGTCAGTTTTTTGAAGTTTGCAATATTTCTTATGCAGCTTACGAGGCACATTGCACACAGGCACACGACGCATCTAAGAAATCTCACTGCGCGGTATTATAAAATTTTCAATAACTCTTGTTATTTATATTGGGTGTATAAATTAATTTAGAGGGATATCGCTTTATTGTAAAAAATGGTTACAAATTGATTATTTAAATTACACAGGCCAACAAAAAAAATATTTGTAAAAACTTTTTAAACCAATACATCTAAGTGTTATGTATTTTTGGGTGCTGAAACTGTATCTGGTATCAGTTTTTTTTATATCACCTACAGTTTTCTCACAATATGACATCGATTAAATTTCAAAATAGGGAAAATTTGAAAAAAAAAACTGAGCAAACTGTTGATCTCTTGTTCTATAATGGTAAATAGATGTTCCAGATTCCAATAAATGTTTTTCTTTCAGCCTAGAACCAAGCAATTCTGCTTTTTCCTTAATCAAACCCAAATCACTCACTAAATCATTTAACTCGGCTTGTGTAAACAACTGTGGTTTTAAATTTTCTAGAGAACATTGAAACTCATCATCATCCGGTCGACTTTTATTAAATTCGGGGACTGGACTGTAAAACGTCATCAATAGACTGAGGTGGCTCAGGGACCGGAAGTCCCGGTCCATGTCCTACCGGCTGATTAGCTGAAGTAATGTTAGGATAGACAATTACTTTCTTATTTTTGCAGTTATATATCCAGAAAAATCAACGCTGCAAAAATAACAATCATTTGAATGATTTTTTTGCCCTTTCCATATCATGAGTACTGCAAATCTAAAAGCTTTCTTTTCTTTCTTATACCATTTCCTAAGATCCTCGACATAAACATAACATACTTTGTGAGGAGCCCCAACATTTTTCTTGATTACCGATTTCCACACCAAAATATGCAAAGTATACTTTTTTTACAAAATCAGTAATGTTTCTTTGATGTTTTTTAACTACAGACTCACCACATATATAACAAAAAGTGTTGGGAAAGTTTACAACCACGATAAGCCTTACTTTGAGTGTGAATTAAAGTACATGGGTTAAACACTGCAATGCGAGGTTATATTAACTGGAAGAAAACAAACAGCTGTGACATTTATCGGAACTGCCAATCTAATAACATTTGATTTTAGTGCCAACCTTATAAAATTCTGATTTTATTGCCAACCTAATAACATTCGAATGAAAAAAATAAACTTTTCACATTTTGAATATTAAAATGTGAAAATTTGGTGGGTGATACGACTTTTTTATTATTATTTTCGGACTCTGAACACCAAAAAACATAGGAATTAGGTAAAATTATTAAAAAAGTTTTTTCGTCGTTGGCCTGTGTTATTGTCAATCGTAAGCCACTATTTTCTCTCATCTTTGTGACAGCATATAAATACCACGTTGAAAGAACGACTTATCTTTTGAAGCTATTCACGAATCGACCCATTTTTTGGTATCTTCATGGGAATGGAAGCGGTGTTCAGACAGGCTGTGCGTCATCGATCGGAACAAGTGATAATTAGAGGGAGCAAGGTCTAGTGAATACAGCGGATGAGGTAGGACATCCCATCCAAGCGCTTCTAGCGTTCCATTGACGGGTTTTGCAACATGTGGCCGAGCGTTGTTATGTTGAAAAATCACTTCGTCGTGTCTTTTGACATATTACGATCGTTTTTCCTTCAACGCTCGGCTCGATTGCATCAATTGTTGTCGATAACGTTCCCCAGTAATAATTTCATTGGAGCAGCTCATAATACACTACACCCAGCTGATCCCACCAGATACACAGCGCTTTGGATTATCGTAGCGTATCCATTTTTTATCACCAGTTACTCCTAATGGTTCTGCAAGTTCTTTTTCCATTTGGAACGGGTCTTTATCGAGTAATGCGTCCAATTCGTCATCTTTAAACTTTTTTGGCTGACCTGGACGTTCTTTGTCTTCCATGTCAAAATCACCACTTTTAAAGCGTCGAAACAAGTACTCACATGTTTTTATCGATGGAATATAGTCACTGCAGGTTTCCGACAGCAATCGATGACTTTCAGCAGTACTTTTCTTTGAATTGAACAAAAAAAGTAACGCTTCCCGCGTTGATTTTTTGGCACGTAATGCGACATATTTAATGCTTAAAAAAAATATGTTGTTTACCCTTCGACAAAATAACATATAGTAAAAATTAAAGTCTAATGGTGGTGCTTCACCCTGAATATAGCAACAGTATGCCCCTATGCGATATAATACAAGTTACGCCCCCTGTGAGACATCCTTCAAAATTCATTCACACTCCTCATATACCAGGTGTACAAGTATGAATGCGGATTTCAGACAACAGATGGTGCACCAATTCAGTTTGTGATATAAAGATTTGACACTGCGTCATTTTGTTGTGTCATCAACAAGTGTGTCAGATCAAAGAGCATTCGCGGACAGCATTAATTTTTTGTTTTCATTTGAAGAAAACTGCTGTTGAATCATACCGATTACTTCGAGAAGTTTATGGTGAACATGCTCCATCGTAAGATACGTGTGAATGATGGTTTTCAGCGTGTCTAAAGTGGTGATTTCGATGTTGCAGACAAGGAACGTGGAAAACCGCCAAAAAAAATACGAAAATGTGGAATTGCAAGCATTGTTGGACGAAGATGATTCACAAACACAAAAACAACTCGCGAGTAATTGGGCGTTCGTCAACAAGCTGTTTCCAATCGGCTACGAGAGATGGGAAAGATTCAGAAGCCGGTAGATGGGTACCACATGAGTTGAACGACAGGCAAATGGAAAAGCGCAAAAAACACGTGTGACATTTTGCTCGCTCGGTGCAAAAGGAAGTCGTTTTTTTGCATCGTATAGTTACAGGGGATGAAAAGTGAATTTATTTTTGAGAATCTCAAGCGCAAAAAATCATAGGTAGACCCAGGCGCACCATTCACATCGACCGCAAGACCCAATCGCGTTGCAGAAAGACGATGCTCTGTGTTCGGTGGGACCAGAAGGGCGTGGTTTATTATGAGCTGTTAAAACCTGGGGAAACGGTAAATATTAAACGTTAACAACAACAATTGACCGATTGGAACCGTTCACTGCTTGAAAAAAGGCCAGAATACCGAAAGAGGCAACACAAAGTCATTTTTCTTCATGAAAATGCTCCATCACATACGGCAAAACCAGTTCGCGACACGTTGGAAGCACTCAGATGGGAAGTTCTACCCCATGCAGCTTACTCACTAGACTTGGCTCCTTCCGATTACCACTTGTTTGCGTCGATGGGTCACGCACTTGCTGAGCAGCGCTTTGGTTCGTACGAAGATGTGAAAAAATGGCTCGATGAATGGTTCGCAGCAAAAGGGGAAGATTTTTACTTTCGTGGTATTCACAAATTGCCCGAAAGATGGGAAAAATGTATAACAAGCGATGGAGCATACTTGGAATAAAGCACTTTTTATCATTCTTCCGAATTTAACATGTTTTTTTAGAAAAAAAATCCGCATTTCATACTTGTACACCTGGTATTAGAGAGTTATATCTCATCGATAATCATTATTCAAATTACTTAAAAGGGGGAAAGTTTAAAAATGATAAATTTGGTGCCTATCGAGGGTTATCGATACCTATCGATATATCGAATAAAATCCTATCCCTAATCCTGGCTACATTATTGTTTGTTGTAGTTGGAATAGTGCTATTATTTGCATTTGAAAGAATTAAATGGAAGTAATTTCAATTGTATTGTTTGTTATATTAAAATTAAATAACAAACGTAGCTGTTTTAATTGAAAATAGGAACTTGTTGAAAAAAATAAATGTCATTTATAACCAGATAAGTAATGATAAATTCATCTGAATGCCTTCGATATTGTCTAGTGTATTTTTCAGTATGACACATTAAAATTAAAAGCGGCTTACGTATATGAAGGTATTTCTTAGATAATAAGAAACACAAATTTATGTGGCTAATAATAATAATACTTTGCGGTTGTTGAGTTTCTTTGGCTTATTGCCTACCATTGCACAATTATGAATAATCTCAAATATTTGTTTCATCCTGTTTACTTTTTTTATAACTTAAACTTAATAACCTTCAAGTGGATTGAAGACCTGAAGTGGTGCAAAATAACAAATATCATTGATTATTATTTTATTTTGCTAGATACGAGGATTATATGATAAGTACCTGGCCTCGACAAGAAAAAAACATTTTTATTTATTTATTTATTTTTATTTATTTATTGAAATAATATACGGGAAACCCCATTATTTTACAATAAAATTTTTAAAATTATACGATACAGGTAAAAGATGAAATGAACAGGACAACAACAAAAAAAAGTCACAATAAGTTCTCAATAGAATCACAATAAGGCCATCATAAATAATCACATATAGGAAAATAACAGTCATCACAGCCGATTTAAGAATTTACTGAGTGAGCCTACAAAAGGATCACTATCTGGATGAGAACTTAAATAAGTTAGAGTGCGCGAGATTGGAGAGTGCATATTATAATTTGTATGGGAGTAAGGTATATAAAAGAGCTCATGTTTTCTAAGAGTCCTAGAGGGAATCTTCAGGTTTATGCTGTTAATAAGTAAGGGGCAATCTATAAGACCACTTATCAATTTGTATATAAAACTTAGATCCCTCTGATCTGTCCTGGACTCCAAGATTGGAGATTTAGTATTGCTGTCACTCCTGCTAGATCATTATGCATCCCTAATTTAAATGAACAAAATTTTATAAATTTATTTTGTACTCTCTCAAGTTGTACTTTATGACAGTTGTAGAATGGAGACCAAATTGTAGAGGCATATTCTAGGTGACTTCTGACAAGAGAGCAGTACAATAATTTATGTGCCGGTAATGACATATCTCTACAGGTGCGAATAATAAGACCCAACATTTGAGAAGCTTTCCCCTTAACAAGGTTATAGTGTTCTCTGAACGAAAGTTGACTGTCAAAGACAACCCCCAAATCCTTTATTGAATTCACAGATTGAAGTTCATGACGCTCAATAGTATAGGAATTGTTTTTTTATATTTCTAAGTCTTGAAAAGGTTATAGAGTAACATTTATTGATATTCAGAGAAAGGTCATTTGATTTAGCCCTGTTTACAAAGGAGTTCAGATTTTTTCGCAGTATATCAGAGTCATCCTGGGACTTAATTATACGAAAGATTTTCAAGTCATCAGCATATAGTAGGTAATCACAGTCCGATAAGCAAGTTATCAGATCAAGCAAAAATAAATTAAATAAAAGAGGAGCACAGTGTCCACCTTGAAGTACCCCAGAAGTTACTCCTACATACTGAGATTGGCAATTACCAATTTTTACAAATTGCACACGATCCATCAGCATACTCCGAAACCACTTCGAAGATTTCTCACCAAAGCCCAGAGACTTAAGTTTTGCCAACAATATTTCAAGATTGACCCCTGTCAAAGGCCTTCGAGAAATCAGTGTATATAGCGTCCACCTGATAGCCACACTCAAAGGCCTCTAACAAGACCAATTCATAGAAAACTAGATTTGTGGTAGCTGATCGTCCTCTGATGAACCCATGTTGCCTCATATCAAGAACTCCCCTACATGCCCAACTCAATTGGTCACAGATAAGGCTATCTAGTATCTTAGGGATGGCCGACTGCCTTGAAATACTCCTGTAATTTTCTGTATACTCTCTCCCTCCTGATTTAAACACTGCTATAATGTAACTTGATTTCCATACTCTTGGAAGCTCACCCTCGGCTAGGGACTTATTAAATAATAAACATAAGGGAAGAGTGATACTATATTTAAGGTTTCTTAGAAACTCTGGTAACTTTTTATGTGTAAAATTTATTTTATTTTTAACATAACCTCCTTTTAGCTCGATACACTTAGTTTTTTTAGATCGATACACTTGATCCAACCTTTTTTTGTCTTCTGTATCCCATCTAAAAAATACAATTTTTCCATTTTAAAATAGACGTTTGTTTCAGCAATCACCTCATCGTTTGAGCTAAATTTTGTTCCGCCAAGCCATTTTTTCACATTCGGAAATAGGAAATAATCGCTGGGGGTGAAATCTGGCAAAATACGGATGCAATTCGTATCCTAACTCGTGGAACTTTGCCATGGCGATGACACAAGAGTGCGCGCGGGTATGGTCTTGATGAAAGATAATTTTTTTCTTCGTCAAATGCGGATGTTTTTCTTTCATAGCATGGTTGAAACGATTCACTAAGTTTACCTAATACTCTCCATTAATCGTTTTGCCCTTTTCAAGGTAATTGACGTGGATTATGCCAAAACACTGAAGCCATGACTTTGTTGGCCGATAAAGTTGCCTTGGCCTCTTTTGGCGCCGGTTCGCTACAGCAAGCCCACTGTTTGGACTGTTCTTTGTGCTGTGATGAATACATGTTTCGTCAACAGTTATGAATCGTGCCAAAAAGCATTCTGATCGCGCTTTAACATCGCCACACATTGTTTTAAAGTTGACACACGTACGTGTTTGTGGTCAATTGTGAGCAATCGCGGCACCCTTCTTGCTGACAGCTTTCTCATATTCAAATGAATTGTAAACATGTTCTACACCTGCTCAATCGAGATGCTTACAGTCTCAGCAATCTCACGCACTTTTACTCTCCGATCATTTATCACTATTTCTGATGTGGTGACCTTATTTGGACGACCCCTACATGTTCTTCATCAAAAATGCCGCGTTTGAATTCAGCTGTCCCATATTTTATGGTCGATAATTTCGTCGAGTTCCGGTTTTATCTTATCATTCGTTTTATCTTTAAAAATAAATATTTTATCCCCGCTCGATCGATATTCAGTTTTTTCCGTTGTTAAAATCACAAAAGTTGTTCTATTTAAATGGCTGCCACTCACAAACTAAATCACGTAGCGACTTGAAAATTTGACACGATTCTTGTGTAAACTTAAGTTTACGAAAAATATAATTTTTTAAACAGTAGTAGCGCCATCTTTGGCCGAGGCCAGGTATTTATCATACAACCCTCGTATTAAAAAAAAATTATAAATACTAGTGATTAATTTCTTGTATTAGTATTTCTTTCACAGTCCTGAACCTGAATAGGGGAGTTAAAGGTATTACCCGGGTATAACAGGAAAAAAGGGAGGACATCCCTCATTAAATCTCCAATGAATATGACAGGAGAATAATTGAAGGGCGAAATTTTCTTTTGAGTAATGTATTAAATGGGGCACCTTCGGAGTACTGATAAAGGACCGGAGGTGGAGTGGGTGGTGGGACCTCTCCTACAATTATTATTATTATAGTCCCCTGAAAGCATGACATAACTTGCAGTTTAATAATTTTCAAAATAGTAATATAACACATAGGCTGAAAAGTTTTTGGTTTAGCTACTTAAAACACATTTTTTTTTTTTCCAAAATTCGACTTTGTTCATCAACATAGTTTCCTTCAAGAACAATACAATTACTCCAACGTTTTTCTAACATTTCTATACCTTTCTTGTAGAAGGATTTGTCTTTGCCTTCAAAATAGGCCGCAATTTCGGCGATAATTTCTTCACTGGAGCTAAATCACTTTCCCGCGAGCATTTTTTTGAGGTCTGCGAATAGGTAATAGTCGCTGGGGGCCAAATCTGGAGAATATGACGGATGAGGAAGCAATTCGAACTTCAATTCATGCAATTTTGCCATCATAACTATTGACTTGGGACACGGTGCATTGTCTTGATGACTTTTTTCTTGTTCATTTGGGACCCTTTCTTTGCGATTTCTGCGTTCAAACGCACCAATAACTTTATATAATATTCGCTATTGATGTTTTTCCCTTCTTAGCATAGTCGATGAAAAATTATTCCGTGCGCATCCCAAAATACAGAGGCTGACTGTCGCTTCGGGCGGCTTTCACCGGCTGTTGTCCACTCAACTGACTGTCGATTTGATTCCGGTGTGTAGTGGGGATTCATGTTTCATTTATTGTCATATATCGCATGAAAAAATCCTTTTTATTGCATTTAAACAGGTCCAGAGGAACTAGAGCGAGAAGTTAGACGGAAAAACAGAAAACGGAAGCAAAGAGCACATACAGGGATGAGAAAGACCGATACGAGTAAAGTTTACAAAAGAGAGCCTGAGATATAAAGCTATCAGAAACACAAAAAAATCTGAAGGGGCTAGATATTTGGGTAGAAGAGGATTACCCTAAGGACATACGGGAGCAAAGAAGAATACTATTACCACACTTGAAGGAAGCAAGAAGCAAAGGGCACGAAGCCTTCTTGGTGTACAATAAATTGATAGTAAATGACAGATCATATATGTCTAAAGATATAGAAGCATGACAAGAGAATGAGCATGATACAGAAACAAACACTAGGCCAAAAAGAACCGTATATGAAAGATCACCGGAGAGCCTGGACCTAAATGGAAAAATAAGAAGGGTAAGCGCTTCATGCTCAAAATTGGCAATGAAAACGGACGACGACCTGGATATTAATAGGAAACAGAAGCAGGGGTATATTAGGATAGGAAACTGGATTATTAAAAGTTTTACAATACAGAACTAGCAAAAGAGATGCAAAATTATGGTCTGGAATACATGGGAATAACGGAGACTAAAAGGAAAGGATCCGGAACAGAAAGGTTAAACAGTGACCACTGGATAATATGGTTAGGGGTCAAGAAGAAGGAATTCGCGAGAGCGGGCGTTGCTTTAATCGAGAACAAAAACATGGGGAATGTCAAAAATGAAAGATACGTAGGTTAGAGAATACTATCAGTAATAATTGCGGAGAAGAATGAAGAATATTGGTGGTGGCGTATGGGCCAACAGAGGATGCGAAAAAAGAGAAAAAAGGAGAAATTCTTCGAGGATTTACAAAAATAAATAGATTGTAACATTCATTTTTTCCTAGATTTTAAGACCATGTAATGTTACTGATTTTTCACTTCAAATTGTACTTATTTTCATTTTTGTTTCGAACGGTATATTAACAAGAGATTCCAAGCCGTTCGGTATATTAGTGTGCTGTGCGGGTTTCTGACCGAATCTATCGGCACGCCGGGATTGGTTGAAAATGTGTATCCGATTTTTGGTTCCGGCGTCGCGATATGACCGAGAAGGCCCACGGCTTATTTAAGGGTCCGGTAGGACAGGGATCGAGGGCTGAGTACCATCAAGCCGCAGCCAGGCTAATTTTCATCGGAGCCGCCAAGTAGGCTTCCTTCGACAGAGCTGCAGTAAAGGCTCATAACTACAATCATGAGAGCTAAATAAAGCACAAGTTTTTTAACGAAAAGCCGTAGTGGGCTCTCTAAGTGTTTACTAGAAAAGTGTGAAATCGGTCGTGTTCCATCGAAGCCGAAATCAAAACAGTAAGTTACCAAAACATCCTTCCATAGACTTATCCCTGAGTAGTGCCTCAACAGCAATTTGAACTGACTAAAAAGTGAAGTGAAAAGCACTATTTTTCGTCCTCGGGAGTAGTCAGAGTTTAGAATTTAAATGTCATAACTACCTGTTAGGCTAAAATTTTTTTTTAGTAATCCTGTAAAACTGCAAAGGTTAGAACTTTTTATTTTTAAAAACATGAATAAATTTTCTTTTTGTTGATTAAAGCTAGTGTCTCACTGAATACCTATCTTACTTTTCAGGATAAGAACGGCTGTACCAAACTGATTTTTTTATTTACCAACAGTACACCCTTTCAGTATTTTTTCATTTTTTTTTTTTTTAGCTGAAGTTAGATCCTTTCTATTTTAAAATGAATGGTGCCCAAAAAGTCGTACAGCTGAGGTTTCTTTAAAAATAGAAAATAATTCCAAAAAGACGTACAAAAATTATCTCTTACCCATATCTCTCTCTACCAAAGAAAACTGAGCTAGTGTGTGTTTAATTTCTTTAGTTCTTTTAAAATCAGGATTCACTCAATTCATTATCAGAAATTAAAGCGGGGCTGCAAGAAAATTGTGCTCAAGCGTGGGACAAACAACTTCTAACAGGGTACAAAAGTGCGGGCAAGTTAACACCATACAAGATGATAGTAAGAACAGCACAATAATCCTAGGAGACCTAAACGGAAGAGTAGGAAACGTAAATAGAGATATCGAGTGGTGCCTAGGAAAGGAAGGGGAAAATGCTAAAAATACATTTGGGGAAAGAATAGCAAACTTCTGCATAAAAAACGAGCTGATCATAACAAATAGTCACTTCAAACATAAGGAAGTACACAAATATACAAGAGAAATCGCGAGCAGAAAAGAAAAGTCAATAATAGACTACTTCTTGGTAACCAAAGATATATGGAAAAAAGTGAGGGACATAAAAGTCAGGAGAGGAGCAGAAGTTGGTAGTGACCACTATTTAGTGGTTATGAAGTGGCAAAAAGAGATGGAAATGAAGGAAGAGAAGGGAAGAAAAGTGGAAAATAAAAAGATAAGATGCTATAGACTAGAAAGACAGGAACACCGGGACAAATACCGAAGGCAGATACAACAAGACATGCAAGGCATAACGGGGAGGGAAACAATAGGAGATATGTGGACGAAGATAAAGGAGGCAATACTAAAGGCACCGAAGGGGTATGTGGGACCGCAAGGATTGTAAACAAAGAATGCAAAAAGACACAGTGGTGGAATGAAAAAATAAAGAACGCAATTAAAGTAAAAAGGAGAAAATGGAAGAACTATCTAAGCAAGAAGACGCAACGGGATTACGAAGAATATAAAAGACAAAGGAAGGTGGTTAAGGACTTGGTAAAAGATGGAAAGAGAGCAATGTTGATATGTCTAAAGATATAGAAGCATGAGAAAAAATGAGGAAGGCGTACAACGAAAATTAAAAACTGTTCTATGGAGTGATGAGAAATCAAAGAAAAAACAAAGAAACCATACGAAGAAATATAAAAGGTGAACAAGGGACAATATTAACAGAACAAGAAATCATGGAAAGATGGAGGCAGTACTTCAAGAACCTTTTAGAAGGGAGAGATGTTACACAACAAATAAACCGAGCAAAGAACTTGCAGCAGGCAAGGGGGACGGAGAGAGATGAACATGAAGAAGACATAAGCAAAGACGAAATCAAAGCGGCATTAAGCAAAATAAAAGCAGGCAAAGCGCCAGGACAGGACAATATAACGGTGGAAATGATAAAAGCCGGAAACGAAGAAATGGTAAGAATATTGTAAATATTGATGAATAAAATATACACAGAAAAAAACGAAGACAATGATCATAAGCAAGGAGAACAAAATGCATGAAATATGCCTAAGAGAAGAAAAAATACAGCGGGTAGAAAGTTTCAAATATTTGGGTGCAGTGGTAACGAGGGATGGAGGGCTGGATGGGGAGATTAGGGCGAGGACAGAGGCAGCGGGGAAACTCATTAATAGTATCAAGAACACATTCCTAGGCAAAAAAGAAATACCAAAATCAACAAAACTACAAATCTTCAAAAGGATGGCGAAATCAATAATTACGTACGGATCTGAAGTGTGGACAACAACACAAAGTCACAAAAGTAAGATACAAGCATCGAAATGAGATTCCTCAGAAAGATTGAAGGAAGGACAAGACTGGATAGGATAAGAAACGTTAATATACAGGAAACACTGGAAATGAAGCCGATTCAGGAGAAAATAGAAGAAAGTCAGTTGAGGTGGTTTGGACATATACAAAGAATGGGACAGGAAAGACTGGCAAGAAGAGTGTATGAAGCAAGAGAGAATAAAAAACCAAGTCGAGGAAGACCACGAAGAACATGGAGGGAGGAAGTAGTAGTAGCAATGGAGAAGCGGGGAGTGAGGTGGGAGGAGGCAACAAGGCTAGCCCGAAATAGAGAAAGATGGAGAGAAATATGGAAGACCCCAACCTAACCCAACCCACTCACACCAGCTTACACCGAGAGGTATCATGGCTAAGGATTACAAAAAAAAGAAGAATTAACAGGTCCAAACCTCGCTCCGAATCATTAACACGTTGTTGCTTTTGGTCCCCTGTGAGCAAACGCAGTACCCATTTCGAACAGAGCTTTTTCATGCTCAAATGTTCATGCAAAATATGACTAACACGTTCTTTTGATATTTTTAGGGTGTCAGCTATCTCACGCAATTTCACTTTACGGTCATTCAAAATAATTTTGTGGATTTTTTTGATGTTTTTTGGTGTAACCACCTCATTTGGGCGTCCAGAGCGTTTTAGCATCATTTGTGTCTGTACAACCGCGTTTAAATTCAGCATACCAGTAAACGATGAGCGATTTTCCAGAAGCAGAGTCCCCGTAACACTTATCAAACCCATTGCTTTGCTTGAACGGTATTTTTTCCTATCAAAAAACAGTGTTTAATCAATACACAAAATTCGATTCTTTCCATTGTTTTGAAAATATCAGAGGTAGCGTCACTAAAACCATTGTAACTTAAACTTAAAGAGAGTCCTCGTAACACTTATCAAGCCATTGCTTTGCTTGAACGGTATTTTTTTCCCATAAAAAAAGTGTTTAATCAACATACGAAATTCGATTTTTTCCATTATTTTGAAAATATCAAAGTAGTGTCACTAAAACCACTATAACTTGTAAACTAATAGTCGAAATGTCATGAAATTTTGACACGTATCGTTTGAAGGTTGGTACTTCCTAAAAATCATAGGATTTTTTTGAAAAGGGCGACAATCTATGTGTCAAAAACTTTTCAGCCTACGTGTTACAAGATTTTATAATAATAGTACATTATTTTATTACCTAACAGAATACATCAATTTCTAAATATAACTAAATATATGAATACTACAATAGAATTTATAACAGTAATAATAATAATAATCAGGAGATTATTATTAACTATTATGTCCATTATCTATGAAATGCCAAGTTACATTTATACTGGCACTTAAACGAATAGAACAAGTTAATAATAAATGAAAGATCACATTATTCACAAAAATATATTAAAATTTTACACACTACTTGTATGAACTCGGCAAAATCTTTGTTCAAGCAAATAAGATGTTTGAAACGTCTGGTATAGATTTGAGGTACATTCAAAATGACCGCAAAATTAGTCCGTTTTTTCAGCCTTTACTTTGAGACAAAAAAAGCAAACTTAACGTAAAATGTATTAAATTAAAGCTAATTAAAAATCTACAAGGCCATATTTTTCCATTTTTTTTATTTAGGGGTAACTACCCCCTGTTTCGAAGGTTAAAAGGGTGAAAATAAAAATATTTATGACGTGTAATTCATGGAAATGGGTAATTATTTACATATTCTCTACCCAATACGGTATAGTCAGTTAAAAACCACCCTCAAATGGGGGTCGCAATTAATAGGGATCCTGCCAAACTCACAAACATGACTCCCAAGACTAGGAAAAAATACAAAGAAATAATCAAAATACTGAGAATATAGCGCTGGATTTTTACGTTTCTCAAACTTAGCGCTAAGGGATACCACCCCCTAAAAGGAGGTTGAAATTCGTGTTGTCCTATTTTCATGAATTAGTTAGCTTCGAGCGGCAGCGTAAATCCAACCACGCAACCTCCACGTGATATGCTTTGGGTAACGCTGATACCGGTGGTGAAAAATTTATCGAAGTCCGTGGACCTTTTGAAAGGAAAGCAAAAGTTTGGAAAATTTTTTTCACGGTGGTTTTCTTATGATTACTCGAAAACCATTAGTGATAAAAATATCAGGATCTGAAGACTAGAAGCTTGAAACTACAATTTGCTTTTTTTTCATCGTTCCACGTCCATTTTGTGCTGAGATACAGCTTCTTGAAAATCACCCAAAAATTTCGGATTTTTTTTTTGATCGTTTAATTTTTGCGCGTAGTTTATATATATATATATATATATATATATATATATATATATATATGTATATATATATATATATATATATATATATATATATATGTATATATATATATATATACAGTTAAACTTTTGTGTAAAAAACAAATTTACCCTAATAAGACCTGTTACACGTTTTTGCTGGTGGTATTCTTTTTTTATTTTTAGTTGCTGCGATGGATCACACACACCATGATTGCGTACTTGTAGCCGTCCTCTCCCATGGCGAATTGGGCATAGTTTACGCAAAAGATACTCCATACAAACCTGATAATGTATGGGGTTTATTTACAGCAGATAGATGCCCTTCACTCGCTGGTAAATTATTATAAGAACGGGTTTATTAATGCATGGTTACCTTAATTTGTAATTGAATGTGGTTTAAATATTTATAATGAATTAGGAAATTTAATATTTTAATATTTGAATAAACGATTTGCCTAGTACTGATAAACCCTTTCTAAATATTTTTTTTATTATAAAGATTATAAATGCTATTTCGATTAGCTCAACAAGAAGTTAAATTGATTATTAAAATTTTTAGCTATAATATCATCCGCTATTACTTATAAAAATATTTATTTCACGCCTATAACTGTCCTGAATGTATCACATCCTTTTTGATTTATGTTCACGATCGAAAATTTGTGGTAAAACCATATAGGATCGTCAGGAGCGATGATTGGCTGATGATACTAACATGGTGATAACTATTATGTAGTGGCATTGTGCCTAAGATTCCAAAGTTCCAACATAGTAGATTAGATGTCTGTAGCATTTTCCAAACATTCATGTAGTTTCTCCACTCGTTAACTTCAGTTTTGTATATTAAACTTTCCATGTAACCCCAGAGGTAAAAATTATAGGGGTTGTAGTGTGATGGTCTTGGAAGCCAAGAAATTGGTCCATTTCCCCCTACAAACTGTTGAAATAATCTATATTTAAATAAATTTCGCATCAAAATGTGAGGACGTATCATCATGGGAGAAACTATTTACTTGTTTGTTTATATATTTAAAAGCACGGCAGTCACCCAGTTTGGGAAAACTAGTAAATACATAAGTACATTATTACCAGTACTAGCCCCTAAATTTATTGAACATCGGAATGGAAAATTCACTCGGCTTCTAAGCCTTTTGAAAATGATTTACTCCATTTCTGGTAAATGCTGCTTTTTGTGGATAACTAAAATTGATCCAGTAAAATTTTCATTCATATTACTTTAATGTAAAAGCCGCGCACAAAATCTGATTCTGTTGCAGCATTTTAGAAAAAAAAATACTATTTATGCACACAAACATAAACAAAACGTCTGTACCTCTTACAATCATAATATTTATCACGACATTAACCATATCAAGATTTTCTGTAATTTCAAAAAGTCCCATCTTTATTATTCAACTTTTGTATAGATAGCCTATATTTGACGAAATGATTTGTTTTAGTGAGTACTATAACCTGTTTCAAGAAATACTAAAAAAACTCCGTACTATTACGTAGAACATTTATGAGATCACTTCGGTGTCTTTCTGTCTGTGTGTGCCGAATTTGTCCGAAACTATTTGAGATAGAAAGTTGAAATTATGCACAAATACAGGAATCAGAGCTGTGTAGTTTTGAAAGTTAAATTTTGACTTAAAGGGCTAGTTTTAGTTCGGGGGGTGAAATCGAAAGTGAAATTTTATGATGTAATACTTGTGCACACTTTTCTTTGTATTATTTTTAAAAAATGGGCAAAAATCTGGAAATTCTTCATAAAGTGTAGGTTGAGCGAAAATTATCACAGGTACATTACGTTTGATAATTTATTTGGTATAAAAAAATCTATGTGCCTTGACAATATGTTGGACGTTTTTTTGCTATACTTTTCAGTACGCGTCGCTCCTGTACCGAAACAACCAAGACAATAAGTTTATTTTATTTGTTTGTAAATATTTATTTACACTTTTATTACTAGAGTCTAGATTGACTTATTGGCTATTAGGTAGTAAGATGCATAACTATTATACATTATTAATTAAGAAAAAACGTGAAAATACATATTGGATCTTATGATATATACATGTCAGGGACCTAATTAACTTAGCCTAGGTAAGGACTTTGCTTTATTTTAAAAGCAATCACCGTACGGAACACTTGGCCGGTTTTTTTTTAAATAAGCTACCTAATTTTTTTTGTATTGTAGGTAAACCAAAAATGTTTTTCTTGCAAGCTTGCCAGGGTGATAAGCTTGACGGAGGTATCAACTTAAGTAGAACAGAAACTGATGGTGAAACTTATAATACCTATAAAATACCAGTCCACGCAGATTTTCTTATTGTTTATTCCACAGTTAAAGGTGTGTAGTTTTTTTTTAAATAGATATAAGTAATCAAAATTTTGACGTCGGCGCTAGTCTTGCACTTAAGAATAAATTTGTTAAATAAAATTTAATGTGGGAAAAGCCCGTAAATTGACAAATTTTTCTCTTATATTCAAAAAACCAAGGTTGTCAGATCACCCCCTTAGCCTTTTTCGATCCCCAGGGGCGTGCGGTAGGTGAGGTGTGCGTGTAGCATCGAGACAATAGGATTGGCTTTTTGCTCCTAAACCTTTGTCCGTGGCGGTCGTGTATTAATAGGCGAGTGCGACCTGCGCCAACTTCAAAGTTTTGCTACATTGTACGTGTTTACGCATTATATTTTGTGCATTAATTACATATTTCTCACATTTCTTGCTTTCACTTAGAGTGACAACAGCGAAGATTTCTTTTGTTAATTATATTTTCTTTTTAAATAGGTAGGCATCAACTTGAACCAATTTTTTGGATTGTCCTTTATATCACTTTTTCGAAATCGGAGTAATTTTTTTTTCAATTTTACTTTTGTATCATTTAGAAATATGTATTCTGTATTGTATAACAATTAAATAAATAAATGGTATACATATTTGGACCTAATAACCTTCAATCATTTTTGGTATAATTATAGAAAGAATTTATAATGTTACTGTTGTTTTTTTGTTAGGTTACTACTCTTGGCGCAACACAACCAAAGGTTCCTGGTTCATCCAAGCTCTCTGTGACGAACTTCGTCGTAGAGCCCACGAAGACGATCTCATGACAATCCTTACATTCGTCTCTCAAAGGGTTGCTTTAGATTTCGAGAGCAACGTTCCAGATTCAGCAACGATGCATCGTCAAAAACAGATCCCGTGTATTATGAGCATGCTAACAAGACTTATAAGGCTTACTGCCCCTCCGGTAGGGAAATAGGGTTACTTACTAATGGCGTGTGAATTGTGTTGTTTTTGTAAATAACTTGCATTTTTAATTAATAATTTTTTGGGAGGGGAGCAGGTGGGCTGGGTTTTTGTTATCTTTATTTTTTCCTCATCATCGCTAGAAATCTCATATTCTTTTCTTTTTAAGGGGTAATGCCACTCTAGAAATCTAAAAAAACCACCATTTTTTTGGTTAAATGATGCTTTAGGGACCTAGAAATAAGGTACAAAGGATTTTATAAGAATACAAAGGATTTTATGAGGGTGCGAAGGTTATAAGTGTGCATTTTATCAAGTGCGCATAATTGTCTCGCAGCGCTCTCCAAACTTTCCGAGAGTTTTTATGCTCGGCGCTGCTTAAATGACTGAACTTTTCTGAATATTGCAGAAATCTATTTACCTACAGAATTTAAGTTCATTTAGAATCTGTCAACAAAACATTAATTTGGAAGACGAATTATATGGCGCAGGCATCGCAAATTAGAAGTATCTAAAAAATTTATATAACTTTAAGACACGTTTTTCTCAAAACTACGTTTTTCAGACTGGTCGGAAATATAACTTCTTTAAATTATCATCGATTTATTTGAAATTTTAACTGTCCGTTCGAAATTACGTTATCTAGCGAAGTACATATGGATTTTACAATTTGTTTTGAACTTTTTTTATAAACGATTTTTTAGGTGATTTTGTTTACCGAAAAAACAAACATGTACCATTCATAAAAAATCAATATTTTTTAATTTTTCTATGTACTTCCCGAGAAAATCTTATGTAGTACTCAAAAAACTTTGCACTTTGTTCTAGCTAAAAAATTGGAGGAGAAATCTTTTCGGCCGCAAAGTACATTTATAAGATGCATCTTCCTTTACTGAGTATTGGTGCCGCCATTTTGTAAAAAAAATTGTTTAAAAATTTGTAAGTGTACTTTAAAGTAGTAGTAAATTTTGGATCGCGTTCATCATATTTAAAAAGGAAATTGTCAAAATCAGGCTTTTTTTCTTAGCTCTAGAGTAGCATTACCCCTTAAGTAACTAGTAAGACTTTGCCATGAAAACAATATTACGGGGGGGTCTTATGAGCTTTTCAATCATATTAGAAACCGACCGTTTCCAGAGAACTTGGGTCTAAGCAACTTTTAATAACCGTTTAGGATAGCCTTATTGGATTAAATTAAAGTAATTTTTCTACAGGATAACTAAAAAAATTAAAATCGAATCGCAAGCCTAACAACCCATAAAAAAGGCACATAAAGTATATTTTTTTTTATAATAAAAAATCAAATTTTCCCTGATGATAGAAAGCAGTCATGAGTGATAATAATCCATTCCAAATTTCAAATAAAGTTAACTGAATAAAAATAAAGCCAAATGATGTTTTGCAGTTTTTCAAAAAAATATCCCATAGTAAAATGTCCTTCAAAATATTCGTGGTCTACTTTAACTTTCTGGCATGGGGCGTAAGAACTTCAAACGCGCCTATTTTTATAAACACATCTTGAAAATTCTACGTACTTTTGAAATACGGAGTCAATTCTCGTGTTCCTGCTAACTCTGTTGATGTCACGTGTTCCATTATTTGGCTGTCTAATATAATCTTATATTGGATTGCAAAAGTTGGTGCTTGATTAGAAACCAAATTAAATACAACACATTTTCATGAAAAATAGTATTTATTAATTAAAAAGGTATTCTCCACCATTTTCTATAATTGTCTCCCATCGTTTTACAAGTTTCTTTTTTGTAGAAACTGAGTAGTTTCTTTTCAAAGAAAGTCGTAATATAGTTTTTTACTTCTTCCATAGAATTAAATTTTTTGCCATTCAGATTGTTTTACAAAGAACGAAACAGCTGCAGATCTGAAGGAGTAAGGTCAGGGAAATATGGCGTGTGCTGGAGGATTTTCCATTTTAACTCCCTAAGTTTTTGCAGTGTCTGTTGAGCGACAGCGTTGTCATGGTGAAAGATGATGCCTTTTCGATTGACCAAATTTGGACGTTTTGTTTGAATTTCAACATTGAGTTGTATGAGTTGCCCACAGTACTTCCTCGCAGTTATTGTTTCGCCCCGTGGAGGAAGCTCGAAAAAATTATTCCTCTGCAATCCCAGACACATAACAACACTTTTTTTCATTGGATGCAATTCAGCCTTTGCCAAAGATTCTGCTCTTTTACTTCCATATTTCCAGGTTCTTTTTCTCATTATATTGTTATACACAACCTATTTTTCATCTCCAGTTATGACTTGATCCAAGAATGGTTCGTTTTGTTGAAGGAGGGAAATGGCTATGAAAACACGGTTCAGTTTGTTCTGTTCTGTCAAAACGTGCGGAACCCATATATAGAGTTTCGAAGTATATCCAAGTTGGACAGAACGAAAGGCAGTCGAATTGTCAACATTTAGTCTTTCAGTAATCCGTGGTTATTCTCCACTAAGTTATTGTTAAAGTCATTATCAATGCCGGGAGATCGCCCTAGAGCAAAGTTCACCGTTTAGATTGAAGTCACCATTTCAAAATCGACCAAACTACTTTTTAACTCCCTTAAGAGCAGGAGCACGATCCAGATAAACGTCTTGAATATTTTTTGTTGCAGTTTCAATCCTTATTCCCTTTTTAAATTCATATAACATCAGATGACGAAAATGTAACTTTTCATTTTCCGTTTTGAATATTAACCTTGCAAACAAATTTTTAAGGTTATGTTAACTCGTGATGCATTTAGATAACTGTCAGTTAATAATATGATTATAAAAGAAACATCAGCACAGTCAAAAGTGCCTGCTTCTGCCATCTATAAAAATCGGACACGAACTCTTGCAATCACCCAGTAGGAACTGATTTGGGCTTGTACTTAAATATTGATTAAAAATATATTTTTTCGTTTTGTAATTGAGTAACAGTAATACCAGACTGTGCTCCCTGTTATAATTTATAGTTCTGGTCACATGATATCTGCCATTACTGTCACTACGCTGGTTACTTTCGGTCATAGCGTTTGATAACCTATGCCAAACAGAAAATACTAGACCAAATCGAGTTTTCAGATTTTAATGCTAATATGTGTCTCTTATGCAGGTGAAAAATAATATTGAAATGAAAAATAAATTTAATTCATTCCCATTTGGTTACAATTCACCGGTCAAGACGAATTTTGAGCTTGGGTTCTGGATATCTGATTTTTATTTCTTCCACGTTATTAATCATAGAAAAAATAGTTTTACGCGATAAAATTTGCTTTTGTCGTTACCAGAACGAAAATACGGATTTCAAGATTTCTCTCTTTTCATACCTTTGTTGTAAATAAAAATCAAACAAACTTTTGTTATTAATTTAAATCATTTTTATTTACAAAAAAAAACAATTGAAAATAATCAACTAATGTAAGAGTACACATAAAAATATTTAAAATGAATATTTTTTCGTGTTTCTCCTGTGCGTGTATAGGCTTTCTCGCATTAGCTCCCCAAATATAATCCCATCATATTCTCATTGTACTGCCCCTGATAACGCCGTTCAAAGTCCATCACATCTTGATGAAAACATTCCCCTTGCTCTTCTGAATAGGCACCGACGTTATCCTTAAATAGGGACAAGTGAGTATGTAACATAAGCACTTTAAGGGACATTCTGGAACCTATTGCGTTTAAAGGTATCGAGCATACTTTAAATAAGCCCTTTGTAATTTTCAACTTTGCTGTTTCCGAGAATACCAGGAACTATTGCTTTAAGGCTATTCCAGGCTTGTTTTTTGTAATTGTTGAGAAGTTGTGGAAATTCGTCACTGGCCATTATTTTCTTTATTTTTGGTCCGACGAACGGCTTTAACTGCGGCTTCGGATAAAAAATTCTTTAAATATTGAAAAATCAGAATCTTGTCGAAGAGCGTTTACAAATTGCTTCATAAGGCCTAATTTTATATGCAATGGAGGCATCAATTCATGCTTCGGATCCACAATTGGTTGCCAATTGATGTTATGTTATCCTATCTGGAATTCGGTCCGCTTAGGCCATGAATGCTGCTGGTATTGCGCTGTCTGCTCTACTGTGTCATAAGCAAAGGTAGCAAGGATATTTAGTATACTCATCGTCTTGCATTCCCATGAGAAAGTCGCAAATGTGCCAAAATGAGTCTACTTATTTATAAGTTCTTGAAGTCGTTTTAAGACCTAGCGTCACAAAAATACGTTGTATTGCTGCATGCGCACAGTGACTATATGAACCACATGAATGCAATGCTTTCTCCCTCCCGCTCGACCCCTATCTTATTTATTAAAACATGCCATTCAAAAAATTCAATATTTATTTATCATTGTAAAAGGGGCAAATGCAAACTTTATTTATAATAAACGAAGGTTTTGGTTATTTTTGGATATATAAAGTTAGAAAATGGTCATTTAAATATAGACTCGCACAAAACTTCTTTATTAAAACATTCTTACTAAAACACTACTAATATTCATGTTTAAAATTTTACAATCTGAATAAATGTTAGTGGTAGGGAATTTCTAGCGAGGCAAAATTTATTTCGTACACACTTACGTATGATGCAGGTTAAAAAATAAAGTCAAACAAATTTTATTTGAACAAAAGTATTTTTGATTGTTGATTGATTTCTGTAGATTTCATGTCTACAAAAATATACTGTTGTAGTAGTGCAATAATTTTAGAATAACCAGCAATATATTTATATATATATATATATATATATATATATATATATATATATATATATATATATATATATATATATATATATATCTATATATTAATTAGTAGTAATGAGTATCAGATCAAATCCCAGTGTTCATTCTATTTTTTATAGAAAATACTTAGACAAACTTATTTTGTTTAGGGTGTAGTCCAAAAGTAACCAGATTTGGGTTATACTGAAAACTGGATGGCATACCCTTAGTAATTGATTAAAAAAATATTGTACTTTAAATGTAAAATTATACCTGCTCTTTAAATTGTGATGGAAAAAATTGACTGATTTTTTCAACATTTTACACGTTTTGCTCATTCTAGTATCTCTTGATTTCGTTCTTTATATACACATAGTGAATTATAATTTATAATAATAATAAATTATTTTTGTATCTTAGTTCTCATAACAAATATGCATGTGTAGTTACAGTTTTATATTATATAATGTAGGAGTTTTGTCGCCTATTTTAAATAAGAATATTCACAGATAAAGTTCTTTGCTATTAAGACTCGTAATTTAAAAAATTTGCAGTGCCTACTCAAACGGTAACAGTTTTTGTTTCTTCTTGCAACATTTTATTTTAAAAGCCCCGTTTACATGATAGAATTTTTTTCAATAAAATATGGTGCTTTAACATTACATTGTCAAAAGTTTTAGATTTACTTGTATGTAGTATTACTTCCAACATACCTGCTTTCTTTTTAACTTTTTATATTATTTGTCAACAAGGAAAATGGTGCAAGGTTTTAGTCAATATTTTAAAATAGGCTAGCCGTACTTTCCTCTCAAAACCGAAGCACGGAAAGTCTTATGAAACTTCACTGCCCTGTACAAAAAAAATTAAAAATATATTTTTATATTTTTAGTGCAATTCCGCAAATAGCACAACAAAAGAACGAGAAAAACCCAAAAATATCTTTAGTGGATTATTTAGCAGCAGCAATAAAACAAAAACTTAAAAATTATTATAAGAATATGCCTGCAATCACAAATTTACATTTTTAACTCATTTAGAAAAAAAGCCTATTTGAACATATATATTTTTATATATATATTGTGCCATGGTCTTTCAGAGATGTGTCTTAAAAACGAAATATTATATGTCAATTTACAACACTTAGCTAATATTATTTAGATCGTTTTATTTAAATATAGGTAAAATTATCGAATTCAGAGAAAAATCACAAGTTATAGTGGGATTCTCAGTATTATTGTTTATTTTTTTAAGCTAACATTAATAAATCTGTTATAAAACTGTGATTTTCTTACTAATTTTAGGCAGTGGTTCGTTCTCACAAGAAAAAATAACAGAATAACACATAAAATTGACTGTGTGGTACAAAAATGAACAAAATTATAAACTAAAATTTAAGGTATTTGTAATGCAGT
This sequence comes from Pachyrhynchus sulphureomaculatus, assembly GCA_019049505.1. Lineage (NCBI taxonomy): Eukaryota > Metazoa > Arthropoda > Insecta > Coleoptera > Curculionidae > Pachyrhynchus > Pachyrhynchus sulphureomaculatus. The sequence goes on along the minus strand of CM032453.1, from coordinate 59,258,516 downwards.
AACAATATCTCTTGTCATTTTTCTCTGTGTCTGGCATTTTTAAATCATTTTTTTTAACTTTAGCCAGTTTTTAGATTAAGATTTATTGTAGTAAGTAAAATTTTTATGAACGTTTTTGTTCTCTCTGGTAATTAGTCTTATTTAGTCAAATTAGATAAGTTTTATAATTCTTAAATAGGGTCTTTTAACAGTTAAAGTTTAACAGTGACTTATATATAGAGTGTGCAAAATGGGTAGTTTCAAAATTTTTAATTTTTAGAAAACGGGTTTAATGATGCATGTTCCTTCATGTTGCTACATCTATTTTACTCACATCAAATTTAAAAAAAATTATATGGGATGGCTTGAAATGTAATTTGAAAGTATTTTTTTTCTTTGACAAAGCGAATTACTTGTAGAAACATACAGGAATTTTTAGCATTATATCTTTTGAGAAAAAAAAAATAAAAAATTTATCCATATGAAAAACTACTTAAATTAAAGTAATCTTTGAAGTCCAGTGAATTTAGTTTTAAATCATATTTTCATCACATAAACTAGCTAATTTCTTCTATAATTCAGGAAATTCCAAAAAACGACCATGAATTTTTCGAACAACAATTTTTCAACGCCTATTAAGGCATTTTTTCATTCCAGACCGTTAGAAGACCCTGTGTATTATAATTTATATTAAATAATATATTGCTCATATAGAATAGGAAATTATACATATTATAAACCCCATTCCTATTATACAAAAGGATCGTTTTTTTGAATCCTATTTTCTTTACTTCTTTTTATTTGTAATAAAATATTTACAAAACTAATTTTCTTCTTTTAATAACCCTAAAAACACTATTTTTCTATAAGCATTTAGATGGGGGGAAAGAAGGAAATAATATATATATATATATATATATATATATATATATATATATATATATATATATATATATATATATATATATATATATATATATATATATATATATATATATATATATATATATATATATATATATATATATATATATATATATATATATATATATATATATATATATATATATATATATATATATATATATATATATATATATATATATATATATATATATATATATATATATATATATATATATATATATATATATATATATATATATATATATATATATATATATATATATATATATATATATATATATATATATATATACATATATATATATATATATATATATATATATATATATATATATATATATATATATATATATATATATATATATATATATATATATATATATATATATATATATATATATATATATATATATATATATATATATATATATATATATATATATATATATATATATATATATATATATATATATATATATATATATATATATATATATACCTATATATATATATATATATATTATATATATATATATATATATTATATATATATATATATATATATATATATATATATATATATATATATATATATATATATATATATATATATATATATATATATATATATATATATATACCTATATATATATATATATATATATATATATATATATATATATATATATATATATATATATATATATATATATATATACGAGGCATGTTTTTTAAGTAAGTACCGTTTTGCGATTCCGCCGCCGCAGCGATACGGTCGGCGTTCCGCGCATGCGCGCTGGTAACCTACATCTCATGTCTACGCACTGACGCCATTACAGTCTGATTCTTCATTGTATACGTTGTTTACTGAGTGTTTAAGGTGCCTCCGACAATCGTGAGTCCCGCCGATTGTGAAGTACGGGCTGTTATACGATTTCTTAGTGCTAAAGGCGTAAAACCGATCGATATTCATCGTGAGATCTGTGAAGTTTACGGACAAAACATTATGAGTGATGGAATGGTAAGGAAATGGGTGAGAGCATTTAAAGATGGCCGCACAAATGTGCATGATGAAGAACGGAGTGGGCGTCCTTCGGTCGTTAATGAAGATTTGGTGCAGAAAGTGGACGAAAAGGTGAGAGAAAACAGACGCTTTACAATTTCATCATTGTGCGACTGCTTTCCTCAATATTCTCGTAGTGTTTTGTATCGCATTGTGACCGAGAACTTTTTTCTCAGGCGGCAGAATTTTATGAGGAGGGTATTCAAAAACTGGTGCCACGTTATGACAAGTGCCTCAATATTCACGGAAATTATGTAGAAAAGTAGATTAAGGTACAGGCTTTCATGTAAAAATAAAATTATAGCGATATCTTTGCACGTCTTTTTTTAATTCCAAAACGGTACTTACTTAAAAAACATGCCTCGTATATATATATATATATATATATACGCGCTATATATATATATATATATATATATATATATATATATATATATATATATATATATATATATATTGAAGGTGGAATTGGGCTGGGCATATCGCAAGGATGAATGATAACAGATAGACACGCCGTATAGTTGAATGATGATAGAGAACATAAAAGATACAGTGATAGACTAGAGATAAGATGGACGGACGACATAAGATTAGCGGGACACGATTGGATGCAAAAGGCAAATAACAAGAGCTCAGTGGAGACAACTTGGGGAGGCTTACGTCCGACCATGGATGGAATAAGCTAATGATGATGATTATTAGATGAGCAAATTATTTTGAGTGCAAGTTGTATGAAATCTTGAAGTAAACGTTGAAAATATATTTATTACACTAATTCACAAAAAAGTTCGAATGACCATCAAATTCGATGTTTGATCAACTTTGGAAGATTATTTTTCTAGTTTATGTTGTTTCAAAACGTAAAAAAAAGATGATTAGTAAGATTAATGTTTCCAAAATTTCCTATCATGGGATTTCGTCGTTCTACTTTTTAGTGTACAACTAACGTATAACGTTCCATCTTATTTTCATGGCCTCGTTTTTCGTCATTTGACATAAAAAAAATGAGAAGGTAATACTATTGCAACACCTACTAAAAAAGTCAACACCTTCATAAAGGCTGATAATAGAAAAATATGTCTATAGTCAAAAACGTAGGACGTGACGCTTTTTGAAAATTGAAGAGATTTGTGCCTCTTTCAGAACTTCCAGAAAAGTTTTTAAGTGTTAAACTGAATATGTATAACAGTGACTTCACTAAGGCATGGATGCAATTCTTAAGGTATTTCTTACGAGTAACTGTTAAAAGTAGTTTTGCTTGAAATTTTGAGAAATAATAAATTTTAGCATCATGCATTCACTACTTCAATATATAGATGGTTTACCACGCCGTTTTGCCATAATTAATTGTAAAAGTTTCAGACGTATAAGATAGAAATCCATACTTTTTCTTTGATCAAAAGTATGAGTTTTTTACAATTTCTGTTGTATGTGCATTAAAAAGTAAAAAGTCACAAAAAATTATATATACATAAAACAATTACTTTGCTATCGTTTGTTAAAATATGAAGGCAGTTTACCATCAAGTTGTTGCAAAAATATTAGATAAATATTACTTTTTATAGAATTTTATGGAGTGAATTTTCGCTGTAGCAACGTAGCTTGAAAAGACAGTTCGCGCGGATGCGGGCGTTCTTTCAAATTTTAAATCATATATAGTCCGGGGGCTCATAACCAAGATTTTGGACTTATCGAAGAGCGGCAGATAAATATATCACTTATTAAATGTGACAAACTGAACCAAAAAATACAACTTATAGATCCAAATTCCGGTTCCTGCCGTGGTTATGGAAGGAGAAAGTTGCAAAAAATTGAGGGTAAGTGGAGCAGAGTGGCAGTTTTATATGTTATGAAAATACTATAACTTTAATATCTGCCACAGAGACCGGCTCCTGCGGGAGTAAACTTTTTTTTTCTCGAAAAAAATGGGCTAAAAAAATGAACTCATCGCTGAGTGGCATTTGAGATATAGTTAGTTTGGGACTCAAAAATAAGGGAAAAAATATTATTTGCTGTAGATCCTAGTTCTTTGAATTTTTACGAATTTTGGAACCTGGAGAGTTTCTGGAGCCACCTGAACTCATTCGAGAGAGGCAGATAAATGAACCAGTGTTCGAATACTGTAATACGAGGTTAAATCCCGAATATGTGCCGTGAAGTCCAATCCCTGCTTTTATCAGCAGAATTTCTGTATTTTTAATGCAAAGTTTAAGTTATAAATAAATTGATTTTCTCTATTCGCATTATTACTTAGCTGTGATGCATGAGTTTATATGTTTTTTGACACGTTAAAGTCGAATTTCTAATCCATTTTTGCTAAAACTTTAATAAATTTTGTTACAAATAAACAATTTTTTTCTCGCTAAATTTAAATTCTGTTAATTTTTTCAAAAACTAAATTATTTTATTATTACTAACAATTTATTAGAATTATATTAATTTTTCTTTGGGAATTTAACACAAATATTTTTATTTAGTTGCATATAAATAAACTTATTAGCTCTTAATTTTTAATTAATTAAATTGGAAAAATGGTTAGAAGGTTATTCAGGACATACACCAGGACAAAATTCATCTAAAAAACTTGGGTAGAGCTCGTAAAAAGCTTAGATTTTGCTGTTATGGAGATAAATTCTGTGAAATTCTGTTTATTAGCATAAATGTTTATAATAAATTATTTATTACAATAAAAAGGTTAAGTTTTTGCAAAAATAGATTCAGTGGGTCGAAATACATCTAAGAAAATTTGGTTGGAGCGCTTATTAAACTTAGATTTCGTTATTATAAAAATAAATTACATCAAATTATTTTTTTTTGATAATTGCTTAAAAAATTGTTAATAACAATTAATAGGTCATTTTTTCAAAAAACTAATTGCAGATCGGATTCTGCAACTCAAAAACACATAACGTACACTAGAGTGGAACCGCAACGCTCAAAGTTTAAAAAGAACACAGTGAGACCCCGGGTGGCTGGTGGAGTATTCAGTCATTATTGTATTGGCATTAACCGAATGCGGCAAAAATTATTGTACGTTTTACACGTGTAAAATTTTAATTCTTGAGGTTTTTTGGATCACTCTTATTGTTTGTCATGTTAAAAATCAAAAATTTCATATCTACTATCTAATATAGCTGCCAGTTTTTTTTTTTTAATTTTCATAATTACATATTAAAAGAGGTTTTGGGCTTTTGAATATAAATTTTAAATAATAAATATAAACAAAATTCAAGGTTAAATATAAAAAAAAAATATAGAGCGAAATTGCACTGCAAATTAAATAAATATATTAATCTGCTTGTAACTATTTCAATGGTGATTTGAGCGTCTCTCGAAATACTGGCGCATGTGTATAGTATTTGAGAGAAAAACAAATTACAGGACGGGCGCGCGCGTTGTAGGACAGGCGCGCACATTTTAATAAAGAGCCAGACTCTATGGCAGATAATGTTATTTTTATTATCTACAAATCTCATATATAACATATATGAGGTTTGTAGGTGGGTCCATTTTTCTGCTACTTTGGACTGTTTTAACTTTGGATTGACCCAATATCTATGACAGATATTCATTTTTCAGTCATATTTCACAGAAATTAAGCTATACCCAAAATATCTGCCACTCAGCTTTGGGTTCGTCCACCATATTTTTCTTGCAGCTTTAAAGCGTATTTCCAGGAGCAGGAACAAGATATGAGGCTTTAAACTACCTGGAGAGACTAAGGGGGGCATAATTAACAAAGTAATACTATTATCTGCCACTCTTCGATGAGGCATTTTGGTACTGAGTTCCCGGACTAATATATGTAATGCAATAACACGTGGTTGCGTGCGGCGGGAAGCAAGCATCTAGAATCAGGGATGTCAAAGATACGGCCCGCGGGCCGCATTCGGCCCCCGGGACGTATCAATAAGGCCCGCGATCGCAATGTGTCACACAGAAAGAAGAATATTATATACTATATAATTAAATAAGTAAATAAAGATGTTATAATAACTCAGTACATTTTTTTTATTTGAATCTGGCCCGCCTACACATTCTAAATTTAATATATGGCCCTCTGCAAAATTGAGTTTGACACCTTTGACTAGAAGCTACGTTGCCACACTTATTAAACTTTGAAAACCAAATTATTTCGCGTCTTTCTCTAACATAATGCTTTCTCTGTCTTCTCGTAAGAAATACCTTAACAAGAAAGCACAAAATTCCTACAGGACCCTGAGTGACATTCGTTTTGCTCCTGATCGCAGAATTACATTAGTGGGGACATTGAGTAATATGCAAACACCCAATGTCATTTCCATTATTCAGGGGATTAATTGTATTTGTTGGGGTTCTTTAGACGCTTTCGAAGAACTTAACAAAAGCGTTCATTATATAGTTTTCTCATCAGTAAATGTTTCCGTTAAAGATGAGACGGCATTTCTAGACTGAATGGCCAGAACGTACGAGAGTTATTTTATTTATATGGAGTTTCTAGCCCTTGCTGACTTTGTATGCCAAGCTAATAACATTAGTCATTTTGGACTGTTCCTTCATTGTATTCATTCTTTAATAATAAATTTGAAACTTTTATGTTTTAAATTCCCTGCGTTAATACTTTCAAATATTTTTGGTGTAAACCAAACATCAACGACACTCTTTCAAATGATCGATTCTGGTACACACCACGCAGATATACATTATTTTATAAAAAAAAAACTGGTCAAGTGCAAGTCGGACTTGCGCAATTAGTGTTTCGTACGGTGAATGCTTTTAAAATAAAATAAAATCCTTACCTAGGCTAAGTTAATTAGGTCCCTGACATGTACATATCTTCAGATCCAATGTGTATTTTCACGTATTTTTTTTACTCGATAATGTATAATAGTTATAGCATCTTAGCTACCTAATAGCCAATAAATCAATCTAGCTCAAGCTAGAATCTAGTCAGAATGGTGTAAAACAAATATTTACTACCTAAATATTTGTTCAATTATAAACAAATAAAACAAAATTATTTTCTCGGTACATCGACGCAGTAGCAGTAATGTACTGAAAAGTATATTAAATAAATCCCCATCATATTGTCAAGCCAGTTGGTCCATACCAGATAAATTATCAAATGTTACGCACTCGTGATAATTTTCGCTCAATCTACAATTTATGGAGACTATACATAATTTTTTCAAAATTTTTTGATCAGTAATAAGGTAGGGTTTTTGGCCTTTTTTTTTAAATAACAAGGAAAAGTGTACGCAAGTATTACATCATATATACTTTTGAATTCGTGTTTTCACAAGTTTTTATTTGATACCTCACTCGATGACCTAGTAATTTTTTTTCAGTTCCGATTTCACCCGCCAAAACTAACCCCTCAAGTCAAAATTTAACTTTCAAAACTACACGGCTCTGAGTAGGCCACCAGTTCCTATATTACTACCAAATTTCAACTTTATATGTTAAAAAAATTCGGAGAAAATCGGTTGTGACAGACAGACAAATACCGAAGTGTATGAAGGTAAATATATCTTCCCAATTTCTACATAGATTTATATGATAAATTAACTGAGAATTCGCTTCCCTAAGATTGTTGTGGCAGGAAGGTTTTATCTCTTACAAAATTTAAGACTGAAGGAAATACTCAGAACAAGATGATATAGATCCTTACCTACAGACGCTATGGATTCTCTGGATAGTGTGCCATCAAAATTTTTTCTAACTTTTTTCTGTCATACCAGTTGTTTCATTAGGATCATTTCATGGAATAAATTGTATGACAAGACTTCTAAGTACACAAAAATGCCCCTACTACCACTTTGATTTCCACGTACAAAAACAGACAGCAGTCTTTTTGTTTCTTCCAGATGAACATTATTACTTTATTGTCGATGGTTTTTAGAAAAGAAGATATAATAGCGGGGTAAAATAGAGTTTTGTCAATATTCACAAGTTATTTTTATTTCAGTAAAAAACCTTTCTTTTACGCAGGAACATATAAAATTAAGGATTTTTTAGAAAATAGGATATGAATTAAACTATCTTTTTTTTATTTATAATTTATGCAAAATTTATTGTATAATTTTATAAAATACCATACTCGTGGATGATAACTTACACAATACATAAAAATAGAATATAAAATCTATATTACAACAGAAAAACTGTTGCGAGAAACTGGGTCCTTAAATTCACTCTTGAGATCTGAGCACAGAGAGTGCAAATTATGACTATCAGTAGTGCAATTGGTGCATAAGTAGAAAGGTAAGACACAATCTAAATCGAAAACTATATATTGAGTGTATGTCTCTCTTTGAACCCATATAAACATATTCTTTGTACTAAAATATATAAAAATACAAATAAACAATAATAGAATATAAAATATCCTAGCGATTTGAGCGAATTTAAGAACTTTTCAATAGTGTAAAAACAGTATAAAACTATTGTGAAAAGTTGATACTAAAATTAGTTTGTGACAGGGTGTTTGTTAAGGTTTCTAAAAGGATGTAACTAACACCATCATGTAAATATCGATGTTGGAATAGCTATTGGAATTGGGGTTTGGACTGTGTTTGACTCTGAGTGATGTTTTTATGGGGTTTAGTAAAACAAATTAAAAAATAATTTTTTAATAAACATGTTTGTCTCTAGAGTAGTGGTTCCCAAAGGGAGAAGAGACTTCCCACAGGGGCGCGACGACATCTCTACAAAATTTTCATAATTTTAATTCCATTTTCAATTCAATGTGATAGGACTCCACATCTAGCGGACCGCGGACCTTGTTGCAAACCAACAACTCACTTAGTAATAACTATTTGTAAAAGCTTCTACAATTGGTTACTACAATAAGTGGGTTTCTCGAACTTTTCCGGTAGTTTGTGTTCGTATATAAATAGCTATCAGTTTCGCGCAGTCTTAGTGTTATATTAATTTTCGGAGACTGTATCAGCTGAATAATGTTCTGGTTACGTCAGGGATGTCAAAGATACGGCCCGCGGGCCGCATCCGGCCCCCGGGACGTATCAATAAGGCCCGCGATCGCAATGTGTCATAGAAAGAAGAATCATGTTTTTTAGAGCCGTATATTATATACTATATAATTAAATAATTCAGTACATTTTTTTTATTTGAATCTGGCTCGCCTACACATTCTAAATTTAATATATGGCCCTCTGCAAAATTGAGTTTGACAACTCTCGGTTACGTGAAGTTTTTCTAGTACTACTTCTTGTACTCTTGTATAAAATATGTTGTTTATATTAAACAGCCTTGTGAAAGTAGAAATAAAGAAGGCACACCGTCAATAAGTGACAAGAGTGTGAAGAAGAGTAAATATCGAAAATATAATGACAATTATTTGGACTTAGGTTTAACGTCGATACAAGTCAGTGGTGAAGGTAGGACGCAGTAAGTAATAAGTATGAAATTTTTGACACCAGAGTACGTGTTACCAAGTTGAAACGTTATTTAAAAACCAATCATCCCAGCATGGTTGGTAAATTTCGTGGCTAGCTTAAGAGAAAGTGAAAAGAGTTAAATACACAAAAAAGTTGGTTTTAAAGCAGGTGATTTGTTAACATCTTACAAGGTGGCACAAAGAATCGCAACATGTAAGAAGCCTCATAAATAATTCAAAAAATAAATGGGAAAGAAATTGTGTTGCTGCTGGATGAGGCTACAGATAATAATATGAATTCTCATTTAATTTTTTAAATCCCTTTTATAGACCGTAATAACTTTGTAAAAGTAGCACTGCTGATGCTACGGCTCGATACTTGTTTGAGATCCTTGACACTTTTTTATCCGAAAATAATTTGGATTGTTGTCTTTAGTGATGTTGCTCAATCTATGTCCGCTGTTATGAAGAATTGCAGGTACTTATGGAAGCAAAGCCTCTGATGCACTTTGGAGTCATGGTGTTTTTCACAGAAAAGCGTCAATATTCGAGTCCTATATTGAACCAGGTCCTGGAATATGCAATGAATGTGATAAGCTTAATAAGAACTTGACGATTGAAGGAAACGTTTGCCAAAAAACTATAAGATCGCATGGGATTCAAGCAGACTGTATTACAACACTTCGCGAAACATTCCGTGGAAACGTTTGAACCGTGGCAAGAAATTGATATTTTGCAGAAATGTGATTTTTTGGTAGTTACGTGATATTTTTGTTCTAGAGAAAAAGAAAAAAAAAATAGCAGTATGGAATTAAACAAATTTTGAATATCAGTAAAAAATGATCGTGTTCTTCTGAATGGCAAAGCTGAGCGAATTTTAATTCCATTAAGGACCTCTCATTTGTGTGAAGCTGTGGTTTCAACGGTAGTGGTGATAAAAACGCGAAAATCAATGTGCAGAAGGCTGTGTATAGTTTGATTACAAAGATTTGAGAAAATGTACAGTAATTAACAGGTCTATTGTGATAATTGAATTTGTTCAATTATATATTTTTTTGTGATTTTGTTTCATTTGTCTTTACCTAAACCTTTGATTACATCCAAAGTGAATATGAATCAGGTACCTTCCGGAAATTTGGATTCACAAAGGGTGCCAAGAATCTAAAAAGTTTGGGAAGCACTGTCCTAGAGTAAAGTAAGTAAATTTTTTGATGGTCCAATTGTATAAAACAAGTATTTTTGAATTACAATTTCAAATGTTATTCAGCTTTTTTTTTTTTTTCCGTTTGAAACAATGTTTTCAAATCAGATGTGACATATTTTTTGTAAATAACATTTTTTCTTTAAATTACGCTTTAGTAAAATCTCTTACTAATTGCTTACTGTCTTTTATCTTTCAATCGTTAATATAAAATAATATAAAGTCTTATAATGTTTCTGAAACTTTAAACATGTTCTCTTGTACTAAATAATTTTTAGAAACACCTTATATATGTTATGTTGTAACTATCAGTCGGTGTGCAATTGGACAAATCATGAAGTATGACGGAATTTATTTAATACTATTGCAGTATGCTCAATATATTCAAAATGTTAACTAAATAGTAGATATGAAAGCAAGGTATCGTCTACCGACCATCAATAGTTACATTGAACACATTGTAAGGAAGGACGGAACCTGAATAGTACGCTTGAGACGTTCCATTTATTATGGGCGTTTGTAATTAAGAAAAATGGCATTTTACAACACTGGAAATAAAAGAGCGCGGAGATATTTATAGCAACCACGATTGTGTGTGATAACTGGCAAGAGTGTGAAGAAGCCTAAATATCGAAAATATAATGACAATTATTTGGACTTAGGTTTAACGTCGATATAAGTGGTGCAGAGGACGCAGTGAGTAATATGTATGAAATTTTTGACACCAGAGGATGTGCTACCAAGTAAGTTGAAACGTCATTTAGAAACCAATTATCCCAGCATGGTTGGTAAATTTCGTGGCTCCCTTAACAGAAAGTGGAAAGACTTAAATACATAAAACAGTTGGCACCAATACCAAGCAATGATTTGTTAACATCTTACAAGGTGGCACAGAGAATCGTAACATGCAAGAAGCCTCTCTCAAAAATAATTCAAAAAATAAATGGGAAGGAAATTAGGTTGCAGCTGGCTGAGGCTACAGATAATAATATGAATCCTTATTTAATTTTTTATATCCCTTTTATAGATTATAATAATATTGTAGATTTTGTGAAAGTAGCGCTGCTGATGCTAAGGCTCAATACTTGTTTGAGATCCTTGACACTTGTATATCTGAAAATAATTTGGATTGGTGTCTGTAGTGATGTTGCTCAATCTATGTCCGCTGTTATGAAGAATAGCGGGTACTTATCGAAGCAAAGGTGATACACTTTGGACCCATGGTGTTTCTCACAGAAAAGTGTCAAAATATTCTAGTCCTATATTGAACCAGGTCCTGGAATATGTAATGAATATGGTAAACGTGATAAAAACTTGATGGTTGAAGGAAACGTTTGCCAAAGAAGTATAATATGGCATGGGATTCAAGCAGACATTTTTCTCGTATTACAGCACTTCGTGAGACACCCCCTGGAAATGTTTGATCTTATACGTTTTAACTGTTTCAGGAAATTGATATTTTGCTTAAAGAGGAAGACTAGTACCGTATACAGCAAATTTTGTGAAAGTTGGTTGGTTGGTGGAGGGAGGGAGAGGGAGAGCGGGAGCAAGAGCGAGAGAGAGAGAGAAAGAGAGATGACAATATTTGAAAGACATACAAATTAGATAATTTAAATACATGTGTGTTAAACAAAAAGATAGCACGAAACAAACGTATAGATAGAATGACGGAAGAAAAAATGGCTAGAATCTTAAGAGTCGCCAGTATTAAGGAGAAGCATAAGTAGACCCCCAAAATGTTGGAGTGACCATCCTCTCAACGTAAAATAGATGAAGTGGGTAATAAACAGGCCACCGTGCACATGTAAAGGATGGAAAAGAGGAAAAAGTAAATACTCAAGCTTCCTTGAAACACGACACTATCGTTTAAGACCACCGAAAATCGGTGGTCACATTAAACGATATGTCGAACTTGAGAGAGATTATATCGATTGAAATTAATGGTTTAAAACAATTCCAATTGGAATGTAGTTTAGATTTTATTAACAGTTCAATTTATTTTTGGACGGAGAATATACTATGACCTCTCATAAGCATAGTTTGGTCTTTTTTTAATTTTTGAGAAGGGTTTAATACTAGTTTAACTTAACCTACTTATTACTAGTTTCTTGAACTTCCGGGGTTTCTATGTCGCTTAACGAAGGATGTAGTGAAGGGTTTGTATTTTAATTTATCTTAGGTTATCAAATTCAAAGGTTCGATAACGAGTGTGATAAATACCAATATTTTTTATTCTATCAATGGAATAATTTATTATCTGTACACATTGGAATTAACAGTCTGTCAAGTAAGAACGTGACCGCTCGTATTTTTGAAAAAATGTGTTTCGAGAACATTTTTTTGCCATCAATGTATTCTTTAGTGTGCTATCAGCGGCGCATTTACCTTAGTAAATTGTCCAATCCCCTATTGCATCAATAATCGCCTGGTATCTTCGAGGCATGCTGTCGACAACTGACTCAAAGTCCTTTGAGCTTTCTCTTTGCAAGGGAAGAAACGTTTTCAATAGGGTTGACGTCCGGCGATTATGAGGGCTACTCTAGTATCTTATCATGGACCCAAGCGAGCCATTTAGCGACGTGATTTTCGCTCAGCAAAAGTTTCTTTAACGTGCTTCGAAGCACGAAGATGTCGAATGGTCTCATGGGACACAATCAAACCAATTTTTTTTTAAATTTTGCCGCTCCTTGACGCAGCGTTAATTTCGCGTCCCGTGAGAACAAAAACACGATTCGTTTTTTGACTTTCGGAGTGACTTTGCTTACCGAGCCACGTTTTCGTAAGTTGTGGACATATTTGACTTCTTCACAAACGATACCAACTTTTTAATATATTTAGCGGCTGAGGAATGTGTCATTTTAGGCCCCTTTGGATGGGAACAAAAAAAGACTGCCTCGAACCGACGCGCAAATAAGTGACTCATTTTGGATTTTACGTGATGTCAACGAAAGTTCGGAATCGATTGATACGTTTACTAAAATTCGTCGTAGACAAAGGTTCCCTCTACCGATTTTTTGGTGAATCGCTAAAACCGCATCTACCGAAAATGAATTATCGCGGACACGTTCTTACTTGACAGACTGTTAGTTAAACGGAACTGGACAAAAGGTGCAAATTCATCGATGAAGGGAGTTTGGCGACGCATTAGGTTGTGTGAAGATGTTTCTGCTTCGTCGTTGGACGAATTATGGGAAGAAACTCAAACGCCTAGTTGGGTGGTCTTATCGGGACAACTCAGCACAGTAAGATGTGATTCCTACTCTGAGATTTTCCGGAAAATCATGGTACATTGGGTGGATACGTGTTCTTGTTGGTGTTTAGTTCAGAAATCTTCAATCAATAGAAACCGGTTATACTTAACAAATGTAGCAGTTTTTTGACGAGCCTTTTGGTTAATGCGCATTTAACTGGATGCGAGAGCTGACTGACAAAAACTCTCAAAACAAATAAGAGGTTGTATCTTAAAACTTTAAATTTAAAAAGAACCTAGGACCTAGGTTTTTTTTTGTACGGGCCGAGCTGGAACACAAGTTCGATGCTCAAAATAATTGGGCGACACAGTCAGCAAAGAAACCTAGAAATGTTTAGAAAAAATACAAGTGTGAATATACATCGCAAAAAACGGGGGGTCGACGTCCCTCTTTGTCAAGCCTCGGCAGTGACTTTCTAAGCTTCGATTACAGTCTATCAAGTAAGAACGTGTCCGCAAGAATTAATTTTTAGTAGATGTAACTTTAGCGATTTAACAAAAAATTGGTAGAGGACTCCTTTATCTACAACTCATTTTAGTAAAAGTATCAGTCGATTCCGAACTTTCGTCGAAATCAGGTAAAATACAAAATGAGCCACTTGTTTGCGCGTCGGTACAAAGCAGTCTTTCTTTGTTCCCATCCAAAGACGCCTAAAATAACACATTCCGCGGCCGCTAAATATATTAAAAAGTCGGTATCGTTTGTGAAGAAGTAGGTAAACCATTTTAACGAGACGAAAAATGTCGACTACTTGCCAAAACGTGGCTCGGTAGGCAAAGTCACTCCGAAAGTCGAAAAACGAATCGTGTCTTTGTTTTCACGGGACCCGAAATTGACGCTACGGAGGAGCGACAAAATTAAGAAAATCGGCAGTGTCCCATGAGACCATTCGTGCTCATGATGTCAAATTCCAAAGCAAGTTGAAGAAACCTTTGCGTCGCGAAGCGGCTCGCTTGGGCCCACGATAGGATATTAGAGTGGCCCTTACAATCGCCAGACGCCAGTCCCATTGAAAACGTTTGGTCCCTTGTAAAGAGAAAGCTCAGAGGAAAGACTCTGAGGACTTTGACTCAGTTGTCTCGTTAGATTCGAAAAATTTGCAGGGTATGCAGAAAATATAGCATGCCTCGAAGATGCCAGGCGATTGGACAACTTACTAAGATAATTGTGCTGTTGTTAGCACACCACCAAAGAATATATTGATGGCAAAAAATGTTCTTGAAACACATTTTTTCAAGAATACGAACTGTGCGTGTGCGTTCTTACTGACTATAAGAAATTCTTGGCGGGATTCTATAAAGCAAAAGGCCATTGTAATCGTGGAACAGAACAGAATAACACTGATGGAATAAAATAATGTACTCTAACATTTGTCATATCAAAATATAAACTTGTCCAACTAAAAAAATGTTGATTAGAACTGTTGAGCAATTGGCTTGTAGCGCATTATTTCTTTCCAAACAGCAAAATTCTGGTTAAAGAACTCTTAAAATAAGGAACCTGTTTCAGTCCATCTCTAGTTTTATCTACTGTATTAGTTGACGTAAATTCTACAGCCAATCTCCGGTTAACATGGGTTAGAATTGTCAGCAAATCTAGATTCCTATGGTGTGTTTGCAATTCATGACACAAAATCGTTATCCATTTTGATCCATGCACGTTGTTACGAAAAGCAAAATAACCTAAAAAAATAAAAAGATTTAAAAACAACAGTGATTCTTTCCTGGGGTGGTTTTTTTTACCAAAACCGGTAGTTCTTGAGTTATTTGTGGTTGATTCCTGCAAATTAACAGCCTATATAAATAGGATATAACACCTTGACAGCCAGAGACAAACAAGAACTACAAAGAATGCTGGAAGAAGTGAATAAAAAATCAAAAGAGATAGGTCTGAAAATAAATATGAACAAAATCAAATACTTAACTAAAGACATAGAACCAAACTAAGATATCATAATATTACAAGAATAGTATCAAAAAGTATGCTCCATCGCTTGTTATACATTTTTCCCATCTTTCGGCCAATTTGTGAATACCACCAGTAAAAATCTTCCCCTTTTGCTGCGAACCATTCATCGAGCCATTTTTTCACATCTTCGTACGAACCAAAGCGCTGCTCAGCAAGTACGTGACCCATCGATGCAAACAAGTGGTAATCGGAAGGAGCCAAGTCTGGTGAGTAAGCCGCATGGGGTAGAACTTCCTAGCTGAGTGCTTCCAACGTGTCGCGAACTAGTTTTGCCGTAGGTGATGGAGTATTGTCATGAAAAAAAAGGACTTTGTGTTGCCTCTTTTGGTATTCTGGCCTTTCTTCAAGCAACGAACGGTTCAAATCGGTCAATTGTTGTCGGTAACATTTAGTATTAACCGTTTCCCCCCAGGTTTTAACAGCTCATAGTAGACCACGCCCCTCTGGTCCCACCAAACACAGAGCATCGCCTTTCTGCCAAAGCGATTCGGTCTTGCGGTCGATGTGGATGGTACGCCTGGGTCTACCCATGATTTTTTGCGCTTGGGATTCTCAAAATAAATCCACTTTTCATCCCCTGTAACTATACGATGCAAAAACGATTTCCTTTTGTACCGAGCGAGCAAAATGTCACACGTGTTTTTGCGCTTTTCCATTTGCCTGTCGTTCAACTCATGTGGTACCCATCTACTGGTCTTCTGAATCTTTCCCATCTCTCGTTGCCGATTGGAAACAGCTTGTTGACTAACGCCCAATTGCTCGGCGAGTTGCTTTCGTGTTTGCGAATCATCTTCGTCCAACAATGCTTGCAATTCCACATCTTCGTATTTTTTTTGGCGGTTTTCCACGTTCCTTATCTGCAACATTGAAGTCACCACTTTTGAAACGCTGAAACCATCGTTCACACGTATCTTGCGATGGAGCATGTTCAGCATAAGCTTCTCGAAGTAATCGGTATGATTCAACAGCAGTTTACTTCAAATGAAAACAAAAAATTAATATTGTCCGCGAATGTTCTTTGTTAGGTATAAATTTCGACATATTAAACACAACAACACAACACTATGTACACACTTTTCCAATTTATCACACGTGCGCGTCTGACATTTGTTGATGACATAACAAAATGGCGCAATGTCAAATCTTTATAGCACAAACTGCATTGGTGCACCATCTGTTGTCTAAAATCCGTATTTCATACTTGTACACCTGGTATATCAATGACTTGCCAGATATCAACAATGCAGCTAAGTACACGCTCTTTGCTGACGATACCACGGTGTCATTCGCTGCTAATACAGTAGAGGAATCCCTTGAAGGTTCCTTGGCGGCACGAGATAGGGCTAAACAGTAGTTTGATGTAAATAGACTGGCATTGAATAGCGACAAAACCAAACGGGTTGTTTTTTTATTGAGAGAGGTGCATGACCTGAATGAGAGGGTAGGTGCAGTGAGATTATTGGGTCTATATTTGTATCTCACGCTGCATTGGGGTACACACATAGGCAAGATGTATAAAAAATTAAGCAAAGATCTTTTTGTACTCCGGAATCTTGCACACTGTGTAACTCACCAAGTATTATGAAATACCTATCACTCAATATTTCTCATCTTGCTTATTCCATTCTTGTCTGCAGACAGTCTGCACAAACCTATAGAGTGTTCAGCTTGCAGCGTAAGGCACTGAGAATAGCGGAAGGTTTAGTTTTAAACCTTTTTGTTGGGTATGTAAAATTTTGAAATTCTTATTAAACGTGTGATTCCCTGTTAAAAGATGATTAGCATGAAACTTTTTTCGTGTTCTATAATCCTTCGTGTAAATGTACGTCCAGTTTGTCCTATGTATGCTTTAGGACATGATCCACATGTTAATTGATATATCCCTGATTTATTAACTTTATTGATTTGCGGTTTGTAGTTTTTGAGATATTTCCCTATATACTATGTTTGTCTTGTAAGCTATGTTGATATTATTTGATTTAAACAAAAAAAAAGGTTTAAAACTAAACCTTTTAGAGACAATGCAAATAAGTCGATTAAGGACTACATGTACTTTGCTCAACGACCAGCTAGATTTAAACAATTCACCATTATTGAATTTATTCTCCTAATACCATGTCTGTGTAGGTTTTCCAATACTATCAATATAATTTAAATAGGTGTAATATTATAATTAAGAAATAATATAAAATTATAAACATTAAACCTAACTTGACAGTGTAAAATGTAGATCCGAAGAAGCTGCATTGACAGCGAAACGCGTCATCACAATTATAAATAAACCAATTGAAATTGACCTTTATTTTATATTTACTTTTTCAAAATGCCATATCTAATGTTTTCATAGAAAATTGAGGGTCAAAGATAAAAACTGGACTGTGGACATGACAGTGGATGCCATTGTTGAATCTTTAATTATGTAAATTCAAATGAGCTGGACAATGACAGTTTCTCAAACATGTCGGAGATAGAAGAACGGTGATAATTTTTTCGTTGTTGTTTGACTTCCTCATTGGTATATTTTTTAATTAATAATGTTTCCTTATAAAATGTTATTTTTCCTAATAAATGTTTAAACATTATAAAACTGTTTCATTCATACTATTCGCAAATAATATGTATACGCCCAGGCGCACCACCATTGGCCAGAACTATTTCAGACTATTTAGGCATAAATAACAAAAAAAAGGGTCGTTTTCCTATTGTATTCAAACATAAGAGATTGCGAATAGTAGACCGATGCCAGATGGTATTCCAATAAAGTTGTTAAACTGTGTCATTACAGGTAAAATGTAGGTAAAACTCTGGGATCCTCACTACTGCTTGATGCGAATTTGCATAATTCTAGATGATTTATCACTATCACTTTCAAATAAATAGAGTATAGAAACGTTGAACTACGTATTATCGCGTAGGCAGTAGTTATGTAGAAAATAATTTCTTTTAAACTGTGTTTTCTTCATTACTGGGTAGATAACTTTAAAGAACACCCTCGTAAAATCAAAATTGTAGATCACTCTTAGAAAAAGTATAGTTTATCTTTACTGAATTGTTACTTACCTTCAAAGGTCGCGTAAACGATCAGAAAATCAGCACATATAGGTAGTTTATAGGAACGAAGAGCACCATCGAATTCAGTACGACCATATGGCTTCGTTACAAGCTTTATCCCTGAGTCAAAGGCCTTGCCTTGGCAGGCTTGAAGGAAAATCAACTTTGGTTTTCCTAAAATAAATATGATATTTTTAACAAAAACTAAATGTTCTATAGTATTTTTAATGCCATTCACCAGAGAAATCATAAAGAAATGAGATAATTAGAGACTAACAATATAGTTTTTTCCCATAAGCAGCAATAGTATGAAAGATAATGAAAAGGAAACATTATATAATGATTGAATACAAGCTTCATTAACGCATTCTTTCATTTGAGGGGTGTAAAAGCAAAATAATCTGTATATTGTTTAAAAATTCTACAGCAATGATGGAGTTGTACTAGTTATTCTTTTAGCATTAGGAAGTAATCAGCATGAAAAAATCCCTAAATCCAGAAAAGTTCTGTTTAACTTCTTCTATAAATTGCTTTATTTTATACATCCAATCAGATGCTACATGACGAGGGCAGTAAGTCGCAAATCTTTCAATAATGAATTACCTACAGGGTGCCCCATATGTATGGAATAATGATTCCATAGCAGTGTATCAAAAAATTGTTTAAATAAAAGTTATAGGGTGTTATACAGCGCACATGCTGACGTTGACAATAAAATGTTTTGAACTGTAAGTTCGAAGAAATTACGCCCTGTGTAATATTTTATTTTTGAGTCCTACTAAAATTTTTGGATATTATTTGTCTAACATACCATACGTCTAAAATCAACTGTTTAAGAATTATTGATATCTGAAATTAAGGAGATACGGTCAGGTAACGACTTAACGCGTCAAAAAATGATTTATTGTGTGTGTTGTTAAATTTTGTGAAACTGTAATTTGAGCGTAATATCACAATGGTACATTTAACAGAAACTGAAAGAATCACTTTGTTAATGATGGTTGGTTACGGAGACTATAGAAGAACACAACAGGAGATGTATGATCTTTTTAACGCAGAATATCCGAATCGAGAACCTATTATCAAATCCGTAGTTAGCAAAACATTAAAACGATTTAGACAATCGGGTCATGTTAAGGATCGTTCTAAATATGGACCTCCATGCCATGCAGCCACTCGTCAGCTTTGCCTAGACCACAACGTAAGTAAAGGTACCTTAAGTCGTATACGTCTAAAGTACACTAATAAATATGTATATTCAAATTTTCTAGATAATCGCAAGAAAATTTATTTTCTTGAGAACGTCCTTAATGCCCAATCCTCTTTATACAAGATTTGTCTCATCTGAAGGGTCGGTAAAACCATTCGAAAATTTCTTCTTTAGAAATTGTGCTTAACAGCACAGAGGTTGAGTCTTTTTTCCCTGCTAGTTTTTTCCCAATTATTGGCGGGTACGGGTCAGATCAAGCCAAGGCCGCTTATGAAGAGACCGCTCCTCTCTTTCGGAACATCCTCTCGTTAGTATCGACCATTTTCAAAACGTACATACCATTCACACCCAAATGCTGTAATGCATAAAAACATTCTTAATTAAGATTCGCGTTAGAATATTTTGGACAGAGTACACTACCAACAAGAGAGTGCTAGAACTCTTGAACAAAGACTGAGACACATTATGAGAAACGAGGAAAGATATGGTCTACTCTAACTGATACTGCAGGGCAAGGTGGACGGAAAAAGAAGTCCAGGCAAGAGACGTGTTTCATGGCAAAAAAAACCTGCGAACATGGATCTCAACAACAACTGGACTATTCCAGGCAGTTCTAAACAAAGTCCTAATAGCCAGGTTGATCGCCAATATTCGATAACAGGTCGGCACAAGAAGAAGAAAAAGAATGTTCCAATGGACAATTGTTTGAACGGACAATATTTCAAATGGACAAATATTCTAATGCGCAGTTTTTCGTAAACTACTTAATTTATCCTTCTTTTAGAAAGTTAATATTTAAAGTATAATAAACGCAAGAATTAGGTAGAATTAAGTAAAACAGAGGTATAGATATTTATGTCGTATAATAATTATTTGAAATTATTTAAAACGTATTCAATGACACTTAAAAATGGTCACGTTACATATTTTGTCAACATCGTAGTACTATATAAACATTTACTAATACTGACAGCTAAATTACTTAAAAAACCTGCAGGATCATCTACAAAATTGTTGTAAAACATTTTTTATTCTTAGGTCAAGAGCGATGTATTTCGTTTTTCGAGGAGTCGCGGGCAATTCTGACCGAAGTTGTGCTAATTTCGTTTCTGTCAGTGCCTGTTCTGTTTGGATGG
Organism: Pachyrhynchus sulphureomaculatus; assembly: GCA_019049505.1. Lineage (NCBI taxonomy): Eukaryota > Metazoa > Arthropoda > Insecta > Coleoptera > Curculionidae > Pachyrhynchus > Pachyrhynchus sulphureomaculatus. The sequence continues at coordinate 59,237,352 of CM032453.1, read as the reverse complement.
CTTTAGTGAACTGCCAAATAGGAAATATGGGTGGTCTCTGGCGATTTCTTCTGACAGCCAATCCATGTTTCCTCAAAGTAGTCCAAGATCTCGTTTGCTTCTTCAGGTATGGTTTCGGCGGCTGCATTAAAAAATAATTGAACATGTTCGGTGGTATAAAAGCCTAAGCTGCCAGAAGTTTCATTTGCTGGGTGAATTTTTCGTTGGTTATTTTTTTGTTTTAAACCAGAACTTTGTATTCTTCTGGTGCCCGTGAGTATCGAATTAAAAAATAAGATTTTAAATAATGTTGACCTTAAAAAAAAGCTTGGCGAAAATGAAAAAAAAACATCCTTGAATAGAAGAAAATGAAAAAAATTGTTTTTATGGAGGCAACCATTGTTATTTCGAAGTCTATTGGGAATGATTCTGGACCAAGTTCTAGCAGTAAAGTCTACACCTTCCAGTAACCCGATGTAGGTCTCCTTGGTCTTGTTTGGAAGCAGTGCATGAATAGTCTTTTGAGAGCCAATTATCAGCTTACCATTCAAGTATTTGGAAGTTCGTCGAATCTATTCAAAGAGAACAGGCGATTGTTCGCAACTCCTCGGAAAACGAAATACGTTGTTCTTGACCTAAGAATAAAAAAAATGGCTGACACTAACAATTTTTTTTTCTGACATACTCTGTTCGCTGCATATTTTCTCATAAAAAAGCTATGTAAAATCAATAAAAATTGTTTTTTTATATTTAAGAGAGTATTAATACAGCCGAAAAAGAATTAGTTTAATATTTACAATAGATATCGGTAGATAAATTCGCCAAAATACCTTTTTTCAAATTATTATACAACATAAATATCTATACCTCTGTTTTACTTAATCCTACTTAGTTCTTGCATTTATTATACTTTAAATTCTTTCTAAAGAAGGATAAATTAAGTGCTTGCGAATATTTGTCCATTCGAAATATTGTCCGTTCGAACAACTGTCCATTCGAACATTCTTCTTCTTCTTGTGCCGGATATTGGGGATCATCTTGGCTATTAGGACTTTGTTTACAGCTGCCCGAAATAGTCCCGTTGTTATTGAGAACCATGTTTGCAGGTTTTTCAGCCACAAAAATCACGTGGCTGCAGTATCAGTTGGAGTAGACCATATCTTTTCTCAGCTCAGATATTCGAGTTTTCTTCTTTTAATTGTATTAACAAATTCCAACTCTCTGTTCAAGAGTTCTAGCACTCTCTTGTTGGTAGTGTGCTCTTTTTTTTAAGTAATTTAGCTGTAAATATTTCTTTGTAAATGTCTACAGTGTTGACAAAATATGTAACATGTGGCTATTTTTAAGTATCAATGAATACACATTAAATAACTTCAAATAATTAATAAACAACATAAATATCTATACCTCTGTTTAAAATCCTACCTAGTTCTTGTATTTATTATACTTTAAATATTATCTTTCTATAAGGATAAATTAAGTAGTTTTCGAAAAATTGTCCGTTCAAATATTTGTACATTTAAAATATTGTCCGATCGAACAATTGTCCATTCAAACATTAGTCCGTTCGATTATATGTCCCTCAATAATTTGTCTTTCGAAATTGTGTTTCCATATTTGGACCGGGATCCATTTTCTCTAATGTAAGTTTCATTGTTAATTTTATTACAACTCCCGAATTAAAATAATTTAATAAAACCTTTCAAGCCATTTATTATTACAAATAAAGTACAAGTTTTTTCAGTAAGTCTTTTTCTTCGTAATAAAAATAAATATTTTTGTTTTGTTCTAAAGAACGCGAGATTTTTACAATGGGAAAAAAAATGATAAGAAAGAAAGAACTATATTTTGATCTAAAACTCAAGCCTCTTTCTATCTTTAAAGCAAGGGCGCGAAAATGCATAGATTATAAGCGAAAATACCTCTGCCGAAAATTAAAGCTGAAGAGCAATCCTGCCATTATTGAATGAATAAATGGATATTACAAAATGAGTATGCTTGATACTGTAAAGCTGATAGATACCCATTAGGTTTTTAGTCAAAACTTGAAAAATTCATTACCGACATAAGGGGTTACATATACCTCGAATTTTCAAAAACTCGATTTTTTTTACGGATTTTTATTCTCTATACTTATATAAATAACACCAAGATGCAAGATGAAGAAAGCATACAGTATGAAGCTAGCATGGGAGATTAGCCGTAAGTTCACTTAACTTTTAACTCATTACCTTTTTTTTTATAATTACTTTTTCTACAAAATTTCTAATAGACAATTTTTTATAAATAATTGAACATAAATTTTTTGGTTGAAAATTGCATACTAAAGTTTGAAACAACGAAATTTTTTTTATTTTTGAAAAAAAATCTTCAATAATTTTTAATTACTACAATATTAAGATTAATTTTTATTTTTGCAGATTGGATTATTTTTTCTGAAGTTATCTTGCCGACAAGGAGGCGCCATAGTTTTCATCAGTGGTCCATTTAACCCCATAAAAAATAATGTTGACATTTAAAAATTTTTTTTCTTATAATTGAAAGTACAATAAAAATATATAACCGTCATACTTTTGTATTATTGACTTAATAATCTATAAAATATATTTTTTTAATATACATTCTTTTTGCAGCGCCCAGGTGTATGTAACCCTATAATGTAAAATTATTAAATAATATTGTTAACAACTAAAACTCCTTTCTATGCTTCTCTTAAGTTGGCAAAAACCCAATAGGTACATACCAGCCTTTTATTAATTACCTATGGTTAGAGGATTATATGAAGATCTTGAAATGCACACGTAAACATTAATGATTTTTAACAAAACTATTATATTATGTTATACCAGCTAGTGATGGGCACTTATCACTAGTTAATTTGTTCCATAGTTCCGTTGCTGGATTGTACCATGTATCTTTGGCAAATAAAACGTCCCTATCACCGTGGGAAAGTACAAATATTGCTAAGCAGTCTCTGTCATTGTGATTATCATGTGCACCTAAATACAAAAAACTCATGAAAGGTAACATGCACAGAAACATTTATAAAAAATGACTTTACATTTACTAGGTTTATATTCTCAAATTTTGTTTATAGAGAGAAAATATTTAAATATGTTGTACGTATAGAGCGTTAAAAATTTTGCATATTTCTTGGAAGTTGGCTAACATATTGACTATCATGGTTTTATTTACTCCTGCTTGGAATAGTTACTGTTCTGTACTGTTATTTTTTTATTTGCCTTTAGTTGAAGACTGATAATATTTAGTTTTTATGGCCTGATAGTCCATGGTATAATTTGTATTGGCCCGTAAACGTCGCCGGCCTGATCAGCTGCTGTAAATTAGTATTTCTATAACTTCGTAATGGTACTATGTGCACTAAAGTATCATCAAGTATTGGTAAACTTACATTGTTTTATGCACTCTCTTATTTCGCTAAGTGTTAAATCTTGATATGGTGGTATAATCTCAAAACCTAGTTCACTAAAAGATTGCATAATTTTTTTTACATCCTCATTAGTTCCAGATCGAACCTCTTGTTGGGTTGATCTATCGAATTTTTCATGGTTAAAAATTATAAGGAGGCCTCTAGATGTATGAGTCATCTTATAATGTGTTTCGTGATGATCAATTGGCATTATAGCTTCATCATTGTTGTTATTTGTATTAGATTCTGTTCTATTACTCTGTTCCCTAAAAAAATAAAAGGAAAAGATAATATTAAGTTATACAAATTATGAGTGTCAGGTGGGGTAATTTTAAATGATTTTATTAACTTTCTAGTATTTTCTCATTAAAAAAACACAATAGCATAAGGACAAGCAGAAAACACTGAAACACTTCTCATCTTACGTTCGTGCCGACACTACAAAAAACGCAATGACCACCTGCTGTTTTATAATACAAACCGCCATATACACACTAAGACTGTTGCTACTTCTTCTTTCTGTAACACAAGGTCTTGGTTCGTCTGTTTTTAAGCTTGTTATGACGTAAATTTCCAGCTTTTGTACCATCTTTTTGATGGTCAACCGGAAGGTCTTCTTGTTTCTGGTTTGTCATCTTTTGCCCATCTTGGCCAGCTATTAGCTGGCATCCTACTTACGTGATCCCTCTAATATCGACGTCTTGATCTGGCGGAACGGACGATGTCTTAAGAGTATAGTTGTACTTTGTACTTGATCTCTCAGGGTTATTCCTTTAATAGTGCGCAGTGTTTTCATTTCTATAGCTCTCATGAGGTATTTTGTTTTAAATGTTTCTGCTCTTGTTTCTGCTGCATATGTTAGAATTAGCGTCTTACTACGAAGTCCCTAAAGCGCTACAGGAACGACACGTGTGCGGAAAAAGCGATTCACGTTGTTCTTGAATCGCTGTAAATTGTACTCGGTGGGAAACACAGTCCTGGGTAAGCCATTCCAAAGGGATTATGTTCTCCATATAAAAGACTGCTTGAAAAGCGTTGTACGAGGAGTAACAAGCTGAACCTCATACGGATGTGAAGTATCAGCGCGACGTGTACTTCTAACATATACCGCTCTGGGAGGAATTAAGCGGGCTGCATCCTTCGAACACTCTCCATGAAAATACTTGTAGAATAGACTCAAGTCGCCAACCGTTCTTCGATGTTCCAGCGAATCAAGGCCGCCGGTCAGTTCTGGGTCTCCAATCAGACGAACAAGCCTTCTCTGAATAGAATCCAACAAATGGGAGCGGAGCCCCAAACATGGGAGCAGTATTCCATAGTTAGTTGAATTTGAGCTTTGTAAAGAATTAACAGTTGTTGTGGAGTGTAAAGCTTTCTAGTTCGAAATAATATTCCCAACTTTTGAGAAGCTCTCCTTGCTATGCCTGCACATGTTCATGCCAGGACATATTTGCTCCCAAATTAACGCCCAACAAATTGAGTGACGATGCTAGGGGAATGGAGTGCCCCGACATAACTATGTCGGGTTCAGCAACGTTAACTGTTTTAGAAAAAACTGCCGCCTGGTTTTTTGTAGCGTTAAATTCCACTTGGTTACTGTCACCCCAAGATAGAATTTCTTCCAGGTCTTTGTTAAGTTGAATGACTTCCTGCTGTCTGCGGATATTCGCCTGAGCAGCCGATGTCCGAGCGTTCAAAGTGAATGAAGAGATAAGCGTACTCTCATCTGCAAAGCTGTAGATTGGATTCTCGGTCTTTTCCAGCAGATCGTTAATGTAAATAAGAAAGAGAGTAGGAGACAGTATGGAGCCTTGGGGCACCCCGGCGTTAACAGTAAAGGTGTTAGAAAGAAATCCGTCGACTGCGACTCGTAAAGAACGCTCTCTGAGGAAACATGAGAGCCACAAACAGAACTTTTCAGACATACCATAAGAGCGTAGCTTAGCCAACAGTCCATCGTGCCAAACACGGTCGAATGCCTTGGATATGTCAAGAGCAACCCCTCGACATGTGTTACAACAGATCTCCTGTTGATCTATGTTTACGAAAGTCATATTGGTGATCGCTAATAATAATGTTGAATCCTTGAAGGTATTTTAGAAGATGCTGATTGACAGCCTTTTCCATGAGTTTCGATATTATTGAAAGCAGTGCGACTGGTCGGTAGTTGTTTGGCAAGGCCTTCCTGCCTCTTTTAGGTATCGGCTGAACTGTGGCACATTTCCAGCAGGAAGGAAATATTCCCTTTCTGTAGGATAGGTTGAAAAGTCTACAGAAAACTGGTGCTAGTGCTACTGAGCAGGGTAATGATTCTATAATTGTTGGGGTCGTTTCCTTTCCTTTTTTAAATATTGGGATCGTAATACTGTGCCTCCAGTCTTCAGGAATTTTCTGGCTTAAGATTATCTTTTATAGTAAGGTTGTCAAGACTTTTGCTATTCTAATACCTCCATACTTGAGCAGTTCGTTGGTAATGTCAACAGGCCCAGGAGCTCTTCTGTTTTTTAGTTTTTTCAGTGCTTCATGTACTTTCTCTTGAGATATATTCGTAAAACGGAAGTAAAGAGACTTTTAACCAAATATCTGCTTGAAGGGGCTTATTACTCATTAAAGGAATTTTTCTTAAGTTCAGTTGAAATTAGCACAGGGATTTGATAGCTCTGTCAGCAGAGGTGGTTTCTTGTCTTTTCCATTGTGTCGTCTTATTTCATTGTGTCTGTTACTATACTGTAATTTTTGTTCTTAAAGTGTTTTACTTTTTCTTTTTTATTTAATTATAGGTTGTTGTAGTCTTAGTTAACATTGTTTAATGCCTATTGGCTTATAAGTGTAACCTATTGTTACATGAAAACAAATAAATTATTATCTATTTATCTATCTATTCTCTTCTTCATCTAACAGCTCTTCTTCGCTATCTGCTTCCACTTTGTCGTAGTCAGTCTCTTCTTGCCAGCTACTAAATAGATTGTTCACGTGAGTCTTCCATTTGTTAGGTGATATAGAGTTTACTTGTACTTCTTCGTTGACTGCTTTTTTTCTACTCGTGAGTACATTCCAGATTTTCTTTTGTCCTTTATAAAGGTCATGTTCCGTCTCTGTGAAATATTTCTCCCAATATGTCTTCTTTATGTTTTTTATTGCTTCATTGGCCCTGTTTCTAACCTGTTTGTACGCTTCATATTCTTCTGCTGTTCTTAGGTTTCTATACTTGTATACGCGACTTTCTTTAGTTTCGGTGTCTTTACTTCATTGCTGAACCATGGCTTGTTGTTTCGTCTTCCATTGATGTTTACTTGTCTGGTTCCGAGGGCTTTTTAAACACTACTTATTACAATTGTTTTAAATTTTTTGTCTACATTTTCACCTTCTAAAAGGGATTTAATGCTATTTTTTCTTCCATCTTGTTCTTGTATAAGGTTTTTTTGGTTCATCTTTAAATGATTTTATGTTAAATTTTTCAATGTAAAGAGGTTTTTCCTTTTATAGATCTACTTTTGTATATTATATTTATTAATTTCAGTAGCTAGTTATATATAACTTATTAAAATACAAATTTAGAAAATATTCAGCTTTTAATAATAAATATATTATTTATTTTCTCCCCTTTAGCTAAAACTATGCACGTTTAATGATATTTCGCTATCTCGGTGCACCAAGGAATCTTTCAAATTTTGAAAGTCTGGTAACACTATAAACCGAATCAATTAGCCAGTTCTGACAAGTCGTTAAGATCGTTAGTCGTTAAGATCGTTAGTCGTTATATCGAGAGTCGTTAGAACTGCATACATAGGCCATTTATATTTATTAATTTAAATATGTGGCACAAAAGAAAAGCGCCACATATTGCTCAGACTACCGTAAAAATAAGTCTGATAGCTCACACAGTGAAAATCTTGTTGAAGGTGATCCATAATAGAATATTTAGAAAACTAGATGCAGACATCAGTAATACTCAATTTGGATTCTGTAAAGGCTTGGGAACAAGGGAAGCATTGTTTGCACTCAATGTCCCGTCGCAAAGGTGCCTAGACATGAATCAGGACCTACACGCGTGTTTTATAGACTATTATAATAAGGCCTTTGATAAAGTTAGACATGATCAACTCATAGAAACGTTAACAAAGAAAAGAATAGACATCAGAGACATAAGAATAATTTCTAATCTCTACTATGGCCAAAAAGCAGCAATACGAGTGGAAGACATAACATCTAAAGAAATAGAAATCCAAAGAGGTGTTCGCCAAGGGTGTATACTCTTGCCAATCCTCTTTAATATGTACTCGGAGGACATAAGTAAAGCACTGGATGATCAACAAATAGGCATTAAAATAAACGGCACGTCCATAAATAATCTGAGGTACGCTGATGATACAGTTCTCTTAGCTGAAACACATGAAGACCTACAAACGTTAATTAATAAAATTGTCACAGCGAGTGAAGAGTATGGACTATCACTGAACATAAGCAAAACAAAATATATGCTAATAGCAAAAACAACTCGGGAAGATCGTAGGATATATGTATATAATCAACCTATCGAAAGAGTAAAAGAATACAAATATCTAGGCACAACCATCAATGAAAACGATAGCTCCAAAGAAATAAAAATCAGAATTGAACAGGCCAGAAGTACATTTATAAGAATGAAGAGGCTTTTCTGTTGTCGAGATCTAAACCTTGAATTAAAAATACGAATGAGATGTTATGTAATGTCTGTACTATATTATGGGATGGAAGCCTGGACGATGAAGGCGATTGATGTGAGGAGAAAGTGACCAACGTGGAAGTGATGAGACGTATGCAAAAAGAAAGGGAAGTAATTCTAACGATTAAGACAGAAAAACTGTTATATATGGGTCACATCTTGAGAGGGGAGAAGTATCGGTTGCTCCAGACTATCATGCAGGGAAAGATCGTAGGAAGAAGATCCATAGGAAGGAGACGGAACTCGTGGCTGAAGAACCTTCGAGAGTGGTTCGGCTGTAGCAGCCGCGAGTTATTTAGATCTGCCGTCTCCAAGATAAAAATCGCTATGATGATTGCCAAACTTCGCAGCGGAGACGGTACATAAAGAAGAAGAAGAAATATGTGGTTCTTTTTCTTCTTCTCAACCTAAGTCTGTCCACTCCTAGACTTCTAATCTCTTTCATGCTTCCCTGTCTTTAGCCACCTTTGACCATTGCTTGCCTGCTACTACTTTTATATCATCGACCCATCGTTTCTGTGGACGTCGAATGCTTCTTTCTGTTTCTCTGAGTCTCCATTCCGTGATCCTATACACCTATCTGTCTCCGGATGATCTAGCCACATGACCAGCTCAACGCAACTTCATCTTTGCCGCTTCGAGAGTTATATCATCGATTTTGACGCGTCTCCTTATCTGCTCGTTATGAATTCTATCCCTAAGGAAGATACCAAGCATGCTTCTCTCCATAGCTCTCTGTGAAGTCACGAGCTTTTTGACAAATACTTTAGTGAGACACATCGTTTCCAGTCCATATGTGCTGATCGGTAGAACACAGGAATTGTAGACTTTAGTTTTTAGGTTTATGGGTATTGTAGTACTTTCTAAGATATGTGCTAGTTTCCCAAAAGCTGCCCACGCCGGCCTGATTCGCCTGGTAATTTCTGCATGTTGGTTTTCCTTTCCGATCTTAATAGTAGATATACTCATCAACGCGTTCTATCGAGTTATTTCCTATCTGTATGTTGGTATCTTCAGGGCTCATAAATTTAGTTTTTTTAAAACTCGTTTTAAGACCTACCCTTGCAGAGACCACATTCAGTTGTTTCAACATTTCCTTTAGCTCATTGGTGTTATTAGCTATCACTATGTCGTCTGCAATCCTAAGGTAACTCAATCTAGTGCCGTCGATGTTGATGTCTTTTTCAGACGTCTTCAAGGGCCATCGTAAATAATTTAGGTGAGATAGTATCTCCTTGTCGCACTCCTCTTTTTAATGGTATGTTGTTAGTGACAGTTGTTTCCTCAATTCTAATATGTATAGATGCTTCTTTATAGACGTTCTCTATTATTTTTATATATTTGAAATCTATTCTTGCATTCGCTAGGAATTTTAGAACTGACCAGATTTCAATAGTATCAAATGCTTTATGAAAATCAATGAAGGCCAAATGTATTGGTACCTTATATTCAGTATATTTTTCTATTACAGTATGTATTGTGTAGAGGTCGTGCTAAATCCCTTTCTGAAGCCCGCCTGTTCCACAGGTTGATAGAAATCTAGTTTTGCTTAGGCGATTGGTTAAGATTTTAGTGACGAGCTTTTACCAGGTGTACAAATATGAAATGCGGATTTCAGACAACAGATGGTGCACCAATGCAGTTTGTGCGTGATTTTGTTGTGTCATCAACAAGTGTCAGACGTGCACAAGTGATAAATTGGAAAAGTGTGTGCATAGTGTTGTGTTGTTGTGTTCAATATGTCAAAATTTATACCGAACAAAGAGCATTCGCGGACAGCATTAATTTTTTGTTTTCATTTGAAGAAAACTGCTGCTGAATCAAACCGATTACTTCGAGAAGCTTATGGTGAACATGCTCCATCGCAAGATACGTGTGAACGATGGTTTCGGCGTTTCAAAAGTAGTGACTTCGATGTTGCAGACAAGGAACGTGGAAAACCGCCAAAAAAATACGAAGATGTGGAATTACAAGCATTGTTGGACGAAGATGATTCGCAAACACAAAAACAACTCGCCGAGAAATTGGGCGTTAACCAACAAGCTGTTTCCAATCGGCTACGAGAGATGGGAAAGATTCAGAAGACCGGTAGATGGGTACCACATGAGTTGAACGACAGGCAAATGGAAAAGCGCAAAAACACGTGTGACATTTTGCTCTGCAAAACGAAGTCGTTTTTGCATCGTATAGTTACAGGGGATGAAAAGTGGATTTATTTTGAGAATCCCAAGCGCAAAAAATCATGGGTAGACCAAGGCGCACCATCCACATCGACCGCAAGACCGAATCGCTTTGGCAGAAAGACGATGCTTGAAAAAAGGTCAGAATACCAAAAGAGGCAACACAAAGTCATTTTTCTTCATGACAATGCTCCATCACATACGGCAAAACCAGTTCGCGAAACGTTGGAAGCACTCAGCTGGGAAGTTCTACCCCATGCGGCTTTACTCACCAGACTTGGCTCCTTCCGATTACCACTTGTTTGCATCGATGGGTCACGCACTTGCTGAGCAGTGTTTTGGTTCGTACGAAGATGTGAAAAAATGGCTTGATGAATGGTTCGCAGCAAAAGGGGAAGATTTTTACTGGCGTGGTATTCACAAATTGCCCGAAAGATGGGAAAATGTATAACAAGCGATGGAGCATACTTTGAATAAAGTACTTTTTATCATTCTTCCGAATTTAACATGTTTTTTTTAGAAAAAAAATCAGCATTTCATACTGGTACACCTAGTATATAAGTGCGACAGAATAGATATGAGTCGATAATTTTCGATATCAGTATTATCGTCTCTCGTAAAGAGAAGTATAACCTCTGAATCTTTGATCTTCTCCAGGGCATATATTGTTTTTCATTTCGTTCAATGCAGCTTGCATTTCCTCCTCCTATATGTGGTTATATATAACTTATTCAAATAAACATTGAGAATAGATTCAGCTGTTACTTATAAATATAATATTATTTACTGTTTTCTCTATGAGCTAAAACTATGCACCTTATTAGATTAGACTTTTAAAGGTATTGAGAAAGCCAGTGATCCAAGGAAATATTTAAATTTTGAAAGTCTGATGACACTGTACATTTGACTGTTTTGTTAGCAGTCAATATAGTTAATCGATTTTCAGAACAGATTAGATATGTTATCGTGTTTTAATGTAAATATGGAGAAACTTGTAGGTAAAGGATGTTTGCCAGAGAAATGTCAAATCCAATGAGGCATTCAAAAAGGCACCTGAGGATCAGTCTTATCCACCTGCTCTCTTTAAAATTTATTCAGACAGGCTATTCACAAAGGCACTGGCAAGATTTGGGGTTAAAACAAATGGTGAACTTTACCAGTTACGCTTATGATACTATTATTTCAGGTGACAACTAGGTTGTCACCTAATTTACAGGATTTTCAAGAGATAGGATTAAATATTAATGTAGCTAAAACAAAACTTATAGTTTTCAGCTGTTGACTATACTCTGATACTTCACTGCAAATTAATGACCTACAAATTAATGGAGTTACTTACTAGAAATACTTAGGTTGTTAAGCAAACACTCTTAGTTATGAAATATTCATAAATAGACCTGAATACAAGAGGAAAAGAGCTGCTTCAATTAGCCAAAAATTGATTAATGTAATATCATTAAAGAAATTTTTAATTTATTATTTGTATACTAAATATGAAAAAATTATAATACTAAGAAATAATATTTCATAATAAATAATTTATTTAAATAGATTTTAATAAAAAACTGCATGTAAAATTAAAATACATTTACATTATAATCACCAGGAATCAGAAAACAACAATAATATTACAAAGCGCAGAGGAAAGTAAAGACCCCAAATTGCCTTCCATACCAATAACACTCGCTCGACATATTAAAAGTAATAAAAGTAAAATAAAAAAATAACCGGTCAAGTGCAAGTTGAACTTACGCAATTAGTGTTCCGTACGTTGATTGCTTTTAAAATAAAAAATGTTGTAACGGAAGTATAAAATGATCAGTGACTTCACAAAACACACCCGCGATTCTTCGCGATTTTTTTAAAAATAATACAAAGAAAAGTGCGCGCAAGTATTACATTATATATATATATATATATATATATATATATATATATATATATATATATATATATATATATATATATATATATATATATATATATATATATATATATATAATGTTTACTCGTGTTTTCACAAGCTTTCATTTGACACCACACTCGATTACCTAGTAAAAAAATGTTTTTTTCACTTCCGATTTCACCCCCCAAAACTAACCCCTTAAGTCAAAATTTAACTTTCAAAACTACACGGCTCTGATGAGGCCATCAATTCCTATATTATTACCAAATTTCAACTTTCTATGGTAAATAGTTCCGGAGAAAATCGGGTGTGACAGACGGACAGACAGACACCGAAGTGATCTTATAAGTGTTCTGTACGGAACACTAAAAAGAAAATAAAACAGGGATTTATGGATGATGCTGTGGCACTTGTAATAGAACGTATATAGGACAAACGATTTAGTACCGTTTCGTCGATTCCCGTTTTGTCGACTGGCCTTTTAACCTATACATCGGTGTCATTAACAATTCCCCTTTCGTCGATTTACTAAACCTCTTTATCTGTTATGAAAATCTATATTGAAGGTAAATATTAATTATTTCTTAAAATAAATCGATAGAGCAAAATTCTTTCTTTCCTTCACACGTTCTACAGACTTAGGACTGTCAAACCTGAACCTGAACGCCTACGATAATCTAACCGGCCGCACCTTTATATTGTATGAAGAAAAATACCTAGGTAAAACTACCTATGGAGGGTTGAAGGCCACCTACAGTTTTACTTGGTAGCTTTAATTCGGTGAGTCGACAAAAAGGGGACGGTTTCAATTCAAGGTCATTAGTTTTCAGTAAAGATTGGAAACAAACTTTGTTGAAAACTCATTTGGGGTGTTTTGTGAAGTCACTGATCATTTTATACCTCCATAACAAAATTTTTTATTTTAAAAGCGATCAACTTACGGAACACTAATTACGCAAGTTCAACTTGCACTTGACTGATTATTTTAAATAAACATTTACAGGGTTCTGTCAACATTTAGAAGGGGGGGAAATGTTCTGGTAATAATTTTTATAAATAAAAAATACTCCTGAAATTTCATGATTTTTACTTTAAATAAATTGAATCTTATTTCTCACCCTCTTAGTAATTTTGGGGTAGTATACCCAGCCATAGAGGGCTGCCAGAAACGACTTTTATTGTTCAGCAGGTATATAAGATTTAGTACCTAAATTTTCACGACTATTGAAATGACAATTTGAAATACGTTAATGGCTCTTGGTCTATAAACAAAGTTATAAAATGAATAATATATCTCACTACGCTAAACATTTAACAGATGAAAATCATACTTTCAATGAAGATTTTGGAATTTTGCACAATGAAAAGAAAGGGATATTACTGAATTGTTTACAGCAGATAGATATTAACCAGAAAAAATCCTCAGGTTTATTACTCAACAATCAATTGGATGTGTGTGGGTCTTCTTTATTGAACTTGTTTTAGGCATTTTGGTGAATATTGTTAATTAACTTAATCCTTAAAACCAGGTAATTTATATATTTTATAACATACTTTGTAGTTAATTTACATCTTGCTCCAGATGAAAACACAGTGTGTCGAAATAATTGTCAACTCTAAGACAATAAACACCAATTTTTGAGAACTCGATCAGGATAATTGTAAGCCAGCAAGACCTTGTTTTAGTGATTTAACAAGGATGTGACACATTAAGAAAAGAGAAAATGTAGACAAAACTTTTTGAAACAAGGCTGATAAAAGTACCACGGGTTGAATATTTTTTTTCACAACAATATGATTTAGTGCTATGCGTTTCTCAATTCTAGATTCTTTCTGGTTTCAAACTATTAAAAATTTTAAATTTGTAATATCTTATCACAGACCATCTGTATGTCCTGTAAGGACCTTTCAAAATGGGTGGAGGGTTGGGTAAATTAGTAAGTCTTCCTTTCTTGATATTCAAAGTATACAATATGGCAAAAACATTGGTAATTTTGACACCCACAGTCACAGGTTAACTAAATTCTGAAAATGGTTCAAAATCACCCTTGTAGTTTGTAGAGATACATTACGTCAAGTTGGTGAAGTCTTTATAGAAGTTTTACAACTCTACTACTACAATGCTAAAGCAAACATATTTTAAAAGTCACTAAAGGTAACCTTTTTCATTCTTAATTCGTCCCTATGCTATTACCATTCTGGCTTGGTATTGGAGTATTTTCAAGGGCAACTGAATTTCATATTCATATATGGATTACTCCATGATCTCTTCTTCTTAACAAAAGTGGAACTCCTTACTTAAGACAAGCCTATTTCATTTCAGGTCATTCTGGAGGTGCTCCTCTTTCTAGTATCAATAATATCTTGCTTATGATCTTAAAGTATAGCTTAAATATTTAGTATAAAAAAGAGATGTCAGCCATCATTTATTTTAAACGAGTTCTGGACCCAAGCAATACTTGACAAGTTAAAAATGATAAAAGGTAATATTTAGTAACTATTGAAAGTAATGTCTACGTAGAGTGCTTTAGTTGTCCAACAAGTCACTATTTTCAGCTTATTACTGTGCCAAGATATCACCACACAACCTCCTATATAGTCAGATATAAGACATTATAAGGTAAATTAGACTACAGCCACTAAGGCTTTAAGGGGAGACACATCCAATCCGATCACACACAATTAAGAAAACCCGGTAATCATTCAACATATTTGCTGACAAATTTTCATCTAATTAGATTACGAATGAATTATTTTAAATAATAAAAAAATTACTTTACTTCTTGGTGTTGCAATTTTCATCGCAAATATTATATTAAAATTAATAAAATAAAGAGAAAAACTTACTTCAAAGATAAGTCTCTCGCAATTTTTCCAATACAACCACCGTCAAGGTCTTCCATCGTGGTTTATATAAAAATATTTGTTACAATAATATAGATTTCAAAATTATTATTGAGGAATCTGTCATGGGGGAGAATCGAACTTAGAAGAATTCCTTATCGTCAACGACTTTTCCAGGGATTCCCGTAATTTTTCTTGTCAAATATGTCAAATTGGCTATCAGCTGACTATATTTATGAAGTGTACCAAGAGATGACACTAGTTACCTCTTTTTCGTTATTGGTCCGGCTACAGACACGTAGCAGTGGTACTGCATTTTTACATCTAATTATTTTTAATATTCTTTTTTAGACCAACATTTTACAGTGCATTTAATTGTCATACTACCTCTTAACGATTCTATTATGAGATAGTTGATCTAAACCATAAGATATGATTATAGAGATTCTAAATTGCCCCGAGATAGGCGCCAAATAAAAAGAACAAATATTCCCGCGTTTTTTGTAACCGTCAACGGCGCACGCAGCGGCGTCTCCCGGTAAAAAATCATTCCAATAACCATTCTTTTTCCCGCTTTGTAACCTTTTGGTTGTGTTTGTGACTTGAGAAACTTAGATTTTAGTTTGTAAAAATGTCTGGACGAGGAAAAGGTGGTAAAAGCAAAGCGAAAGCAAAAAGCCGCTCTACTAGGGCTGGATTGCAATTTCCTGTTGGCAGAATTCATCGTTTATTGAGAAAAGGTAATTTTTATATTTACATGGGGGCCCCTTTGTTACACTAAATGATAAAAGATTTTTTTTTACCTTACTATCCTTTAGCTTTATATTTGTTAAGCCTACAATAGAAAAGTAGATAGGAAAGTGAATAGCTAGGTTAGGTGTTTATTTTATGTTTTTTTTTTTTATATGAAGGGAACTAAATGAACTGTTTGGTCAGAAATGTCTATTTCAAATTGTACAAGCAACTTAGATTAAAGTTGAACTTTGTTCTAGGAAATTATGCTGAAAGAGTAGGTGCTGGAGCCCCAGTTTACTTGGCTGCCGTTATGGAGTATCTAGCTGCTGAAGTTCTTGAGTTGGCGGGAAATGCTGCCAGAGATAATAAAAAGACGAGGATCATTCCTAGGTAAAGCTTACTTTTTTAATGATGTTCAGGTTCAGAGAACTTTGATAATTTAGAGTAAAAATAAAATAATTTCTCGATTTTAATTGGATCATTTTTTACAAAAAAACTTGTTACTATGAAGGAAGTACTAAGCAATTGAAAGGCATTCAAATAAAATTAAGCTAAAAAACCCGATTTGTAATCTTACCCATAAGAGTTATTACCAGATAAGTTTTTATCTTTATATTTCAAGATTAGTATTTTTTTAGGCATTCACGATCAAAAGAGTAAGAAAGGTGCATTTATTCCAAAAAAGAATGTTGTTTTTTTTTTGATAAGAATCACTAATTCAATTTAGGATCTGTTCAATTGTTGATACAGAGTGCATTGTCAAAAGTCAGGAGTTATAATTGATTGCTTTGTGGAATTAATAGATTCATTAGTTTCAAAACATAATGTATTACTTGTGCACACTTTTCTTTGTATTATTTTTAAAAGATTGCGACAAGTCGCTGTCTCCCCTTATCTCGATAAGTATTTATCAAAAAAATTTTGGATAAATTCTGGAATATTCTCCACAGGGTGTATTTTAAACAAAAATTATCACCTTTAATAATTTATCTGGAATATATTAAAAAATATATTTTAAGGTTGTCGGTAAAGATTGGAAAATAACTTTGTTGAAAACTAATTTGGGCTGTGTTTTGTAAGTCATGGATCATTTTATACCTCTGTAACAAAAATTTTTATTTTAAAAGCAATCATAGTTCAGAACACTAATTGTGCAAGTCCAACTTACTCTTGTCCGGTTTTTAAGAGTTTAAATTAACAAGGGCATGGTAACTTGTAAGATGAAATTTTATTTATCTGAATAATTATTGTATTTATCAGTTAGTACTGTTGCAACTAGGATTCGGTTCTCTTTGAATAAACTGAAAAATTGACTTAAATCTTGCTGTATCACGCATAAAAAAAACTTAAGGATAATATCCTAGCACAGAATTTAACCTGTAGAATCAGGCCAAAAAAGTACTTTTTAAAAATTTTTGTAATTTTTATAGGCATCTCCAACTTGCTATCAGGAATGATGAAGAATTAAACAAGTTACTCTCTGGAGTAACCATTGCTCAAGGTGGAGTTTTGCCTAACATTCAGGCAGTACTTTTGCCCAAAAAGACAAACACCGGCACTACTGGAGGCAAGTCAGCTAAATCACAGTCACAAGATTATTAAGTTTTCATTTAAACTAGTTTTCTTTATCTTTTAAATTTTTTAAATGTAGTATACACAATGTTCGGTAATTTTTTAAGTGCTAAAGATTGACATTTAATTGTAATTTTTCATGTTATTATGTTATGTTAGTATAAATTTAAGATTTTTAAATGTTAAAATTGAAAAAGATTCAGCTTGTATTCTCAATTTTTTTTATATATTCATTAATTAAGAACAAAAATATAGTTTAACCTGTACTTACTTTAATTTTGATGATTTGAATAAAAAATGACAATAGTTAGAATATTATTTTCTTTTTGCAAATTTCCCATTCATACTACCACCTGTACCAGTATCCAGAGCCCGTGCCTTAAGATGAGCTTTAGGCTCTTAACTAATTATAGATCCCTGATGCTTCAAAAAATATCTTTATTAGATAAAATATGTGAACATGTCTTTTAGGTTAACGTGAAAACTAATATGACAGAATTGTCGGTGATCATGAAAGTATAAGTTCATACACCTAACTTACAATATTTTATTTATTATTCCTTATTAATAAATGGGCAAACTATAGTTATATAATTATACACCAAAGTTAAGAATAACGAAAATAATAACTTTATCTTTCCAAAATTTTACTTTAGAAGTTTTTGTACTTGAGAAGTATTAGTGCAAAATAAAATTGAAGTGTTTTAAGAACGATATATTGCCAAAAAAATGATATTGTGCAAGATTGTCCTAATCAAATAGTTTTCTGAAAAGTTGTATGATAAATTTAAGAAAAAAAAACTTAAAATATCTAGGTATGTGCTTGATGATAATAAGCTGTTGTCATTTTCAAAAAGAGGTCAAAAATAACATAATATGCAACAATCGCTATTTTCAATTCGAGTCGTGAATACCAGTAAACCTGGAACCCCCGTAACTAATATTTTTACAACTAGTTGTGTTCTTGCAAAACTTGCCCTATTAATTGCTATTTAATTTTCACCTAAATAAAGGGTGCTTTTCCGAGAGGAACGATACGCCCCCCTCTCATATGGATGTAGGAATGGAATTGGAAATAGGGCTTTTTTATTGGGGGGTTCTTTTTATGTAAAATCCACTTTTAATTTACTATTCTGAGCTTTTAGAGTTCCAGTGCAAGAGGTTTTTTTGCAGCAAGACCCTTCGCTCCCCGATTATTATCACCATCCGTTTGTCGCCCTCTATAAACAGCTTCGCATTTAACACTGTAAACCCTTTATCGGGCTCCAAGTTGGTGAAATGTATTGTTAATCTTTCTTGATGTGACCGAAGTTTATATAAAAGGACAGAAGGAAGAGAGAGTTTGTATAAAAAGAGAGCTAAAAACGTTTGTAAGTGAAGAGCATCAAAAAGGTTGACAAACAATTTATATAATCAGGGTAAAAGGAGTTATCGTTGTACCGTTGACAATTGTAAAAATAATTTAAAAAGTTCGTCGAGACTGAGTTTCTTTTTCCCCAAAAATATTGCAAGGTATTTAATTGATTTAATTAAAGAATATCAATTGCGTGATAAATCGTACGCGGATAGATTGAATAATTCGGAGAAGCTATTTCTCTTATGACTTTTTTTGGTTAGAGCAAGGATTTGGCTTGCAGCAACCAAACGCGTCATCAGTTATCCAATTGAGATAATAACACAGATAAAGATTCGTATAAGAGTTGGATTTTATTGTAGTTACAATGAGGCCCAGAACATTCAATTTGTATTCAGACATAAAATTCCTTTCTGAATTCAAATATGTATTTAAAAATTTGGGTTCCAATCTCAGTTTTCATTTTTGGGCCTTATAGAATCCCTACAAAGCGTTGGGCACAAAATCTGATACGCCTATTCAATTCCTTGGGGAAAATGCTAAAATGTTTGCCGGTATTCATTTTTTTTTCTAAAAAAGCGCTCCATTCTTTTTGTTTTTTTTTGTTATATTACTCATGCACATATGAATATCTACGATTTTGAATGATAAAATTTTGCAAGTAACATTTCTATTTAAAATCTTCCGCTGGTCTCTTTTTTAACATGGCAGTTTGCCACGTGACCTCTTGAAAACCGAGACCTGATTTTCCTATACGGTTACCCCGGAATTTGACTACTGTATTGGATTTAATGTGATAATAAACTTTCGTCAAACTAAAAATTCCATATTGCATGTATAACAGTAAGAAAATCACTCTCCACTGCATATTCAAATGATATGAATCGATGTTCAGAAAGGACGTGAAGGCTCTTTCTTGTAGTATCCGAAGGAATTTATTCTACGGGCTTTTGTAAATAAGAAAAAAAGACAATTTATATCACTGTAAACAAAAGAGCATGGGAAAGATGTTTATAGCAACGAGAATTTGGCGGAATTAACAATATCAATCGAAACAGTTAATTGTCTGTTTTGATTGGTATTTTTAATCCCGCCAAATTCTCGTTGCTGTAATCTTTCACGGGCTTTTTGTACAAAACAAAAGATTGTGTATTGGACGACTCATATTCACCTAATTGAGTACACTATATAATTTGTTTCCCTCTGATCGGTTTCATTTGCTGATATAAGGACAGCGATACATCAATGACAATGTTCAAGTAGCAGTGACCACAACATTCATCTAGCGAATTAATTGCCAAACGCTATCGGAGCTGCGGTATCGGTTAAGAAATGACTAGGTATGAAAGCGAACAAAAATCACCAACATAGTGCACCGGATAGCAACTATGAAGTGGCGTTGGGCCGGACATGTAGCAAAAAGTCCTACGGAGATATGGACCAACAGACTGTTAACTTGGAGGCCAAAAACCAGCGTGAGAAGACTACAGCTGAGGTGGCGGGACAACTTGGTGGCATGCGCTGTAGTCAACTGGATCCAGGTTGGTCAGAATAGAGCGACATGGAAAAGCATCTAGGAGGCCTTCGGCCAGGAGTGGAGGGCGAACGGCTAAAGAAGAAGAATGATGTGAATAATTATAATTGACTTGTCTTAGTTTTTACTAAAAGTTTAGCTTCTTTTTAGACAGAGGGTGTACTCTGATATTGATAGATTTGCGACTAAATGGTCATAAAAAATAGCAACAAATAATAGAAGACGAAGTGGTAATATAAATTAAAAAATATATATTTTGTAAAAATATTTACTTATATTTTAAACATATATCAAAATAATAATTTATTCATTACATTCTAAAACAACTACAAAATACATATACATGAAATTAAAAAAAAACGAGACAACATTTTGCAATGTGAACATTTTGCACGATTTATTTTATTGATAACTGTGACAATAACCGTTACGTTGTGAAGTACAAGATTTATATACAGGGTGTATTTTCAGTAAATAAAGCCTCTTCGTCCAATAGAGCATATAAGAAAGTTTAATAGTAAAGGATGTATCCCTATGAAATAAGTTGAAATTTTAATTGCTGTCCCAAAAAATTCTAATATGCCAGTTTATTCAACTTTCAAATTGTCGATCAGTGAACTTTCAAATTGTCGATACCATAATATAAAATTATTTATTTACAGGTGTTTGAGTAGGAATTCGTACAATAACGATATTCGATAGACACCATCGAAAAATTGAAGGTAGTAGAAAAGAAAAACTATTTCAAAAAACCCACTTTAAAATATATTTATTCTGGTTCTCGAGTCCCAAATTTTTATTATTTTGTTATACAAAGAGTACTTAACATCTTCTAGTAAACCAGATAAGTAATTTTGGAGGAAATCCAAGAGATCTATGATAGTCACCTGGTCAAGAAACATCAAAATGGACTAAATAAGTATTGACTTAACAACAGTCCCTAAATTTATTGAAAATCGACGATAAGAATTTGATCGGCGTGGGGGTTCTTCACTACCCATAACTGAGTGTTATAAAATATATTTATTCCATTTTTAGTAAATGTTACCTTGTCCGTAGTAAAATTTAACTATCACATCAACTAACCAATCTAAATACCTATGCAAATGTTTAACAACTGTCTTTTTAAGGGTATACAAACATTTCATTTAGCAAATGCAACCACTGAATTCCACTTGCATTATTATAATATATATAAGGTACTAATAAAATGTAATTTTACCTCTAAAATAGAAATGTGTACAAAATGACATGCTTTATTGAGAAAGTAGTAAAATTTTCAATCTCAAAACAAAACTTTAAATTTATTTTAAAGAAACTTTACGGTAATAAAAAATTTATTATATACCTGACAATATCGAGAGATTGTAACAATCGATAAATAAAAATCGAAATTAAAATTTTTAATAAATGCATTGAATATACCCATAACCTTTTTTATATATATATATATATATATATATATATATATATATATATATATATATATATACATATATATATATATATATATATATATATATATATACATATATATATATATATATATATATATATATATATATATATTTATTTATTTATATATATATATATATATATATATATATATATATATATATATATATATATATATATATATATATATGTATATATATATATATATATATATATATATATATATATATATATATATATATATATATATATATATATATATATATATATATATATATATATATATATATATATATATATATATATATATATATATATATATATATATATATATATATAAATATATATATATATATATATATATATATATATATATATATATACATATATATATATATATATATATATATATATATATATATATATATATATATATATATATATATATATATATATATATATATATATATATATATATATATATATATATATATATATACATATATATATATATATATATATATATATATATATATATATATATATATATATATATATATATATATATATATATTTATTTATATATATATATATATATATATATATATATATATATATATATATATATATATATATATATATATACATATTTATATATATATATATATATATATATATATATATATATATATATATATATATTTATATATTTATATATTTATATATATATATATATATATATATATATATATATATATATATATATATATATATATATATATATATATTTATATATTTATATATTATATATATTTATATATATATATATATATATATATATATATATATATATATATATATATATATATATATATATATATATATTCTCAATTTAGTGGGGCTGCAGTCTATATTTAAATATTTATGGCCTTGGGTAGTGGGTTGTAGTTGGGTAGGGTTTTTTTCTTAGTCGAGCTTTCGAAATTGTATTTATTTCTTCTTCAGGACATCTGGAAAAACAGAATTTTCCTTTTTCTTTATACTGTTAAGTGAAAAATTACTTTTTTGAGTACATTCTTATGATTGAAAAATCAAAAAAAGGCATGAAAAGAAAGAAAAAAAAAATAATTGACTTACCAAAGTGGTTTTTTTATAACAAAACAAGCAGTCATTAGCACAAAGGGACATTCCCCAATATACTGTTGTTATCTACATAATATTATGATTAAAAGGAAATAATACAAAACGGCCAAAATGGCTGGCTTTGGTACTCTCTGCTAATACCGTAAACCAGTAAAATAACAAAATATTTTCAATTTTTGGCGGTCAAGATGGAGTGTGATAGACCGATATAACTTTTATGAGGTAGAGAAAGAATTCATTTCGATCTGAGATATGAGAAAAAATACAAAACGGCCATTTTGTATTTTTTCCTTTTAATTATAATATTATGTAGTTAACAACAGTATATTGGGGAATGTCCCTTTGTGCTAATGACTGCTTGTTTTGTTATAAAATACCACTTTGGTGAGTCAAACATTTTTCTTTCTTTTCATGCCTTTTTTTTTGTTTTTTCAATCATAAGAATGTACTCAAAAAAGTAATTTTTCACTTAACAGTATAAAGAAAAAGGAAAATTTTGTCTCCCCAGATGTGCTGAAGAAGAAAGAAATATAATTTCGAAAGCTCGACTAACAAAAAAGGTTCTTTCACTACCCAAGGCCATAAATATTTAAAATATAGACTGCAGCCCCACTAAATTAAGAATATATTTTTCTTAACTAGTCAGTCGCGACTACTCCTGCCTTTGTTTATATATATATATATATATATATATATATATATATATATATATATATATATATATATATATATATATATAAATTTGCTAAAAATATTTGGGTAGAAAGGTATGGATTCTTCTTATTTTTAGTATCTTTTTACTTGACGGCGAAAATAAATTAATTATCAGGACTTGGCTGGGGATGGGATAATGTATTTTACCTATCGATAGTCGATGGCAATCCCTCTACCGATAATTTTAACATATCGAATTTATTGATATATATATATATATATATATATATATATATATATATATATATATATATATATATATATATATATATATATATATATATATATAATATATATATAATATATATATAATATAATATAATATATATATATATATATATATATATATATATATATATATATATATATATATATATATATATATATATATATATATATATATATATATATATAGGTAATTCAAAAGTTGACCGAGGTGGGGGATATTCTCAATAAAAAATATATGTTCTAAAAAAAATTGATCACCTATAATTGATGGAAATAACTGATGTCTAACAATATATTGATAGTTATCGACAATTTTTCGATTTACCTATTATTATTTGATATATCGAAAAAAATTCTCAACCCTAGTTTTGGTTACAGCAGCCTTCCTGATCATGACAATTGCAAGCAATGCATTAATAAAAGCACTACTTATTAAAATCCGATATTTTTAAATGCATTTTTTCAAAGTTTTTTTTTAAGTCATCATGTGTCAAATCTAATATCTATTTCAATAAATAAAAAATTATTTATCTGTTCTAATGAGTAATCAAGAGACTGCTTTATCAATTTTGCATAAAGATGAAGGAATAATCCGTTTATCAAGTGTGACAAAGGAATGAATTCTGTATTTAAAGATTTAAAAATGCACTGAAAAACCTAATTAACTACTTTAAAGTTTGGTTCTCCAATATGCAACGTCTTAAGGTGTTACATAAACCTCGAATTTTCAAATATTAGATTTTTTTACGGATTTTTGTTCTCTATTTTTCTAAGAATTATTCAAAACAAGATTTTTAAGAAAATTGCATTCCATTACAAAGTTACAGCATTAAATGTGACCTGGTGTCGGATTGGGGCCGCTACCTGTTTTCAGACACTGTCTGCAATATTACTCAGGTAATTTTTAATGTTTTAACTTTTTTTTGTAAATCTCAATAATTACTTTTTCTACAAAATATCGAGAGGTTTTTTTTAATTTTTCTAATAGACAATTTTCTTATAAATAATTAAACATAATAACAATTGGTTGGAAAATTGCATAATAAAGTTTAAAACACAGTAATTTTTTTATTTTTGAAAAAAATCCCTACGACAATTTTTAACTACTATATTATTTTATAAGATTAATTTTTATTTTTGCAGATTGGATTATTTTTTGTGAAGTTATCCTGCAGACAAGGAGACGCCATAGTTTTCATCAGTGGTCCATTTAACCCGATTAAAAATATTGTTAATAAATATATATAATCGCATTTTTTTGTATTATTCACTTAATAACCTTTAAAATATATTTTTTAAATATATATATTTTTTGCAGCGCTCAGGTGTATGTAACCCCTAAAAGACTATTAATCCTGTGTCTGTAAAATACATGAACTACTTTCGGCCCAAAAAATAATAAATAAAATACATAAATTTTGTTTTGTGAAGGTCTCTAAAAACACAATAGATTTTTAAATCATATAAATTCAGTTATATTGGTCACCTACTTCCATTAAACTTTCTCCTAACCGTTTGCGAATCTTTTAGTTTTCAAGATTGTAATACTGGCATAACAACGAGATATACTCTCTAACTCTACTTTGAAACGAAGGTATGGGCCGCAGGAAGACGTCTTACAAAAAAAAATAAATTTAATATTTAACCCTTTAGTGGACTGATTTTAATTTTCAATAAGGCACGGTTAAATAACAGATTCAGGATCCCAGGCATATTTGTTCCTCGAAAAGTTACTTAAACTTTTCATATCTTCTTCAGGAATGTTGAAATTCAAATCAAAATTTTCATCGATATGTTGTTTTGACCTTCCTTTGGGAATGACAGCTATTTTTTGTTGAAGTGACCATGTTAGAAGTACCTGGAAAACATAGAACTGTAAAAGTGCAAAGATATCAACACAAATTCCAGTGCAGTCCCCTTTGTTGTTGTCAATTTCTATTTTTTACATCATTTTAGGTTCGTTTTTCTTTTTACATAATTTTGAGTTTCATTGTGTGGTCGATGGTCACTGATACTTACCTCTGTTAAAAATCATAGAACCGATTGATTGCAGTAGCACGGTTACAACCAATGTAGTGTTAGGGCACCGGTGCATTTGATTAGACCTAATGCCATATATATTTACTATATAAGAAGTTAAAAAAATACCTGAGCAGGTGTCCTTCCCAACTTGTTTGCAATTTCTTTAACTTTAGGATCATGCATTAGATCTGGATTATTGCTGCCACCCAAAGAAGAGTAAGCCTGCAATAAAGTGCCCTCTTTGCGACAATAATCTAACAAATCCTGAGGGTGATAACGGGGATGCCATTCTACCTACAATTATTTTTTTCATTTAAAATCTTAATCTTTTTCAATTATTTGTTTTAATACCAAAAGGCATTATCACTATACAGTGTCTGAACATGGTAGGTTTTATTGATTGTAGTCCTGTAGTTGTAGTTGGCAAAGGCAAAAGGAATTAATTTTTTTGCATAGGTGGGAGAAAGCTTTTTTATACTTCATAAAGTTTAAATTTTACCTGATTAACTGCTGGTTTTATTCCATAATTATTTGCCATCAGTTGCTTTAAATGCCTGACAAGATAATTTGATACTCCAATGTTCCTAGCCAAACCATCTTTTACTCCCCTAACCATTTGTTTCCAACTTTCATCTCGTAAGCTACAAAATCAAATATCCACATAATATAAAAAAACCGGCCAAGTGCAAGTCGGACTTGCGCTATTAGTATTCCGTACGTCGATTGCTTTTAAAATTAAAAATTTTGTTAATGTGGTATTAAATGATCAATGACTTGATAACCTTGAGATTTTTGTTTTTTTAATATACCAGATAAATTATTAAAGGTAATGTACTCGTGATAATTTTAGTTCAATCTATACCTTAAGATACCTTAAGATACCTTGAGATAACGGGGGACAGCTATTTTCGCAATTTTTTAAAAATAATACAAACAAAACTGTGCGCAAGTATGTACATAAGTACATTATATATATTTTTGAACTCGTGTTCTTACAAGCTTTCATTCGATACGCCATTCGATGACCTGGTAATTTTTTTTCACTTCTGATTTCACCCCTCAAAACTACCCCCTTAAGACAAAATTTTACTTTCAAAACTATACGGCTTGAATGAGGCCATCAATTTCTATATTAGTGCCAAATTTCAACTTTCAATGTCAAATACTTCCGGAGAAAATCGGATATAATAGACAAAGAAACAGATACTGAAGTGATCTTCTAAGTGTTCCGTACGGAACGCTAAAAACCGGGTCAAGTGCAAGTTGGACTTGCGCAATTAGTGTTTCGCCCCGTGATTGCTTTTAAAATAACATAAAAAAACCTAGGCTAAGTTAATTAGGTCCCTAACATGTATATATCTTAAGGTTCAATATGTATTTTCACGTTTTTTCTTAGTGAGTAACATAATAATTATAGCATCTTACCTACCTAATAGCCAATAAATCAATCTAGCTCAATCTAGAATCTAATAAAAGTGTAAAATTGACTATCCAAATATTTGTTTAATTACAAACAAATAAAATAAAATTCTTTTGTCTTGATACGGTAGCGACGAGCGATAAATAATGTACTTCAAACTAAATTGACAAATCCTCCACCATTGTGCTGAGAAAAGTGTGCGCGATTATTACATCATACATATTATTGAGCTCGTATTTTCACAATCTTTCACTTGACACCCTACTCGATGACCTGCTAAAAATTTTTTTTTTTACTTCCGCTTTCATTCCCCAGAACTAATACTTAAGACGATTTCCCTTAAAATTAAATCCTTAAGTCAAAATTTAACTAACCACACCAAACTACACGGCTCTAATTGGGCCATTAATGCCTATATTTGTGCCAAATTTCAACATCCGATTGTAACAGACGGACGGACGGACGGACAGACACACACCGAAGTGATCCCGTAAATGTTCCGTAGGGTACACTAAAAATAAATAAACCAGTAATAAATAAGTAAAGCAAAAGCAAATTACCTTGAATTGCCAGGATTTGAAACATTAACTCTAAAGGCACCAGGCCAGTGAATAAGGAACAAATCTACATATTCACAATCAAGTTTTCGAACAGATTCTTGTAGTGCTGCATATGCCCTTTCACCTTGGTCATCTGGAGCTGAAAAGAGCAGCATATTATTGATTTTTTAATTAATATAATGAATTATTTGGCACATTTAAGTTTTGGGCACATCCATTAAACTATAAAAATTTGGAACTGTTCTTAGCTGATCAGAGTCTACCTCAATGATGCTCAATATCAAGAAACCTTACCTTAAGGTTACGGCATCACAACTTAATACATACTTTTTAACATACTAACTTTAGGATGTATATTATGGCCTAACTTCAAGTTAGAATTCAAGAAATAAATAATACTTTATTTGCATAATAATTAGTACAAATTAAGTCTTTATATATATATATATAGCCTTGGCCAAAAGTATTAGGCACCCCTAATAAACACGTGAAACTCATAGTATACTAAAAAAAAGACTAATTGTTTTAACAATACTATAGGCGGCGTTGTCAAAAGCTAACTTAAACAATCGACAATCTCTTTTACAGGTCCATAAAACACCTGGCCCACAGAATTGCGATAATGAGGTTTTTTGAAAAATATTTTTAATGTTTTATTAGTCTCTTTTTACTACTTGTGGTGTCCAGAAGCTTCCGTGCGTGTTTTATTTGTGAACTGGACATTTTTATATTTGAGAAATACCTAAGAAAAGTGAGCTTGGTATCGAAAAACGAATTAAAATTCAAACCCTACATGAACAAGGCAAGTCCCAAGCAGAAATAGCCAAGTTAGTGAAATGTTCTCAGTGCGTAGTGCAATGTGCTATTAAAAGGTTTGTGGAGACTGGCTCTCATGCCAACAAAATGAGAACGGGCAGAAAACGTAAGACTAATGAGCGACAGGACGGAAAACTCATCCGCGAGCCTATTAAAAATCGAAAAAAAAAACATCATCTGAGCTCGCTGCAACTCTGTCGGGAGAGATTGGGATGCAGATTAATTCTCGAACGGCAAGGAGAAGACTGACAGAAGCTGGATTAAGAGGGTGCAAAGCTAGAAAGAAGCCTTGGCTTTCAGAGACCAATAGGAAGAAACGCTTAGAGTGGGCTCCGAAGCACTAACATTTTAGCGAAGAGGATTGATCTAATGTTGTATGGTCCGACGAATCCAACTTTGAGGTAAATTTTTATATGATTTATTTTAACAAATCACTACATACAATTACTCTTGATTTAATCCGTTTTAGTCAAAATAATAACTAATTTTTTAATTGAGTACTTTTTCTATTCTTACAGCTATTCGGAACGTCAGGTGTGGCATTCGAGGCGTGTCGGCAAGGAATACTATTAAGATTGCGTGGTACCTACTGTAAAACACGGAGGAGGCAGCATTATGATCTGGGGTTGCATGGCTGCTAAAGGTGTCGGCGGAATGTTCGTTTGTGAAGTCGCATGAACAGCCAAAAGTACATAAATGTACTAGAAACTGTACTGATGCCTTCGCTAACGCGCATTTTTGGTGACATTAATTTAGACGACATCAAATTCCAGCAAGATAATGCACCTTGTCATAAATCAGCGGCTACGATGCGCTGGTTTAGACACAATAACATTGTCTTGTTGGATTGGCCGGCGCAGTCTCCAGATCGATCTAAACCCTATCGAGCATCTTTGGGGTATGCTGAAGGGCAAGATACGGGAGCATAGCATAACATCAAAAGCAGCGCTAAAAAGCGCTTTGATTGAGGGGTGGGATGCCATAAGTACACCTGAATGTACTAGGTTTGTACTCAGCATGCCCCAAAGAATTGCTGCTGTAATTAAAGCTAAAGGCGGATACACCAAATATTAATTTATTTTATAATTTGACCTCAATATGCGATTTTACAAAACATACGAATTTAATTTTTTACCCTGAACATATTATAATAGGAAAATAGATGAAGCTAAAGGAGATTCTAAAGAAATGTGGAGGACTCGGAAGGGTCTAATCATTTCTAGTAAAAACAATAAACAACAAGGCGGCATTTTTTTCAAGGGAAAGATGGAAAAGGATAACAAAATAATAGCAGAAAAATTTAATGACTACTTTTTGCAAAGTATTAGTGCCATAACAAAAGACATGGGGGAAATTGAAACCCAGGAAGTTCTAAATAATATCGAAACCCCAATAAATAAGTTTAATTAGAAAAACTGTAAAAAAAAATTAAAAAATAAGACAAGTAGTGTTGATGGCATTAATGTCAGAATTTTAAAACTAGCATTTGAAGTAATTGGTGATTGCTTTCTGCAACTAATTAGCACTAGCCTAGTAAGAGGAAGATTCCCCCAAGAATGGAAAATGACAACGATTATTCCTATTGAAAAAGTAACTAACACCTGTGAAGAATATCGACTAATTAATATGGTAGCTACGTATGAAAAACTTCTTGAAACTATTGTAAGCAAACAAATGAGAAAATACGTAGAAGAAAACAAGTTGCTTACATATTGTCAGGCTGGTTTTAGAAAAATCATTCTTGTGAAAGTGCACTAAAGACTGTTATTTCCAAGTGGAAGTCTTCTATAGGTGAGAAAAAATTGGTTGGTGTACTTCTACTTGACTTTCAAAGAGCTTTTGAAACTATAAACAGAAAGTTGTTGGTTCAGAAATTGGAAAAAATATGGTTTTGAGGGAAATGTGTTAAAATGGTTCTGTGAATATCTGGATAGCAGAACACAACAAACAAAATATAATGGAGCGTTATCTTTTGTTAAGATTAATAGTTATGGTGTTCCACAGGGTACAATGCTAGAACCTGACTTATTCATCTATAATATATATAAAATGCAACGTCTCTCTGTCTGTCCGTTAGTGACCTTATCACTGGAGAACCACTTATCCGATTTACGTACTTTTTTTTTTTAAACATACTTATGTTCTCTGGCCAGGTTATAGGCTATATTTTATTAACATACGATAGGTAGCATAAGGAATGAGCAGTGACAATAATAGTGAGTGAAGTCGGAAAAAAGTTTGCTGCTAGCGCGTTCCCTTGCAATATACAGCCTAAACCATTAAATATGGAACAATATTATGTAGCAGAGAATATCTTTAATCTATAATATATATAAAATGCAATGTCTCTCTGTCTGTCCATTAGTGCGTTTATCACGCGAGAACCACTTATCCAATTTATGTTTTTTTTTAAATTCATACATATATTCTTTGGCCAGGTTATAAAATAATAATAATAATAATCTATATCTATAATATATATAAAATGCAGCGTCTCTCTGTCTGTCTGTCTGTCCGTTAGTGCGCTTATCATTGGAGAACCACTTATCTGATTTACGTGCTTTTTTTTAAAACATTCATATGTTCTCTGACCAGGTTATCTATATATAATATATATAAAATGCAACGTCTCTCTGTCTGTCTGTCTGCCCGTTAGTGCGTTACGTACTTTTTTTTTAAAACATACATATGTTCTCTGGCCAGGTTATAGGATATATTTTATTGCGTTAGGTAACATAAAGAATAAGCAGTGACGATAATAGTGAATCATATTTTATTGCGTTAGGTAACATAAAGAATAAGCAGTGACGATAATAGTGAATCAAGTCGGAAGAAAGGCTACCGTTAGCGTGTTCTCTTACAATATACTGCCTAAACCATTAAATATGGAACAATATCATGTTGCAAAGAATACAATATATATATATATATATATATATATATATATATATATATATATATATATATATATATAATGCAACGTCTCTCTGTCTGTCTGTCCGTTAGTGCGCTTATCACTTATTCGATTTACGTGTTTTTATAAATTTATACATATGATATGTTCTATATAATTCGATATAAGCCTAGATAATGGGAGATAAGGTAAGATAATGCGAGATAAGTATAAATAATGGGAGATAAGCAGAGATAAGTCTAGGTAATGTAAGTTATGGTGAGATAATGGGATATAAGGAGAAATAATGGGAGATGAGCAGAGATAAGCCTAGATAATGGAAATTATGTAGAGATAATGGGACATAAGGAGAAATAATAAGAGATAAGCAGAGATAAGTCTAAGTAATGGGAGTTATGGTGAGATAATGGGAGATAAGGAGAAATAATGGGAGATAAGGAAAAATATTGCGAGATAAGTCGAGATAAGCCTAGATAATGGGAGATAATTGGGGATAAGTATAAATAATGGGAGATAAGGAGAAATAATGGGAAATAAGCAGAGATAAGTCTAGGTAATGGGAGTTATGGTGAGATAATGGGAGATAAGGAGAAATAATGGGAGATAAGGAAAAAAATGGGAGATAAGGAGAAATATTGCGAGATAAGTCGAGCTAAACCTAGATAAAGAGAGATAAGGTGAGATAATGGGAGATAAGGAGAAATAATGGAAGATGAGCAGAGATAAGCTTAGATAATGGAAATTATGTAGAGATAATGGGAGATAAGGAGAAATAATAGGAGATAAGGGGAAATAAGGGCAGATATTTTATTACGTTAGGTAACATAAGGAATGAGCAGTGGCGATAGTAGTGAATCAAGTCCACGCGAGCGGAGCCGCGGGCACGGCTAGTATTGTATATAAATGATTTAGTGAAAGTCATAAAAAAATGTGAATTACAGCTATTTGCAGATGACACAATCCTCTATTATGAAAGTGATAACATAACAGATCTAGTGCAAACAATAAATGAAGACTTAGATAGGTTACACAAATGGCTGTGTTGTAATAGTCTTAGTGTCAATGTTAAAAAAACCAAATTTATGATACTAAAAGGCAAAAATAATACTCTAGATAACACTACTCATAATGGCATTGTGATAGACAATGACAGAATTGAACAAGTTAAAGAATGTAAATATTTGGGTGTAGTTATTGATGAAAATCTATCATTTTCTAGTCATGCCACTTATATAACAAAAAAAGTATCAAAAAAAAAAAATGTAGAATAGGTAAAAATTTAAGTACTTGGGCTAAATTGCTAATATATAAGTCGATAATAATGCCCCACCTCAATTACTGTTCCACAATTCCCTTTATCTTCAAGAAAAGAAATATAGACAATCTCCAGAAAAAGCAAAACTGGGCATTAAGATGTATAATAGGTTGTAATAGGTATTCAAGAATAAAAGATATGTTGAAAACAACAGACTTATTAAGTGTAAAACAAAATATCTTTTTAAATACAATGATAGTTTTTAAAATTAAAAATAGAACGTACCCTGAACATATTTTAGAAAAATTACAATTTGTCAATGACATTCACGCATATAACACTAGAAATAGATTGGACTTTTATGTTCCCACTGTAAATTCATCATATGCTGAAAATTGCTTGTTCCATCGAGGACTTATATAATTTAACAATCTTCCAATAAATTTGAAAAATGCAAACTTTGTAAACTTTAAAAAATTGTTAAGAAGCTACATAATAGATAACCATAGCATTTAAGTTAGTTTGTAATTATATATATATATATATATATATATATATATATATATATATATATATATATATATATATATATATATTGTAATTGTACTTGTTTAGCTTTGCTAATAATAAAGATTATTATTATTATTATTGAAACACAAGAATGAAGTAAATTGTAGGGTGCCAAGGCTGTACTTTAAAATATTGAAACATTTAAAAGATCTTAATACATGGATAAAAATTTAGATTAAATTAGAAACATTAAAATACTTGTAAAGAATATATCTTATCCTACTCTAAAAATAGATATTCAAAAGTTGACTTATTAAGTGTAAAACAAAATATCTTTTTAAATACAATGATAGTTTTTAAAATTAAAAATAGAACGTACCCTGAACATATTTTAGAAAAATTACAATTTGTCAATGACATTCACGCATATAACACTAGAAATAGATTGGACTTTTATGTTCCCACTGTAAATTCATCATATGCTGAAAATTGCCTATTCCATCGAGGACTTATATAATTTAACAATCTTCCAATAAATTTGAAAAATGCAAACTTTGTAAACTTTAAAAAATTGTTAAGAAGCTACATAATAGATAACCATAGCATTTAAGTTAGTTTGTAATTATATATATATATATATATATATATATATATATATATATATATATATATATATATATATATATATATATATATATATATATATATATATATATATATATATATATATATATATATATATATATTGTAATTGTACTTGTTTAGCTTTGCTAATAATAAAGATTATTATTATTATTATTGAAACACAAGAATGAAGTAAATTGTAGGGTGCCAAGGCTGTACTTTAAAATATTGAAACATTTAAAAGATCTTAATACATGGATAAAAATTTAGATTAAATTAGAAACATTAAAAGACTTGTAAAGAATATATCTTATCCTACTCTAAAAATAGATATTCAAAAGTTGCATATAAAACAATAACTTTAGCTAAGTTACCTCAAAATAATAATAATTTTTTAGTTCAATTCTTAAAATTATTGATGGACATGTTTTTTTATACCATATTATCAGGTAGGTGGTTATAACATCTTACAGTAGACACACATGGCTCTTCTAAGTTATGGCCAATTTGTGCTTAGGGACGAAGATTTTATCCTTATGTCTTGTTTCATAATCTTGGACCTCACCACGTCTTGTGAAGGAATCCAGATTATTTTAAACATACAGCAGGTATTGCTATGATACACTGCTGGCATTGTTATAATATCTAATTGCCTAAAGTGTTCTCAGCAGGAAAGCTCCCTTTGATTGTTTAAAAATAATAGGCCAATCTACTAAATTTACCAATAATAAAATTGCATAAGTTAATTTTCTATGAAAAAACCCATATAGGCAATTCTCATAGTTTCCGTTGTTGAGTAATGTTTTATTTTTTGGAGGAAATAAATTACACTCATAGTTTTGAGCTGAGCTTTGCAATGTGGCATTTGAAAGAGAATTCCGAGTCTATGTGAAGGTCCAAAAACTTAACAGGATTATTTTCTGAATCTTTACGTAGTGACATGTTTAATATAGTAGTTTTATCTGGGTTGAAAGATAGCGAGTTTGCTTGGAACCATTTTTTTTAAGCTAATATTTATTGTATTGTTTGTTATCCACATATCGCATAGTATGTCTTCTAGATAGATGGCATATATTACAAACAGGATTGGCTCCAGTATTGAGCCCTGAGGCACCCCTGTAAATATTGGTAGGCCTGATTACCATACAGAGTTACACTCCACCAGCTGCCCTCTGTGTTCCAAATGATTTTAAGAAATTATAAGAGTCTCCTCTACCTTCATAATATTTTATTTGTGCCAGCACAATACTGTGACATACAGGCCTTCGAAAGATCACAGAATGCAGTGCATACTGGTTCGAAGGCTTCAAAAGCTCTAACTCTATATGTCACAAACTCTATTAAAGCATCAATTGTTGAAGTATTTTTCTTGAATCCATAATGTTCAGAAAGTTTATCAGTCTATATGCAAAGACCACTTCTATTAGTTTTGATAGACCTGGTACTAGTGATAGTTATTTTGTCTGTTGTTTCTTTATATACTGGATACACCCTGGAAACTTTTAGTTTTTTTAAAAACTTTCCCAAAAGAAATCATTTGATAATAAATATGACCATTGATATTACCAAGCAGTCTTCTAACACATGGGCTGAAAAGTCCCGGGCCTAACAAAGAAAACACGGTTTTTTTGGTTCAAAATTAGCTTTATTCATCAACGTAATCTCCATCAAGAGCAACGCAATCATTCCAGCGCCGCTCTAACATTTCAATACCACTTTTGTAGAACGATTTATCTTTTGCCTCAAAATAGGCCTCAGTTTCAGCGATAACCTCTTCATTCGTGCGAAATTTCTTACCGGCGAGCATTTTTTTCAGGTCTGCGAACAGCCAGTAGTCGCTGGGAGCCAAATCTGGCGAATACGGTGGATGTGGGAGCAATTCGAAGTTCAATTCATGTAGTTTTGCCATTGTTTTGATTGACTTGTGACACGGTGCGTTGTCTTGATGAAACAAAATTTTTTTCTTTGCCATATGCGGTCGTTTCTTTGCAATTTCGGCCTTCAAACGCTCCAATAACGCTATATAATATTCACTGTTGATGGTATTTCCTTTCTCAAGATAGTCGATGAATATTACACCACGCACATCCCAAAATACCGAGGCCATAACCTTTCCAGTCGATTGTTGTGCTTTCGGGCGCTTTGGACGAGGTTCACCAGTTGCTGTCCACTCAGATGACGATCGTTTTGATTCCGGAGTGAAGTGATGGATCCATGTTTCATCCATTGTCACATATCGACGCAAAAATTCCGGTTTGTTACGTTTAAACATGGCCAAACACTGCTCAGAATCATCAACACGTTCTTGTTTTTGATCAACAGTGAGCAAACGCGGCACCCACTTTGAACAGAGCTTTCTCATAGTCAAATGCTCATGCAATATAAAGCCAACACGTTCTTTTGATATCTTTACAATGTCAGCTAACTCACGCAACTTCACTTTTCGATCATTCAAAACGATTTTATGGATTTTTTTGATGTTTTCTGGTGTTACCGCCTCATTTGGACGTCCACTGCGTTCTGCATCATCGGTGTCTCTACGACCACGTTTGAAGTCAGCAAACCAACGTTTTATTGTTGTTTCTGATGGAGCGGAGTCCCCATAACACTTTTCAAGCCATTGTTTCGCTTGAACGGTATTTTTTCCCATCAAGAAGCAGTGTAAAATTAAAACACGAAATTGTTTTTGATCCATTGTTTTGAAAATAACAAAAGTAGCGTCACTCTTAGCACAATAACTCACAAACTAATGAATAGAATATCATGAAATTTTAACAGCTGTCTTTTGAAGGTTAGTATTAACTGAAAAAAAGGTGACTGCAATAAAACTAGCGCCCATCTATGTGTTAGGCCCGGGACTTTTCAGCCCATGTGTTATTTCTTTGATTAACTTAAGCCAAAAAACATCTTTAGAATCACTGTTTTTTAGTTTCGTTAGAAATGAATGTACTTCTATTTTCCACTAGAGGTGTAAGAAACAGAATGTCTGCTGTCTACAAAACTGTCAGTAAATGTTTCTGTATCAGGGCTGTTGTCATCAGACAATGATATACAGACAAAATAATTATTAATATCATCAGCTGATATATTATGATTTGGTTTATTTTTAATTTAGATTCAATTTATTATTTCGCACATTATTTGTGATTTGTTACCAGAATAGAATACTTCTCTTTTATACACTGTTTTGAATTGATCCTTTTTTTTATATAATTCTAGGATTTGCTTTTAAATTTATGGTGTTAATTTTAAGTCATCGAACTACTTTTTTGATTTGTTTCAACAGTGAACATTTGACAGGTAACTATTCATCTACAGTTTCTGATATTGTTTGTACCAAATAATTAAAGAAATTTTGATATCAGTTGTATTGTCAAGTGCTGACTAATTCCAGAAAATTAATTTTTGTGCATACATCTCAACAGATGGTTTAGAAAGCAGACGAAATTTTGCTACTTGTTTTACTATTGGAAGTCTCTACATGATCAAGGGTAACTTTGTTTACAATATATTTATGATCAGAGAAGTATAAACGGCGTCGAGAAACTCTACAATTATCTTCATTTTAAGTAATACAATCGCTAATGCAACGGCCACCTTGCATGTTGTCCAGCTTTGCGATCATATTGTTCATTTATTTGGTGGTCACCTAAGTTGTACAGTTCCCCTGGCATAACCAGTGCTCACACAGACATATATAAATCTTGTATGTGTACCTCAGAGATTTATTTTAGGCCCGCTGCTTTATATACTTTATACAAACGAATTGCCTATCATTACAGGAAAGTTTACAGTTCTATATGCGGACGACACAACCCTGATCTTTAGTGGTGACACTCCACAAGAGATAATTGCTGATGTGGGGAGAGCCTGTGAAATTCTATATCGTTATTTTACAACCCATGACCTTCTACTGAATGTTTCAAAAACACAGTGTCTGGTTTTTGGCAGGAGGGTTGGTCATTTTTTCACGTTTCCTTACAAGGGTAGCGATATTCAAACATCTCAGCATCTGTCTTTGCTGGGCGTCAATATTGATGCTAGACTTGATTGGAGACAGCATGTGGAGAATGTCGCGGCTAGTATCTCCAAATATTGTTATGCACTGAGAATCTTATCAAACAGTGTGAGTATTGATGCTGCCTTGACGACCTATTATGCTTACGTGCAGTCCAGGTTCAGGTATGGTTTGATTTTTTGGGGAAATTCTTCCCAAGTAGACAAAATTTTTCAATTACAAAAAAAATGTATCAGAGCTACTTTTAAAATGCATTATCGTGAAAGCTGTAGGAATGTCTTTGTCAGTAAATCCCTTTTAACTTTAACTAGTATGTATATGTTGGACTCCTTTATGTTTGTTCGTATTAACAAGGATCTCTTTGAAAATGCACAAAACACACATAATTATGAAACTAGGTATAAAACAGATCTTGTAATTCAGAAGTGTAATTTTAGTTATATCTAAAGAGGTGTACAATATTCTTCCGTTAAAATATTTAAGAGTTTCCCAGAGAGTGTTCGAAAATTACCGCAAGTAAGAGCCAAAACAAAGATACCGAAGTTTTTATTACCAAAAGCTTATTATACTATAGACAGTTTCGTTAGTGATTCAGACAAACTTAACTTATGAATAAAAATGTTAATTTTATTGCTACTTGTTAAGGATGCTTTTCATCATCCGTTGACTGTCTTTAATGATGTCTTCTGAGCCTTTTGTTTTTGTCATACACATATGTATGTGTTTTTGTCAATGTGCTTTTATCTTTTTGTTCTTTGTACAATGTTCCATGCCATTTTGTGTTTATAACTATTGTTATTCTTGGAACTAATAAATGATTATTATTATTATTATGACCTGAAGAACTGTCTATTTATTCTGTAGACTATGTATATTTTGAAAAAAACATTGAAAGATGAGGTGATTTTCGGTTTTTTAGGTCTATAGAGGATCTGCAGAGGTTGTTCTGTTTGCATCATCCTTTTTTGGTTTAAAAAAATGTGATGCTATCGATTCTCTAGGCTAAATGTCACAATGCCAAGCATTTCTTGTTCTTGCTTTAACTTTCAGTGATAAATAAAATTCAGGATGACATGAGTTATGAAGTTGTTACTTGAGCTTTATTAACCATAACACAATGAACTCACAGATATAAAAAAGATATTTTGAGTAGCCTTATATACTGGGGTATTCCATTCTTAATC
Source organism: Pachyrhynchus sulphureomaculatus (assembly GCA_019049505.1). Classification (NCBI taxonomy): domain Eukaryota; kingdom Metazoa; phylum Arthropoda; class Insecta; order Coleoptera; family Curculionidae; genus Pachyrhynchus; species Pachyrhynchus sulphureomaculatus. Next base: position 59,198,250 of record CM032453.1, on the reverse strand, counting down.
ATAATATAGAACCTTGAAAATTCCCATCATATTATATTATTTTTAAATTAACTTTATGTGGCTGGTATAATTATGCTTACCAAACCATATAGAATTAAATATAAGGCTGATTGATGTTGCTGTGGTAATTATTTTTGAATTAGTATTAACTCAGTATTAATAAACAAGCTCTAATAATTACAAAATTTTATACTTACACAATTTTGTTGTAATCCAAACATCTTTACGAGTTAAATTGTACTTTGGTAGTAATTCTTTTAGTGCTGTACCAATGTCTTCTTCATTCCGGTAAACTTTGGCAGTGTCTGCAAGATTTTGTCAAAATATAGCTGAGTAATGCAAAATAATCGTTTAATATTTCTATTAAATGTACACATTTCATATTTTTATGTTTCTTACCAATAAGCCGATATCCTGCAGCCAAAGCTGTGTCTAAAACATCTCTAATTAGCTCTGTTCCCCTTATTTGGTATGTCCCAACTATAAAACAAGAAAATATAGACGAATATAAAGAGAAAAAATAATCATGCAAATATGAAAATTTAAAAAAACTGGGTCTTTTGTTTTGTATCCTTATTAATTTGCGTAAAACTACGCCTCCGTATCATTAATCATTGCCGTTAGAGTTATTTGTGGTTATGTTATGAACAAAAAAAATGAACTAAAAATGATATACTATTAAAATAAAATACTTACAGCCTACCATAGGCATCAAATCACCACTAAGAAGTTGAATACTCATTATTACAGGTAAATTTTATGTTAATATTGACTAAAGGTTATTGACACCTCCCACATCACAAAGGACAAAGAACTAAAAAAACTGACTTAATCATGTTGCGGTCATTGGCCATTCTCTTGCTTTCATAAACATCCGGTAACAAACTACAGGTGGTTTTAGATTTGTATAAACTGCTTGTTTACAGGCGCAACCAAGCAACACTTGTTGTACATAACGCTTATGAACAGGTGAGTACTGATAAAAATATGCTTTTGGGATCACTTCGATGTCTGTTTGTCACACCCGGTTTTCTCCAGAACTATTTGATATAGCAAGTTGAAATTTGGCACAAATTCCTGATTCTTAGTGTTCCGTACGAAACACTTATAAGATGACTTCGGTGTCTGTCCGTCTTTCTGTCACACCCGATTTTTTCCGAAACTATTTCTGATAGAAAGCTGAAATTTGGTAATAATATAGGACATAGACATAGAGAATGGACTGAGCATTAACCTCATAAAATTGACCACTCTCTAGAAAGAGACAAAGCAACTGTGCGGCCAATACCTGTCTCTTTTCTGTAGGCCTGTAATAAGCAAGGAACGAAACGGAATTCAAAGCGAGAAAAGCCTCCTACCCGATTTTAGTCAAATAGAGCACTTAGAAATATTATGCCCTAGTTTAGCGGCATTCATTAGCCGCTCATTTGGTTTGTCTCTCTCACATTTTGCGTCCATAATTACTTCACAGCGGGATACGGAACACTCGGCCAATCCTCTATGTCTATGATATAGGAATTGATGGCCTCATCAGAGTCATCTAGTTTTGAAAGTTAAATTTTGACTTAAGGAATTAGGTTTGGGGGGTGAAATCGGAATTGAAAAAATTTTTTTTTACTAGGTCATCGAGCGTGGTGTCAAATGAAAGCTTGTGAAAAAACGAGTATATATATATATATATATATATATATATATATATATATATATATATATATATAATATATATAAAATGCAACGTCTCTCTGTCTGTCTGTCTGCCTGCCTCTCTGTTTGTCTATCTCTCTGTCCGTTAGTGCGCTTATCACTGGAGAACCACTTATCCGATTTACGTGTTTTTTTTTAAAACATACATATGTTCTCCTCTGGCCAGATTATCTATCTATAATATATATAAAATGCAACGTCTCTCTATCTGTCTATCTGTCTCTCTGTCCGTTAGTACATTACGTGCTTTTTTTTAAAACACACATATATTCTCTGGCCAAGTTATAGGATATATTTTATTGCGTTAGGTAACAGAAAGAATAAGCAGTGACGATAATAGTGAATCAAGTCGGAAAAAAGGTTACCGTTAGCGAGTTCTCTTGCAATACACTGCCTAAACCATTAAATATGGAACAATATCATGTTGCAAAGAATATAATGTATATAAAATGCAACGTCTCTCTGTCTGTCTGTCTGTCTCTCCGTTAGTGCGCTTATCACTTGAGAACCACTTATTTGATTTACGTGTTTTTATAAATTTATACATATGTTCTATATAATTCGATATAAGCCTAGATAATGGGAGTTAAGGTGAAATAATGAGAGATAAGGAGAAATAATGGGAGATAAGAAGAAATATTGCGAGATAAGTCGAGATTAGCCTAGATAAAGGGAGATAAGGTGAGATAATGGGAGATAAGGAGAAATCATGGGAGGTAAGGAGAAATAATGGGAGGTGAGCAGAGATAAGCCTAGATAATGGAAATTATGGAGAGATAATGGGAAATAAGGAAAAATAATGGGAGATAAGGGGAAATCATGGCAGATATTATTTTTAAAAAATCGCGAAAAATCGCTGTCCACCCGCCTTATCTCGAAAAGTACTTATCAAAAAATTTTGAAAAAATTCTGGAAGATTCTCCACGGAGTGTAGATTGAACGAAAATTATCACGAGTGCATTACCTTTAATAATTTATCTGGTATATAAAAAAACCAAAAATTTCAAGGTCATCAGTTTTCAGTAAAGATCGGAAACAAACTTTGTTGAAAACTGATTTGGGGTGTGTTTTGTGAAGTCACTGATCATTTTATACCTCCGTAACAAAATTTTTTATTTTAAAAGCAATCAACGTACGGAACACTAATTGCGCAAGTTCAACTTGCACTTGACCGTTTTTTTTTATTTTGAATGAAAAGGGCTCACCTTAAGATATTTAATTTTATCTAATCTAACTTCTTGAAATACCTACTATTGAGTATACCTATTCATTGGTATTATGTGAAATATAATGGAAGTACTTCATAGGTTAATAACTGCAATTATTAGTGTTCCATACGAAACGCTTATAAGATCACTTCAGTGTCTGTCCGTTTGTCACACCCGATTTTCTCCGAAACTATTTGATGTAGAAAGTTGAAATTTGGCACTAATATAGGAACTGATGGCCTCATCAGAGTAGTGTAGTTTTGAAAGTTAAATTTTGACTTAAGGGGGTAGTTCTGGGGGGTGAAATAGGAAGTGAAAAAAAAATTACCAGGCCATCAAGTGGGGTGTCAAATGAAAGCTTGTAAAAACACAAGTTCAAAAATATATATAATGTCATACTTTCGAACACTTTTCTTTGTGTTATTTTTAAAAAACTGCCAAAAATCGCGGTCCCCCCCTTATCTCGAAAAATACTGATCAAAAAATTTTGAAAAGATTCTGGAATATTCTCCACAGGGTGTAATTGAAGTGCATTACCTTCAATAATTTTTCTGGTATATAAAAAAAAACAAAATTTTCAAGGTCATCAGTTTTCAGTAAAGATCGGAGAAAAAACTGTTCAAAACTCATTTGGGGTGTGTTTTGTGAAGTCATTGATCATTTTATACCTCCGTAACAAAAGCAATCAACGTACGGAACACTAATTGCGCAAGTTCGATTTGCACTTGGCCGATTATTTTTAATATAGTTTTACTGGCATTACATAAAGATCTGGTAAAACACTAATCGTAATTTTTGTCATGTTATTATAAAGATATTTTATTCCTCAAGACCCAGCAATCACCTGTTCTGTTGAAATTTATTTTCTTCTTCACAACTTATCTGTTAATAGAAAACTTTAACGTGTTAACTAGTGTTGTGATAGTTGATCACGCAAAACCAAATTTCTGGGTGGATCAGTGAATGTGTTCAACAAAGAAAAAAGAAACCATGATCCTTGTGAATTTGCCAATTATTAACATTTTTTTGTATTTGCCGATAATTAAACATTTTTAATTTTTTAAATTATATTTTATTTAGGTATCATCATCATCAGAAGTAAACTTTTTACAAAGAACTTTATTGTAAACGCTAAACAACTGATATATCATTTTTATTGAATGTCGTTAGGATCCCAACTATATTTTTCATTTGTAGAAAAGTTGCTTAAAACCTTCATATCTTCATCAGGAATTGTAAAGTTCAAGTCAATATTTTCATTAATGTGCTTCTTAGATCTTGCTTTAGGAATAACAGCTATTCCTTGCTGGAGAGCCCATTTTAATAACACCTAAAAATAAGGGCAGTGCAATCAGTCTGTACTTAAATTTAGTTTTACCAGTTTCTGTTCTGTTTTATGAAAGTATTAGGTCCTTATAAACTACTACATTCCAAGCACTAAAGAAAGTTTTGTCCTGTTTTTCTAATTAGGACATCCATTTCATACAGCCACAACATACCAAAACCAGTGTATACTATTTTTGTATGGATGTAAAACAGATACCGCCAAAAAAAGTACCAGTAGTAAAATATAGCGGCGGTAGTGTTGGTGAGGCAAGAAGGCCAGTGGGCCCCATTATACATAATTCGGGAGTAATGTCAGTCAAACAGAACTTACAGATGATGTGGCATCTGAAATATATGTTTGGCATATGGAACCCTGGATAGTTTTTATATAATTTTGTCCTTACACTTCCAGTTTTCGTGTGAACTTCGACGAGAGCCCTTTATATTTTAACATCTCCATGCCCTTGCCCTGGAAATATGTTAAGCGGAGTCGGTTGTCATTTTGTCCAACATCATGCCTTTTATGGAAATATATTTTCATCAATTACAGTCTGAAAGCTTCGCCGGTCGATCATAGCTGAGCGCAAAGGTATGATCCAAAAAATCTCTTAATCGTTATAAGAAGATTATGCGCTAGATAGCGATTCAGTTAAGCTGTAGGTTATATTTGTTGGAAAACTCAACATCAAGAGTTTCTTTTCTTCAGTGAGGTTATTCCAATAACAATTCTTAAATACGGTTGTAATGGGGAATATTATTTGATCTGCTATATATGAGCCTTATTCATTTCTATAGAATGCACAGCTCTGAGAGAAATCAAATGGGCTACATTACTGAATAAGCATCATACAAGTAAGAAATCTTTAGAAAAGATGTTAAATTATTAGTCCTCCTTCAAAGTTCCACAATTCTCTGAATAGAATCTAGCAGTAGCCCAGTATGTTTTGAAGCATTACTAACTAATTCCTTATCTATCATGAGAAACTGGTCGGAACTTCACAAATTTTCATTAATTGAAGACGACGATATGAAAGATTTCAATAACTACTATAATTATATGAGGAAAAATGGCACCTATGGAACGAGCCTAGAGATACTTGCCCTCTCGGAAACCCAAAATAGCAACTTTCATATCTTCTCAAAACAACGAAGAACAAGAGATACATAAAATAACTTTTAGGGACAGACCAACAATAATAAGTACAGGAAAACACACCGGAACTATTTACCTTCTACTCACAGGCAACCCAATGTCGGGATACTTTGACCTTCTGACACCACAAAACACTGAAAACATCCCAGACAACAGTAGACCAATAAAGGAAGCATCGGGCGAGCGACGTAACGGTCGAGGACGTCGCGGGAAACGGCAGCTCGACCAAAACGATGAAGACCGGAAATGGACCTGCTGAAGGTGTTGTGCCGGCAAGTAAGCCGACAGACAGCAAGGCGGGAAAATCAAAGCAACGCATGAATTGCACCACAGAAATCAACGAATCTACCATGCGTTGTTATAATAAAATCACAACACTTACCACATTATATATACAATAAAATAAAAATAAAGTAACAATTGTAGATGAACCGCCTGGCAGTGGCTGCGTTAGGTAGCGAACAACGGAGGGCGAAGCGACATCTAACGCAGGGGCATCAATAGGCCCTAAACCCCGCGTTCGTTACAGCGGCGAGGCCAGACGCCGTTTTAAAAAGCTGCGGAAGAGCGACGGGACTAATCACCCTGCCCACTCCTGCAAAGAGGTAAGAGGCGGAACGGCGACCCCGGTCCAAATGCTCGGGCGCGGTGAGCCGGACAATGCTTGTTCGGATCTCCGGGTGGGGGCTGGTTCGGGGGCGTCGGTATGCCGAAATCATAATTTTATAATAGATTTTTTCAACATACGGGGTTTAAACACGAACATAAATTCAGTGCCCCAGACCTGCAATCAAATAAACCTCACGTACTCGCTCCCTGTGAAACCAAGGTCAGTTCATTGACACACAGTCAACTATCTTTATCCTGGGTACGACTTCTATTCCCGATTTAGGCGTAACTTTGGAATCTGTCTTTTTGTCAGAAGCGACCTCTCTTGCCAACGAGAAGAGGCTCTGGAGCCCCCAAACTTTGATGTCATGTGGTTAAAAATAATGATTCAACAAACCACAAAGTTCATCTGTATCCTCTATCGACCACCAATTGATACTAACTTTAGAATACTTTTCGCTTCTCTTACGGACATCATTGATCATTTAGAAATTAACTATCCAAATGCCGAAATTGCCATCCTGGGCGACTTTAATGTTCACAACATCAACTGGCTTAAATATTCAAATACTACCGACGAACAAGGTCGTGAAGCTGAATCATTCTCAATCAGTGGCTTATGTCAGCTTATTGACGAACCAACACGGATCCCCGATCGAGACGGGAAGTTCGCCAGTCTTCTTGATCTGTTTTTAACCACCAATCCGGAGATTTATACGGTCACCGTAAATCCGCTGTTAGGTTCTTCCGACCATAAACTGCTTTCGACATCGAGTATCCTACCAATCAATGACAGAGAGGCGCCTAAACCGCGCAAGGTTTGGTACTACAAATCTGCTAAATGGGAAGATCTCATGGAATATTTTCGAACTTTTCCTTGGTTAGACGTTTGTTTTCGTTCTGGGCGATCTTCCGGGATTGATAATGACCTTATCCGTGACTTACTGAATAATAATCCATGGACTACTACTGAAGTGATTGCTGAGAGACTAAATGTTGACAATTCCACTGTATTTCATCATTTCAATCAACTTCAATACACTTCGAAACAAGATAAATGGGTTCCGCACGTTTTGACAGAACAGAACAAACTGAACCGTGTTTCCACAGCCATCTCTCTCATAACTGGATATGAAAATGGGTTGTGTATAACAACATAATAAGAAAAAGAAGCTAGAAGTATGGAAGTAAAAGAGCAGAATCTATGCAAAGGCTGAGTGCCTTCATTGAAAGTGGTGTTATGTATCTGGTGGGATTGCAAAGGAATAATTTTTTACGAGCCTCGTCACGTCTTTCAACAAGAGCTGCGGAGAAATACTGTGAGCAACTCACCCAACTCAATGTTGAAAACCAAGCAAAACGTCCAAATTTGGTCAATCGAAAAGGCATCATCTTTCACCATGACAACGCTTGACTACATGTCGCTCAACAGACATTGCAAAAACTTAGAGAGTTAAAATGGAAAATACTCCAATACCTGCCGTATTCCTCTGACCTTACCCCTTTTCATCTAATTGACTCTGTGGAAGACGTTAAAAACTTCCGCTTTCTTTGAAGAGAAACCACGCAGTTTCTACAAAGATGGAATTCAAAAAGTTATAAAACGATGGAAGACAGTTATAGAAAATGACAGAGAGTACATTATTGATTAATAAATACTATTTTTCATGAAAATATGTTGTATTTAATTTGGTTCCTAATCGGGCACGAACTTTCACAATCACCCAATATTATACATAATTTGACAGTCTCACTGGTCATAAACCTAAAATTCGTCTCTGAAAACAATTTTGGTTAAAGTAATTTGGGAATAGAGTATGAGTATATCAAACAATCACAATATATGTTTTAAATACAAATAATAATAATAATACTTGAGCTGGAGTTTTTCCTAATTTCTTGGCAATTTTTCCAACAGTTGGGTCATCTCTTAAATTGTTATTGCCGGTTCCACCCAGAGAAGAATAACCTTGTAGCAAAATACCCTCTTTGCGAGAGTAGTCTAATAAGTCTTGGGGATGGTAGTGAGGATGCCACTCAACCTAAAAAGAAAAGATTATTTTAATATGTATTCATCAAGAGCGTAGTGCTTGCTATGAGCTTATTGTTCTAATACTTGCATTCTTTTAATTAATTTGGTTAAAAATAATTAATAACTACCAAAACTGAGCAAAGTGCATATTTCGGTTTTTATAACTTTTATTGCTCTTCAATTTATCGAACTGTTTCGGGTCTCAGCATTTATCGTACCTCGAATTGTCAGCCGAGCTAGGTTCGATAAAAAGAAGATCCAAGATCAGTAATAAATTTGGATAACTAATAATGTCAGTAGTGACAGTAATCATATTACCGGTTAATAAAGTCAGTTAACGGAAGGCTCTATATAATTTTCAAGTGAAATAAAATTTGACTAAATCTTAATGAGATATGCTTTTTATATCCTAATTAGGACAAGTATGAAATTTAATTTTAAGCATAGACAGTATAAATATTAGGTCTATTTGTTTGTTAATTGTTTACATATTTTTTATTAAACACTAATGAGACGTCGGTTATTGGAATCGACTGAAGGAAACTTCACCGTGGTATAACTTTAAAAACTCTCCGAATAGTAAAAATCTTACTTGATTTACTGCTGGTTTGATTCCATGGTCCTTTGCCAAAAGTGGTTTTAAATGTCTGACAAGATAATTTGACACTCCGATGTTCCTGGCTAATCCATCTTTTACCCCTTTTACTAACTGTTGCCAACTATCGTCTCTCAATCTAGAAAATTTAATAATAATAGAGTTTTGTAATCTTTACGTGTCTCTGTATGTTGTCAATGTATTTTTCAGATTGCTCTGAATATTAATATTGGAAATAAAGAAATGATCATAGGAGTTTCGGTTAATAATGTCGATTTTGCTAAGAGATGGTGTTACTAATACACTTGTTGGTATAAATTAGTGACATCTATGGCGTTTTAGAAGGTAAACATACGCCATCAAAAGTCAGTTCGTTATTAATTGTCATTGTGCGAGAAACATAGTTCTTCATAGCTTTGAATATGTCGTGTTTCGTAAGCAGAAAAAAACGTTTTGCGGGGAAGTTTAATAACCTTCTTTCATTTAAAGAAAACGGCTGCTGAAAGTTATCGATTGTTGGTTGAAGCTTATGGTGAACATGCTCCAACCCAAAAAACTTGGGTAGACCCAGACCAGCTTTCAGCATTACAACCAGAGCGCAATATACAGGGAAATAAAGCTTTGCTGTGTATTAGGTGGGATAGTAGAGGAGCTGTGTATTACAAACTGCTGAAACTTGGTGAAACGATTTCTGGCGATCGATACCGACAACAATTGATAAATTTGAGCCGAGCATTGAAGGAAAAACGACCAGAATACGCCCAAAGACACGATAAATTCATTTTTCAACATAACAATGCTTGGCCCCATGTTGCAAAATGTGTTAAAAACTATTTGGAAAACATCAAATGCGACGTTCTACCCTACCCGCAGTATTCACCGGACTTAGCCCCTTCAGACTACCACTTATTTCGATCGATGCAGCACGGAATTTCAGAACAACACTTACATTCTTGCGAAGAAGTGAAAATTTAGCTTGATGAATGATTGGCCTCAAAAGATGAAAAATTCTTTTGGTGCGGAATCCATTTTTTGACAGAAAGATGGGAAAAAGTCATAGCTAACGATGGCCAATACTTTTATTATTAAGGTAATTCATTTTGTGATGGAAATAAACGCTTAAATGTTGCGAAAAAATTGACATTATTAACCGAAACACCTATTATACATATGTAATTCATGTACACTACCGTTCAAAAGTTTAGTAGTACTAAGAAATTTTTAATTAAAACTAAAAATACAAAATTAAAGTTTTTATTATGGTAAATGACTTTTATTTTTAATTACTGCTTCACAAATGTTCGAGCTCATACAGCCTGTCAGGTAAAAACGTGACCACTCGTATTCTTGAAAAAATGTGTTTCGAGAACATTTTTTGCCTTTCAGCAAAGCTTTCTTCAACGTGCTTCGGAGATGATCATAAGCACGAATATATTGTCGAATGGTCTTATGGGACACCTTCCCCGTGAAAAAAAAACGTTTTTCGACTTTCGGAGTGGTTTTACCCACCGAGGCATTTTTCGTCTCGTTAAAATGATTCTTCTTTATAAACGACACCGACTTTTTAATACATTTAGCGATCGCAGAATGTGTCGTTTTAGGCTCCTTTGGATGGGAACAAAGAAAGACTGCCTCGAACTGAGGCGCAAACAAGTGACTCATTTTAGATTTTACATGATTTCGACGAAAGTTCGGAATCGACTGATACTTTTACTAAAATGCGTCGTAGAGAAAGGTTCCCTCTACCTATTTTTGTTGAATTGCTAGAATTGCATCTACCAAAAGTGAATTATCGCGGACACGTTCTTACTTGACAGACTGTATTTGTTAATTTCATTTTTTATTCATTCATTTTTTAGGTATTCTCAAAATCGCACAGCGCTGGATGTTCTAACTTCTTCTCCCTGCTATCTAACTCATCTCATACTAGTTCAATTGGAAAGAGATCGGAAGATCGGGACGGCCATTGCATTATATTCGTTAGTTTTACACTCTTTTTCTCTTTAAGAGATTCTTCACATAGTTTTGAACAGTGTTTAGGATTACTATCTTGCAGGATTTTGAAACATCCTTCTTTATTTAATTTCCCGTCTATTTTCTGCAAAATGTTGGGCTTTCTGTCACTAAAACATTCACAAGGCGAAGGAGGAGGTTGCAGCATTATTGTTGACGCTGCTTAACCGTTAATACAGTGCAAACTTCGTTACTCAAGTTCACACAAATATTCTTTCGTTAGATCCAAAAATTTGGAATTTCGATTAATATGTTCAAAGGACTTTATTCCATTGGTCCATCGTCCCTATTTTTTAGCCCATTGCAAATTAGTTTTGGTATTGTCTGATTGTTCGGTTTCCTGGCAGCTACCCATCCTCCACTTTATTTACACCTGTTACTTCGTTTCCTTTAATGGTGTAGTGTACGCTTTTATTTAAAATACAGAGTTATTTTGCAATTTGTAGTTTACTGTAGCCTTCCTCATGTAGGGTACAAATGGCACTTCGCTGTTTTCTAGGGTTTTGAATTTTTAACAATTTCCGATTACACGGGTGTTTTAATACTTGTGTATTAGCCAATCTAAAAAAGATTTGTTTACCTACAATGAATGTCTTCATATTTAGTAAGGTCTTAACAGTTGTACTCAGGCATTTTAACACATAGGCTGAAAAGTTTTTGATCTAGCTACTTAAAACACTTTTTTTTTGCAAAATTCGACTTTATTCGTCAATATAGTCTCCTTTAAGAGCGATAAAATCAGTCCAACGCTTTTCTAACATTTCTATACCTTTCGTGTAGAAGGATTTGTCTTTACTTTCAAAATAGGCCTTAGTTTCGTCGATAACTTCTTCACTGGAGCCAAATCTCTTTCCCGCGAGCATTTTTTGAGGTCTGCGAATAGATAATAGTCGCTGGGGGCAAAATCTGGAGAATACGGTGGATGAGGAAGCAATTCGAACTTCAAATCATGCAGTTTTGCCATCGTAACCATTAACTTGTGAGACGGTACATTGTCTAGATGAAAGAGCACTTTTCTTTTGTTCATTTGGGGCCGTTTCTTTGGGATTTCTGCCTTCAAACGGACCAGTATTCACTATTGATGGTTTTTCCCTTCTCAGCGTGGTCGATGAATGTTATTCCATGCGCATCCCAAAATACAGAGGCCAAAATCTTCCCAGCCGACTGTTGCGTCTTTGGTCGCTTTAGCAGGCTTTCACCGACTGCTGTCCACTCAGCTGACTGCCGATTTGATTTCAGTGTGTAGTGGTGGATTCATGCTTCATCCATTGTCACATATCGCATGAAAAAAATCCTTTTTATTGTGCTTAAACAAGTAAAAGCAGCGCTCAGAGTCATCCGCACATTGTTGTTTTTGGTCTACTGTGAGCAAATGTGGTACGCATTTCGAACAGAGCTTTCTCTTGCCCAAATGTTCATGCAAAATATGACCAACACGTTCTTTTGATATCTTTAGGGTGTCAGCTATCTCACGCAATTTCACTTTACGGTCATCTCAAATAATTTTGTGGATTGTTTTGATGTTTTCCGGTGTAACCACCTCATTTGGGCGTCCACAGCATTCAGCATCATTTGTATCTGTACGTCCGCGTTTAAATTTAGCATACCAGTAAATGATGAGTGATTTTCCAGGGGCAGAGTCCCCGTAACACTTATCAAGCCATTGCTTTGCTTGAACGGTATTTTTTCCCATCAATAAATAGTGTTTAATTAACACACGAAAATTCTTTTTTTCCATTGTTTTGAAAATATCAAAAGTAGCGTCACTAAAACCACTGTAACTTGTAAACTAATTGTCGAAATGTCATGAAATTTTGACATGTATCGTTTGAAGGTTGGTACTTCCTAAAAATCATGGATTTTTTTTGAAAAGGGCGACATCTGTGTGTCAGACCAAAAACTTTTCAATCTACGTGTTAAAATGCCTGAGTACAACTGCTAAGACCTTACTAAATATGAAGACATTCACTGTAAATAAACAGTTCTTTTTTACATTGGCTAATACACCGGGCTTAAATTACCCTTGCAATCGGAAATTGATAAAAATACAAAACGCGCATCAATTGCATCAAGTAGCTGACGTAAAGATTTATTGTTGTTATATTTAATTAATTAATATATTGCGTTACTAAACTGATAAATGACATAAAAGAAGTCTTGGTAAACCCATTACCTTCTCACCCAAACTAAGTTCCCTCACTTAACTATATTCATATTTGCAATAAGCAAGATAATAAGCTATTTTCTAGGACCGTGTCAAAACTCTTTTAAGTGTAGAGTTATTTTGTAAACTTGAACTTTTGCCATCTATATCATATCTGAGTGACTAGGTGCATTTTCTGTTTGTAATTTCTGAAATAACTCCATAGACGTCGCAACTCAATTATACGTAAGATATTTTATTTTTCTGAAAAAAAATTCTTCCATATTATTATTTTTTACAATATGACCTTTATTTCTGAACCAGTTTTAAATATAGTGGAAATCTTGCCCAGTTGATATACCTACACGTGGGAAAAACTGTCTGAAAAGTAAATTATCACTTCTCAAATTATTTTTGCACATACATACAATATTCGTACATACATGCACATAGATACACACACACAGACAGAAGTTTAATTTTATATGTTTAGAGTGGATAGTGAACAAGCAAAAATATAGAAATAACTCTTCTTTTGGAAGAAGTTATACCAATCCTTAGGTATTACTTGGCATTTATATGATTTGTATCGGTTCCATCGGAAGCTCCAGGCCAATGAATAAGATATAAGTCTACATATCCAGAATCAAGCTTTCTAAGTGATTCTTGCAATGCAGCATACGCTTTTTCTCCTTGATCCTCAGGAGCTGAAAAAATGTAAGTTGTTGATTTAGTATGGAGTAGAACTATTTCTTTTTGATTAAATTAAAAATGATTTATTTAGTTGTCAATAAGTAATCTGCTAAGAGCATAAATCGCATTATATAATAGTATATATTGTTCTTGATATAATATAATATATAAATAAAAATAAAGATTTGAAATATATTCAGAGCTTCTATAGCTAAATTCGCTTCTATGTTGCTTTTTTTCTCATTTTAAATATTTTTAATCATAAACTTAACCATCGTGAAACTGTCCCTGATAGGAACCTATATCGTAACCTGTACTATAATGTAGAGGTGGCTAATAGTAGCTGATACAGAAGATATTACTTTTCTATCTTGGTTAATCGTGGAGATATTTAAAAAAAGTGTCCGATGATAACTTTTTTTCAAAGCGATATATCTACGTAACTTTTAAAGCTAGGAAATTAAAACTAAATGGCAGTGTTATTGTACACTCTACAATTTATTTTACAACAAATGCAAATAAAAATTTTATCAATCAATTTCTATCAGATCTAATTGAATGACCACTTTGAAGAAAATATATACCAGGTGTACAAGTATGAAATGCGGATTTCAGACAACAGATGGTGCACCAATGCAGTTTGACACTGCGCTGTTTTGTTGTGTCATCAATAAGTGTCAGACACGCACGAGTGATAAATTGGAAAAGTGTGTGCATAGTATTGTGTCGAAATTTATACCGAACAAAGAGCATTCGCGGACAGTATCAATTTTTTGTTTTCATTTGAAGAAAACTGCTGTTGAATCATACCGATTACTTCGAGAAGCTTATGGTGAACATGCTCCATCGCAAGATACGTGTGAACTATGGTTTCGGCGTTTCAAAAGTGGTGACTTCGATGTTGCAGACAAGGAACGTGGAGAACCGCCAAAAAAATACGAAGATGAGGAATTGCAAGCATTGTTGGACGAAGATGATTCGCAAACACAAAAACAACTCGCCGAGCAATTGAGCGTTAGTCAACAAGCTGTTGCAATCGGCTACGAGAGATGGGAAAGATTTAGAAGACCAGTAGATGGGTACCACATGAGTTGAACGACAGGCAAATGGAAAAGCGCAAAAACACGTGTGACATTTTGCTCGCTCGGTACAAAAGGAAGTCGTTTTTTACATCGTATAGTTACAGGGGATGAAAAGCGGATTTATTTTGAGAATGCCAAGCGCAAAAAATCATGGGTAGACCCAGACGCACCATCCACATCTACCACAAGACCGAATCGCTTTGGCAGAAAGACGATGCTCTGTGTTTGGTGGGAACAGAGGGGCGTGGTCTATTATGAGCTATTAAAATCTGGGGAAACGGTTAATACTAAACGTTACCAACAAGAATTGACCGATTTGAACCGTTCGCTGCTTGAAAAAAGGTCAGAATACCGAAAGAGGCAACACAAAGTCATTTTTCTTCTTGACAATGCTCTATCACATACGGCAAAACCAGTTCGCGACACGTTGGAAGCACTCAGCTGGGAAGTTCTACCCTATGCGGCTTACTCACCAGCCTCCTTCCGATTACCACTTGTTTGCATCGATGGGTCGCGCACTTGATGAGCAGCGCTTTGGTTCGTACGAAGATATGAAAAAATGGCTCGAAGAATGGTTCGCAGCAAAAGGGGAAAATTTTTACTGTCGTGGTATTCACAAATTGCCCGAAAAATGGGAAAAATGTATAACAAGCCATGGAGCATACTTTGAATAAAGCACTTTTTATCATTCTTCCGAATTTAACATGTTTTTTTAGAAAAAAAAATCCGCATCTATGTGTCACCTAACAGCGTGTGTGGTGCAACATGTTGAAAAAAAAAATAAAAGTAATTGGACATGTACTCTACGACCGCTACGATAATGCATTTAAACGTAATCGTTATTGTTATATTACTAACCAATTTCACAAATATCACCGTTTAAAAATTCCCCGATACTTATGAATATGAAAGACTTACGTATGCGCTCAGTTACGAATGATTTCAGGAATAGCTCACCATGCGTTAGCGCCCCACGCGTCGATCAAGTCCGTACATGCATGTACGTTTACGTACATGATTGTGATTAACGCATAGCTGTGGTGCATTCTCGCTCTTCCTATTTATTCAGTTTCACAAATTCATAATTGAGAGACGTGTTGTTTATGTTAAAAAATATATAATATTCAGTGAATAAAGGAGTGATGTAAAATAATTCGACTATATCTGGGAAATGTAATAATTGTGCTTTATATTGCGGAAGGATGGAAAACGAAAGAAAACATTCCGAACTGAAGATGAAGTGCGTACTTAGAACGTTCCTGACATGAAACTACTTAAATATGGAGATGTTCTGTGTAATAAATGTCGATTGATTCCATACAGAACTTCATCAGCTATTGACGACGTAAGCGCAGGACCTTCTCCTATTGATATAGATACAGAACAACGCGACATCTTCCAACTTGAATCAACGAACGAGGAAGAATATTATGATGATGATGAAGAGGACTTTCATATACGTCACAGTTCCGATGAGGACTCATAATCTAATATCAAAACAATACCAATAGAGGCTCGATATTAAACCTTTGTCAAAAGAAGGATTTTCATTCCTTTATTCACTGAATATTATATATTTTTTAACATAAACAACACATCTCTCAATTAGGAATTTGTGAAACTAAGTAAATAGGAAGAACGAGAATGCACCACAGCTATGCGCTAATCATAATCATGTACGTAAATGTACATACATCACATGCATGTACGGACTTGATCGCCGCGTGGGGCGCTAACGCACGGGAAGCTATTCCTGAATTCATTTGTAACTAAGCGCATCCGTAAGTCTTTCATATTCGTAAGTATCGGGGAATTTTTAAACGGTGATATTTGTGAAATTGGTTAGTAAAATAATAATAACGATTACGTTTAAATGCGTTATCGCGGTCGAAAAGTACATGTCCACTGATCTGATGGAACTCGATTGATAAAATTTTTATTTGCATTTTTCTAATATTTTTATTTAGGCTTGGCCCATCGGAAACTGTTGTAAAATGAATTGTAGAGTCTACCATAACACTGCCATTTAGTTTCATTTTCCTAGCTTTAAAAGTTACTTGGATATATCGCTTTGAAAAAAACGTTATTCAAATATCTCACGATTAACCAAGATAGAGAACTAATATCTTCTGTATCAATTACTATTAGCCTCATCTACACTATAGCATAGGTTACGATATAGGTTCCTATAGAGCACAATTTTGCCATGGAAGTACGGCTAGACCCTTTGATGCTTATATGATTTTTGGTGAAAACGTTTTGGTTATTTGATGTAATGAATTTGATAATATTTTTTCAGGATCGTTTTCTTTTTGTCGTCTTAAGTCCTTAATCTTCTTGCATTGGCAGATGACTACCATTGCATGAAAACTACCTTTTTGACACGGATTTTTAATCGTTTTGGTCATCTATTTTGCAAATAGAGCCTGCATAAAAGTTTTCAAATTTTATAAAATTATGCTTAGTCCAGACATCTGTTTTAGTATACCATTAGGATATCAGGATCACGATATCAATGCCTTATTCGATTACCAAAATTTGGATCAATCTAATTTTCTATACAGTGTTATTTTGTTTTTTCTACCATTATATGTCCCTCATTTAGAGGCTGACACCTAGACAATAGTGTTTAAGTAATAACCATAACATGTTAAAAATGCCTCAATTTAGAAATATGTATATTTTCTACAATATTTTGTGCCATTTGCATAATGTTTCGTAAATTACAACTTTAAAAACCATTCAATGTTGATATATCAAAGTTAAATCAAGCTTATATCCAGACAACCAGGCTTTTCCAGTGCAATTTTTAACAATTTTCTCAAAAATCTTGCATATTGGAAATATTTTTAGAAATGATAGAAATTCCGAAATATAAACTCAAAAGGTAGTTAGGTTTTCCTACAAAAGTAATAAAACATTTCTGAATTCTGAAGCAAAATTTTACCTACCTAGCTTGGTTGTTATCCAAATATCATTACGAGTTAGATTATATTTTGGTAACAATTCTTTCAGAGCTTTCCCAATTTCTTCTTCATTTTCATAATATTTGGCTGTGTCTAAAATTAATTTCGTACATATAAAAATTATTGTTAATTATTTTTTTTTGTTCAATTTATATCATCCTAATAATGTTACAAAAATTTAGATAGTATAGATGGGAAAGCCACATAACTTATCTTTTTTATAAGATAATTTGATCATAGAAACCTTACTTTTTTATGGGAATATCAGGCGTAGCTACTGCCGTATCAGCCATATCAATGATACGTGGCCTCCGAGCTACAGTGGCCCCGACATGTGTAAGCTGTTGGGTAACAAGGGCCCCCAAATAAATTTTGATACAGGGCCCATTTAGGACTAGCTACGCCACTGGGGAATTTCACATATGTTGCGGGGAAGTCATTAAAGTGCTACAAGAGCGACACGTGTGCAGACACGTTGGTCTTGAATTGCTGTAAATTGTTCTCGGTGAGAAACTCAGTCCTGGAAAAATCATTTCAAAGGGATGGTTCTACATATAAAAGATTGTTTGAAAAGGGTTGTACGAGGAACTAGCTGAACCTCAAACGGATGTGATGTATTAACGCGACGTGTATTTCTGGCATATACCGTTCTGGAAGGGATTAAGCGGGTTACTTGTAGAATAGAATAGTCGCCAACCAATCGTCTGTGTTCCAAGAAGTCAAGGTTGTTGGTGATTTCTGAGTCTCCAATCAGGACAACAAATGCAGTGTATGTTTGGGAGCAGAGCCCCGAACATGAGTGCAATATTCCATCGTTGCTGTATATTCAACATGTTCATGTCAAGACATATTTACTCCCAAGTCAACGCCCAGCAAATTGAGTGAGAAAAAACTGCCGCCTGGGTTTTTGTAGAGTTAAATTCTACTTGGTTATTGTCACCCCAAGATAGAATTTCTTCCAGATCTTTATTAAGTTGAACGACTTCTTGCTGTCTGCGGATATTTGCATGAGTAGCCTATATTCGAGCGTTCAAAGTAAATGAAGAAATAAGCGTACTGTTTTCTGCAAAGCTGTAGGCTCGATTTCTGGTTCTTTCCAGCAGATCCTTAATGTATTATAAAGAAGAGAGAGCGAGAGAGAGAGAGCGAGAGAGAGAGCGAGAGAGAGAGCGAGAGAGAGAGCGAGAGAGAGAGAGAGCGAGAGAGAGAGCGAGAGAGCGAGAGGGAGAGTAGGAGATAGTATTGTGCCTTGAGCATACCAGCGTTGATAGTGAAGGTATTAGAAAGAAACCTGTCAACTGTTACTCGCAAAGAACGCTTTCTGAGGAAATACAGGAGTCATAAATAAAACTGTTCAGGCATACCATAAGAGCGTAGCTTAGCCAAAAATCCGTCATGCCAAACATGTTCCAGTGCCTGGATATATTAAGTGCAACAACATGCATCAACATGTGTAATAAAAGTTAGAAGATCTTCCACTGATTTTTGCGTACGATATCGATAATAGCATTCAAGAATTAAAAATAATTTAGAAATACCCAGTCGTAAAACTGGGACATATATTCTTATTTTAATACATTTTTCCGCTAATTTATGAGTCGCGAATAGCAGGAGCTGAGTCGGCGGGAGATTTATTTTTATACTCCGTAACAGCTTCCTATTGGGAAACTGGACTATAGTTTTTTAGACAGGGTTTTTTTTTTACCTTCTTGATGATATCTGCAATAGAGGAAGTAGTCACATGTTACAAGCAGGTGCAACATCTAGGTATAGATACTCAAGGGATACTTAAGGCAGTTGCTAAACCTTTTATGAATTCAGTACTAATCTGAGAGTGCAGAGACGCCCTGAATAAGCTATCTAGGCGGAAACAGGTTAACCTAAAGATCAGGAGATTCGGGGCATTGAGACGACGGACAAACTCGCCAGATTTGGGAACATGCCTCTTTTCAAACTTCAAAATTTTTATTTTGCTACTTATATACAATGTACATAAAACTATGCAATTGGCACGTCCAATGTGATATTAAAATAACTGGTCAAGTGCAAGTTGAACTTGCGCAATTAGTATTTCGTACGTTGATTGCTTTTAAAAAATAAAAAAAACATTGTTACGGAGGTATAAAATGATCAATAACTTTACAAAACACACCCCAAATGAGTTTTCAACAAAGTTTTTTTTCGATCTTTACTGAAAACTGACGACCTTGAAATTTTTGTTTTTTATATACCGGATAAGTTATTAAAGGTGCACTCGTGATAATTTTCGTTCAGTCTACACACTGTGGAGAATAATCCAGAATTTTATTAAATTTTTTTTAATCAGTACTTTTCGAGATAAGGGGGGGACAGCTTTTTTCCGTGATTTTTTAAAAATAATTCAAAGAAAAGTGTGCGGAAGCATTACATTATATATATTTTTGAACTTGTGTGTGTTTTTACAAGCTTTCATTTGACACACCACTCGATGAGCTAGTAAAAAGTTTATTTTCACTTCCAATTTCATCTTGCAAAATTAACCCCTTAAGTAAAAATTTAATTTTCAAAACTACAGGGCTCTGATGAGGCCATCAATTCCTATATTAGTACCAAATTTCAACTTTCTATATCAAATAGTTTCGGAGAAAATCGGGTGTGACCTACCGACAGACAGACAGACAGACGGACGGGCGGACAGACGGACAGACACCGAAGTGATCTTATAAGTGTTTCGTACGGAATATTGAAAAGATAAAATAAAATATGAAAAAAATATTATTAAAGTAAAACTCTAAAAAATAAATAAATACATATAATATTAAAAAATATAAACTAGTTACGAGGGTTGTGTGATAAGTACCTGGCCTCGACTAGGGATGGCGCTACTACTATTTAGAATTATATTTTGCCAAGAATTCTGTCAAATTTTCAAGTCGCTGCGTTATTTAGTTCGTGAGTGGCAGCCATTTAAATAGAACTTTCGTGATTTTACAACAGTGGAAAAAATTGAATATCGGGCAATGATAAAATATTTGTTTTTGAGAAAGAAAGAAAACTAATGATGAGATAAAAGCGGAACTCCGCCAAGTTTATGAGGACTCTGCACCTTCGTTATCGACCATAAAATATTGGACAGCTGAATTCAAACATGGCGGTACAAGCATTGTTGATGAAGAACGTCCAGGTCGTCCAAATGAGGTCCCCACATCAGAAATGATTGAAAAAATCCACGATGTAGTGATAAATGATAGGAGAGTGAAAGTGGGAATCTCAATTGAACGGGTGTAGAACATTTTAACAACTCATTTTGATATGAGAAAGCTTTCCGTAAGACGGGTACCGTGATTGTTTACAATTGACAATAAACACACACATGTGTCGACTTGAGAAGTATGTTTGGCGATGTTAAAGCGCAATTTGAATAATTTTTGGCGTCGATTTATCACTGCTGACGAAACATGGATTCATCACAGCACATTAGAGACCAAAGAACAGAGAGTTTTTCATGGCAAACCGGCGCCAAAGAAGGCCAAGGCGACTTTATCGGTCAACATAGTTATGGCTACAGTATTTTGGGATGTACGCGGCTAATCCACGTCGATAACCTTAAAAAGGGCAAAATGATTAATGGAGAGTATTATGTCAACTTATTGGATCGTTTCAACCATGCTGTGAAAGCAAAACGTCCTCATTTGGCGAAGAAAAAAATTTCCTTTCATCAAGACAATGCACGCGTGCACACTTGTGTCATCGCCATGGCAAAATTCCATGAGTTAGTATACGAATTGTTTCCGCACTCACCATATTCGCCAGATTTAGCTCCCAGAAGTTATTTCCTATTTCCAAATATTAAAAAATGGCTGGAAGGAAAAAAAATTGGCTCCAATGATGAGGTGATTGCTCAAACAAACGCCTATTTTGAAGGGTTGGAGAAATCGTATTTTTTAGATGTGATAGAAAAAACACGTGGGATTAAGTGTATCGAGCTAAAAGGAGACTATGTTGAGAAATAAAATAAATTTTACACATAAAAATGTTTTTTCCTTGTCAAGATCAGGTACTTTTCATGCAACCCTCGTATTATATAACATTGTGGCATTACTATATTGTCCAATGAGTTTTCGAACATAGTAGTTCTATGTCTCAGAATTCTGAAAACCTTCTCGTTTCGAGTTTGATAGCTATGATTTGCGGTTAAAACGCGATATTTGCTAATGTTTATTTAATGTATAGTAGATATTTATAAAAAAAATTTTCTGAAAATCATTCACAGAAGAATCTACAAGTTGTGTGAAGAAAACATGTCAGCTACACAATTCAGCTTTCGTGATTCCATGGGAACCAGAGAGGCTTTATTCTCCATGCAGGTTTTGACTCATCGATGTCACATATACTTGTACCTAATCGATTACCAAAAGGTCTTTGATAGAGTTCAACATCACAAAATGGTCAAAATCCCACGGAGCTCAAGGGAGCGATGATATTGGAATTCGGATTGCAGGCAAGCCAAAGATATTATATAATGGCCTAGAAGGGTACAGCTGCTCGATAGAAGTAAATGTGTCTGAGACTGTAAGTTGATAAGGCATTTAACACTGTTAGGTGTTTGAGGTTGACCCGATATCTCCGGATTAACTGAAGGATGAGGAGACGCCGTTCTGCTTTATCGCTTACGAAGGTTGTCTTTGGCGTTGTGTGTTAAAAGACTACTGACTAACTAGAATAAAGATCTCTTTAAAAAGATTCTAATATCTGTGCTAGTAATTTTATAATAAAAACTATATTTTATGAGTTATGCTGGATTAATTGATGTTTTGAGTTATATTGCTAGAGTAATTAATCAGCGGTTATTGTAACCAAATGATAAAGATATTGGATAATATTTTCTGATAGCAAGTTTTCTGTGCACCGCAAAAAATTTTAGTAGGGAAAGCTAGCATTTCTATGCTTTAGAACCACTACTCTTTCAGAAAAAAAAAATAGTTAAAACTTGTAGTGTGACAACCAAAAAATGATTAATATTGGGGTCAGAAATATAAATTATAAATAGTTTCCTGATTATATGTCACAAATTATAATTTCTATGCCAAAACTAGTATAACCTTGTTTTAAGATTAGATAATATGAATATTAATAAAAATTTTTGTTATAACTAATTAAAAGTTACAGCGAAAAAAAAATTAATACATATCTTTGAAGGTTAGCAGAAACGACCTTTCTGGTCTACTACACTGGTGAGCATAAAAAATTGACTCAAATGATTTTGCTTCATTTAACACCGATCCTTGAATTTAATTTTCAAACAGTGGTATTATTTTTGGTATCATTAGAATGTTGATTTTCTACTCTTTCCAATAATACCAAAAACATTTGGATTTCCAAAAAGTTTTACTGATTAAAACGGTTTTCCTCAATAGAACTGTTGCACCCTCACCAACGGACTCGTTGCGCGCTATTCATACCTATAGAAACATATGCAACTGCATTTTCCTATTATTCATTCATAGGAACTTGAACCGTCAACATCTCTGCTATACCTGCTCACCAATTACGTCATCGGAAAATGGATACCACCCCGGAAGAAATGGAACAAGTCATTGTCCTATTGCAAGAAGGGCATAGCCAACGTGCAGTCGCTGCGCAATTACACCAGAGCCAGTCAGCTGTCTCCAGAGTCTACAGACGTTACCAAGAGACTGGCTCCTTTACACTGAGACCAGGATCAGGAAGAAGAAGCTGTACCTCGGCGCGAGACGATCACTTCATTGTCAACACAACTCTAAGAAATCGTCACTTGACCGGCGTTGAGGTCCAGCAGGAGCTCCGACAAGTTCGTGGTCGGGCTGTCAGTCATTGGACAGTCGGAAGAAGACGTAAAGAAGTCAGCCCATCGATGACCGCGACTCAGATTTGCCCGAGAACATGTCGACTGGACCTTAGAGCAATGGTGCTTCGTTTTATTCTCCGACGGGTTCCGAATGTGCCTACATGGCAATGATGGAAGAAGATGAGTCTATAGGAGGTCCGGGGGGCGCTAAGCGCAGTGCTGCTTTACTAAAACGGTCGCCTACGGAGGAGGTTCTGTCATGGTGTGGGGAGGCATCTCACTGGATGCAAAAAACCGATCTGGTTTTTATGACTAATGAGACTCGTAGCAGTGGATTAACTGCTCACCGGTACAACGAGGAGATCATGCAAGAACACGTCGTTCCTTACGCTGAGTTTGTTGGCGCTAGCTTCGTGCTAATGTACGACAATGCGAGGCCACATGCTGCTGTGCCGATGCGGTAATACCTGGCGGAAGTGGGAATACCAACATTAGACTGGCCTGCGCGGAGTCCTGACCTCAATGCAATCGAGCACATGTGAGATGAGTTCAAAAGCGAGCCAGAAATCCAGCCCCTGCATCGTTGAGGGACTTAAAGGTTGCGATGGCGGAAGAGTGGGGAAGAATCCCACAGACAGTGGTGAAAAAGTTCACTTGCTCCATGAAAAACCGGCTGGAAGCAGTAATAAGAGCTAAGGGGGTAATACAAAATATTGATTTTGGTTTTTATTAATAAATTTAATGGTTAAACTTAAAATTTGTTTAATTCTTCCTTTCTGTTACCCCTATTTTCTTGACTCCATCGAAAAAAATCTTTTGTGTACGCCTCAAAAAATGACGCTACTGCGGTTTACAACTCATTATCCGAGAAAAAATTTCGTATCTTCAGATATTGGAATAAGTGGAAGGCGCAAGTTGCTACATCAGGTCTCTAGAGGGGATATTATAACTGTGGACTCTGCTTTTGTTCAACCGCAAATTTTGGTTCTTTCTGAATTCGTACGGTCGGTCGTAACTTTACAGAAGACAACTCAGTTTTCGCCTTCGTTGGAGGTGAAGAATTTTATAAACCGATTGCATCGAGTCTTACTATATATATATATATATATATATATATATATATATATATATATATATATATATATATATATATATATATATATATATATATATATATATATATATATATATATATATATATATATATATATATATATATATATATATATATATATATATATGTATATATATGTATATATATATATATATATATATATATATATATATATGTATATATATGTATATATATATATATATATATATATATATATATATATATATATATATATATATATGTATATATATGTATATATATATATATATATATATATATATATATATATATATATATATATATATGTATATATATGTATATATATATATATATATATATATATATATATATATATATATATATATATATATATATATATATATATATATATATATATATATATATATATATATATATATATATATATATATATATATATATATATATATATATATATATATATATATATATATATATATATATATATATATATATATATATATATATATATATGTATATATGTATATATATATATATATATATATATATATATATATATATATATATATATATATATATATATATACATATATGTAAAAGAAATAAATTGTTTTTAGAACGATTAAGGCATTGGAATCCGAGGTGGCGCACCTCTGAAAACAGGGTTAGATTCCACGCAAAGACAGGTTATTAAAAAGGATTGGTCAGACAAAGGTCTGTTGGACACAGTCGGGTTGCACCAAAAAGAGTTGTAAATCCATACTATACGTTTAGGATAGTGAATTGGCATTTTCATGGAATCTACAGCACGAGATTGGTTATCCCCGTGGATCCACGTCAAAATACAGGTGTGGAAAAAAAAAAACAATGTCATTTATGAAATTGCCTTCCGTTAAATCATTCATCCATTTACAACTTCAATGAGTGCGGTAAGGATAAATAGAAAACACTGGACAGAATTGCCACACTTTCTTATGCAAAAAAGTATCTCACCTCGCTTCCTTGCAACACCGCTAAGAAAATGAATGATCGCATGTTGTCTTGCAGAAAAACCTGCTTTGGATACGTACCGGTGTTCTCATTTATAGTTGTTAATTTTATTAGCAGGTTGTGTGTGGTTATATATAACTTATATATATATATATATATATATATATATATATATATATATATATATATATATATATTTCAATTTTGATATTTTGTGCTTGTACTAAGAAAATTTCGTAATCTTATGGAACCCCATTCCATCTAACCTCTGACTAGCGATCACTTTCTATAGCGACCATTTTCAAATTTCCCAGATGGTTGTCGCTGTGGGAGGTTCGAGATATATATATATATATATATATATATATATATATATATATATATATATATATATATATATATATATATATATATATATATATGTATATATATTATAGTAAATATTCAGCTGTTCCTTATAAATATGCCAGTGAATCAAGGATTTATTTAAATATGGGAAGTATGACAGCACTATATATTTGACTGATTCGTTAGCACGCGAACCAGTCAACCAGGTTTCTATCAGATTAGATATGTAATCACATTTTAATGCAAAAATACAGAGCCTTGATTATACCGTTAGGTGTATAGGTCATTGACTTCGTTAACAAATACAAGCCTTACTGTTTATTTTCATTTTTAAAACAATATTAGAATTAGGTACTCTTAAACACACACAGGCCGACGAGAGCGGAAGGGGAAACGAGGTGATTTCCTACAGGCCTGGCCTTACCAGAGATATTGATTTTCCCAAGAAGGGTTGTTACTGGTGGGGTCTTATTTTTGAAAATCTCTTACCCCCGGTTATCAGTTTTAGAAGGTCGTAAAATTTTAGAAGAAGGGAAGATTCTTTTTTAGTGTTCCATAAGGAACACTTATAACATCAGTTCGGTGTCTGTCCGTCTGTCTGTGTGTCTGTCAGTCCATCTGTATGTCACACCCGACTTTCTCCGAAACTATTTGATAGAAAGTTGAAATTTGGCACTAACATAGGAATTGATGGCCCCATCAGAGCCGTGTAGTTTTGAAAGTTAAATTTTTACTTAAAAGGTTAGTTTGGGGGGGTCAAATCGGAAATAAAAAAAAAATACCAGGTCATCGAGTGGGGTGTCAAATGAAAGCTTGTGAAAACACGTGAATATATATATATATATATATATATATATATATATATATATATATATATATATATATAAAATATAATACTTGCGTTCTCTTTTCTTTGTATTATTTTTAAAAAATTGCCAAAAATCGCTGCCTCCCCCCTTATCTCGAAAAGTACTGACTGAAAAATTCTGGAATATTCTCCACAGGGTGCAGATTGGACGAAAATTATCACACCTTTAATAATTTTATCTGGTATATAAAAAAACAATAATTTCAAGGTCATCAATTTTCAACAAAAATCGGAAACAATCTTTACTGAAAACTCGTTTGGGGTGTGTTTTGTAAAGTCATTGATCATTTTATACCTCCATCACAAAAATTTTTATTTTAAAAGCATGCAACGTACGGAACACTAATTGCGCAAGTCGGACTTGCTGGACGGCCGGTTATTTATATAAGAGATGACTTTTGTGAACTCCTCCTCATCGTCATTACTTTGGAAAGAGGTAAAAATTTTAAAGATTTTAATTGAGGTTTCCTTCCTGTGGAAATTCCCCCCCGGTCACCACTTTGAGAAGGTGGAAACATTTTGATATAAGGAACGGTCTCTTTTTGGAAATTTCTCCCCAATAATCATTTTGCGGGGGGGGGGGGTTAAAAATTTTAGTATATCTTTTTAAAGGAATCTTTCCGGTCATTAATTTTTGAAGGGAAGGATTATTTTTTGGAAAAGATCTTCGGTCCTCCCTTCTAAGTTTTTTTGAGATTAGCAAAAATCTCCTCGGGCCTGTCTTTTCTTTTGGCTACCCTGAATATACATACGAAAAATAAACGCCAACGTTCTGTAAAAATCTTTCGAAAATGGATTTGAAGCATTACATTGATCTGATATGTTCACCAAATGTAAGCATTATGTTTACAGATAGTAATTTAAAGCTACAACTTAAATAGTTTTGCATTACTTACCTATTAGACGATATCCTGCAGCTAAAGCTTTATCCAAAACATCTTTGATCAGCTCTGTACCTGTTATTTGGCTAGTTCCAACTATAAAACGATATAGCATACTATCATAATACACGATGTGGCTAGCAAATAACCGGACTGAATTTATAAACTTTTTATTTTTGAGCTTTGACATTAATACCCTAATCCCCTTCTTGATCCCTATACCGCTCCATACCACTTTTCCATTGTTGGAAGCAGTGCTGCAGGTCGCTTTTTTCTTTATTATTTAATGGACTCTTCACTTTAAGACGCGAAAAAAATCACATGGAACAACGTCAGATGAGTAGAGTCGATGCTTCAACAAGGATAATTCAAGACCGATTCTTCCACATTTCAGGTCTTTTCCTTCTCACGCGTTTACGAAGTAAACTTGACTTACAATTTGACCTTCAGATATCAAATCAATGTGAACAATCCCACGGATGTCAAAAAACACGATCATCACTGCTTTGAATTTTAATTTGCTCATCCGCGCTGCTCTTGAATTGGCGCTTGGTTTCATTATCATACATGAAAAATCATGATTCGTCATATGTTATTATCCTTTCTAAAAAGTTAGGGTCCGATTCAATGTTTTTCAGGGTGTCAGAGCAAATGATCATTCGAGCTTGCTTTTGATCGGCACACTTTGCTCATGTTAAAACTGTCATCTAAAATTTGTCGAACACTTTCTTTGTCAATATTTGTTAACTCATTAAAAGTGACATCGATTTTCTCTAATGATCTTACCGACTTTTTCAAGGTTTTCGTCTGTTTTTGCCATTTGTGGATGCTCAATTCGGGGATTGTCTGTGACTTGTTCTCTACCAGTTTTGAATCGTTTTACCGATTCGAAGACTTGAATTCGTGATAAGCAATCATCACCATACACTTTTTGCACCAAACTTCGTATTTTTGTAGCAGACTTTCCAAGTTTAACAAGAAATTTCACGTTAACTCGTTGCTCAACATTAACACGAAGCATTTTTCCGAGGCAAAACAAATACACGATCCGATTTGAGCTAGCAATGCAGTCAGACTGCACGGTGATCAAAATGACGGAATAGGTAGAGAGGGTACCAATATTATCGGCATAACAAAATTAGTCCGGTTATTTTCTAGCCACACCTCGTATGTCAAAATTTAAATTCACTAGATTGTCTTCACAAAGTTTTATCTGTTTTTACTACAATTAAAATTTTTATTACTATGTTAAGAATTTTTCTTACTTCCCACTAATGGCATCTTATCTCCACTGTGCAACTGAAACCGTAGATCTTTAGATAATCCTTCAGGTACAGCATTTATCCCAGTTAATAAAACTACTGTTATCACCACATTTAGAAACATAGGAGTGGACATTATGATTGTAATTATTTATTAACTTATTTTATTTAATTTTAAATACCGGACAACGACTTCTAACGAAAATAAGAATTAGTCGCTAGTTGCCTAAGCTTTTATATTATAAACTTGTTCTTACTGTTCATCAGGGATGAGTCAAGGTTATCCAGTCTTCTATGTGGTTAAGATGAATACAATTTAAATAAGCACCGCAATTATTTCTTGCGATTTTATAGATGGCCTCAAAAAAACATAATTTTTTATTTGTTATAGTATTGGTGAAAAAATTATCTTCTGAGATTTTTATATTTCTTCACGTTTCAGGGTTCCTAGAACACAAACACACGGTTGTTCTGTCTATTTCCCTGATAATTCACGAGTGAAATGAGATGCGGATTTCAAATTTGGTGTCACTATAATACCTCAAGTGGAAAAGCAACTTATAACTTTTGGGCGATATCCTTTCAGAGGGCAGATCAAGAAATTTTAAATTCCAATAATATTCTGATTTAAGGTATTTTATAGTCAAACATATTTAAAGGAGTAGAGGAGAGAGTTAGAGAGGTTCTTTGGTATGTATCATGTTATATGTACTTTTTAAGACTCTTGGATTCCGATAATCTGAAAACTATGTTATATTTTCATTATTTCCAGTTTTAACATAATATGTCAGGTTTCCAGCCCAACCACCGACAGTCTTACAAACAACCTGTCATTTAAAATATCGAATTGTAATTCTTGAACTAATCAGTCATATTCAGCATATATTTTTAAACTGGGTGTTTGTGAGGGAAGCACTGGGCACATCACTTTATAACACGTAGGGTGAAAAGTTTTTGGAATGGTTACTTAAAATACATTTTTTATTGCAAAGTTCGACTTTATTCATCAACATAGTCTCCTTCAACAGCGATACAATCAGTCAACGCTTTTTTCTAATATTTCCATACCTTTTTTGTAGAAGGATTTGTATTTGCCTTCAAAACAGGCCTCAGTTTCGGCGGTTCATTGGAAGCTTGTTACTCCTCGTACAACGCTTTTCAAGCAGTCTTTTATATGGAGAACATCATCCCTTTGGAATGGCTTACCCAGGACTGTGTTTCCCAGCGAGTACAATTTACAGCGATTCAAGAACGTGAATCACTTTTTCCGCACACGTATCGCTCCTGTAGCGCTTTAGGGACTTCCCTGCAGCACGTGTGCTAGACCCATAAAAAAAAAACCAAATCTCTTTCCCGCGAGCATTTTTTTTAGGTCTGCTAATAGATAATAGTCACTGGGGGAAATCTGGAGAATACGGTGGATGAGAAAGTAATTCGAACTTCAATTCATGCAATTTAGCCATCGTAACCATTATCTTGATGAAAGAGCACTTTTTTCTTGCTCATTTGGAGCCGTTTCTTTACGATTTCTGCCTTCAAACGCACCAATAACTTTACATAATATTCGCAATTGATGGTTTTTCCTTTCTCAGCATGGTCGATGAAAACTATTCCATGTGCATCCCAAAATACAGAGGCTAAAACCTTCCCAGCAGACTGTTGGGTCTTTGGTCGCTTCGGGCGGATTTCACCGGCTGCTGTCCACTCAACTGATTGCCGATTTGATTCCGGTGTGTAGTGGTGGATTCATGTGTCATCCATTGTCACATATCGCATGAAAAAACCCTTTTTATTGTGCTTAAACAGGTCCGAACAGCGCTCAGAATCATCGACACGTTGTTATTTTTGGTCCACTGTCGGCAAACGCAGTACCTATTTCGAACAGAGCTTTTTCATGCCTAAAAGTTCATGCAAAATATGACCAACACGTTTTTTAGGATGTCAGCTATCTTACGCAATTTCACTTTACAGTCATCCAAAACAATTTTGTGGATTTTTTTGATGTTTTCCGGTGTAACCACCTCATTTGGGCATCCAGAGCGTTCGGCATCATTTGTATCTGTACGACCGTATTCAGCATACCAGTAAATGATGAGTGATTTTCCAGGGGCAGAGTCCCCGTAACACTTATCAAGCCATTGCTTTGCTTGAACGGTATTTTTTCCCATCAAAAAACAGTGTTTAATCAACACACGAAATTCGATTTTTTCCATTGTTTTGAAAATATCAAAAGTAGCGTTACTAAAATCATTGCAACTTGTAAACTAATCGTCGAAATGTCATGAAATTTTCACACGTATCGTTTGAAGGTTGGTACTTCCTAATAGTCATATGGATTTTTTGAAAAGGGCGACATCTATGTGTCAGACCAAAAACTTTTCAGCCTACGTGTTAGGTTGGTTTCGTCAGGTTAAAATAGTTACTTTTGTATTTAGGGCGCAAAATACTAGCCAAATCAAAAAATTATTTGAGAACACCAATAATTGCAAAGAATGTTTTTGCTGCAACCGTTGTGTTTTCTTATAAGTTTTATTAGCAACAAATAAATGAAAAACAGAGTTAAATTTTTATTTTAAAACAAAAGAATTTATGATCGAAACTATGGAAACAATAAAGTTTGATCATATGGTTTAACAAGGTTGTAAAGCGACACGTGCTTCGGTTCTTTAATTTAGTGCCAGATATTTTAAATAGTAAAATAATGGAAGTTAGATTTGTCTGTAAGTCTGTGTATTATTTATCTATATATATTATATATATATATATATATATATATATATATATATATATATATATACATATATATATATATATATATATATATATATATATATATATATACATATATATATATATATATATATATATATATATATATATATATATATATATATATATATATATATATATATATATATATATATATATATATATATATATATATATATATATATATATATATATATATACATATATATATACATATATATATATATATATATATATATATATATATATATATATATATATATATATATATATATATATATACATATATATATATATATATATATATATATATATATATATATATATATATATATATATGTAATAGGTGTTTCGGTTAATGATATCGATTTTTTTCGCAATATTTAAGAGTTTATTAACTTCACAAAATGAATTACTTTAATAATCAAAGTATTGGCCATCGTTAGCTATGACTTTTTTTCATCTTTCTGTCAAAGAATGAATTTCGTACCAGAAGAACTTTTCATCTTTTTACGCCCTCCATCCAGCCAAATTTTCACTTCTTCGTAAGAATGTAATTCGTGCTGCATCGATTGAAATAAGTGGTAGTTTGAAGGGTCGGTCCAGTGAATACGGCGGGTGGGGTAGAACGTGCCATTTGATGTTTTCCAAATAGTTTTTAACACATTTCGCAACATGGAGCCGGGCATTGTCATGTTGAAAAATGACTTTATCGTGTCTTTGGGCGTATTCTGGTCGTTTTTACTTCAATGCTTGGTTCAACTTTATCAATTGTTGTTGGTATCGATCGAAATCGTTTCACTAAGTTTCAGCAGTTCGTAATACACAGCTCCAGGTTGTGGTGTTGAAGGTTGGCCTGGGTCTACCAAAGTTTTTTGGGTTGGAGCATGTTTACCATAAGCTTCAACCAACAATCGATAACGTTCAGCAGCCGTTTTCTTGAAATGAAAGAAGGTTATTAAACTTCCCCGCAAAACGTCTATTTCTGGTACGAAACACGATATATGCAAAGCTATGAAGAACTACTCTTTTCGCACAAGGACAATTAATAACGAACTGGCTTTTGATGGCGTATGTTTACCTTCCAAAACGTCATAGACGTCACTAGTCTATACCAACAAGTGTATTAGTAACGTCATCTCTTAACAAAATCGACATTATTAACCGAAACACACCTATTATATATCTATATCTATATATATATATATATATATATATATATATATATATATATATATATATATATATATGTATATACATATATATATATATATATATATATATATATATATATATATATATATATATATATATATATATATATATATATATATATATATATATATATATATATATATATATATATATATATATATATATATATATATATAGAATTCTTCGTGCAGAGAGCACCTAACATACTTGGTGTTAGGTACTTTCGGAATTACTAATTGATTTTTAACATTAAGTTTTATATAATATGTTGTTTCAAGATTTTCAGACGATTCAAAATTTTGTTTAATTTTTTGGGTTTACGTATACTATTTTGTGTATTAAGTATCCATTGCATATAGCTTTATTGTGTTTTTCCTCTAGAGTGATAACAGTTAAATTATTTTGGTAATTATATTTTCTTTAATAACCGGGTTGTACTTTTTAAAATTACGAAAATATAGGTATTATTTTGTACTTGTTATCACTTTTTAAAGTTGAATGCACATACATACATATATTTTATTTTTAAAAAAGCTTAAGTTTTCTGCAAATGGGTAGGTACTGACAAGAATGCTGTCAAAAATATTGGAAAAATATTAAGGTAGCGAAGAGAGAAAAGAGATTTGAAGAATGGCGTTAAATACAGCGTTTGTCACGTACTAACTTAACTACCAGTTAAGAGCAAAAAGAAAGAAAAAAAGATTTTGGGAATCCCCGAACGAAACCCTATATAAAACTGTAGTCTGTAACCTCTAACTAGCGACCATCAAGAATAAGGACCGCAACCAGGGATTTTTGGGTCTCAATGTGATTTACGATATTTTATAACGACCAGGTACGAAAAAATTTTTAACCTATAATTACTATTACATATAATAATTTTATTACAACGTGTAATATAAAATTAAACCGCAGTGATAATCACTCTTTTCCATCTGTCTGTAGACAGTACTGTTTTTGTTAATATTTTGTTTTTTCAAAAATTTTAAATACACGCTTTTTTTTCTCTAGATCTTCAGTTCTGATTTGCACTAGTGAGAGGTAACATTTAGTCGTGTTCGCTTTCATAAGTTTATTGCGTACATAATGGCTAATAATAAAAGAAAGTGGTTAACTCTTGAATAAAAGATACATATTTGTATGTAATGTAATGAACATGAAAAATTTAAAGCACTTGATTTATTGTCACAGTTGTTGAATTTTTGTCAAGATGAAGAAGAGACTTCTGCATTGTTAAATTTATTGAATGCAAGAGAAAAATTAGAAAAAGCATTTCGTCTGAAAAGGAACGCAAAACAAACTAAAATAAGCGATTATTTGAAAAAAAATGAACAAAAAAAAACAAAATTAAAAAAAATTGAACATACCTGTTTTAAATAAAAAATTTAGCAGTCCTAAGTCTGCAAAAAATGCGAAGGAATATATATATTTTTTCAATTTTGATATTTTGTGCCTCTATTAAGCAAATTTCGCAATCTTATGGGACCCCATTCCATTCAACTTCTGACTAGCAACCACCTCCTTTAGCGATCATTTTCAAATTTCCCAGATGGTTGTTGCTGTTGGAGGTTCGATATATATATATATATATATATATATATATATATATATATATATATATATATATATATATATATATATATATACATACAGTCGACACTGTTTATAGTGAAACTCTATATGGTGAAAAACTCTTTATAGTGCAAGACCTAGAATATTTTAATGAAATTTCATGTAAAAAGCCCTGTAAATCTGTAAAATAGTAACACTCTATATAATAAAATTTTTACCGGAATTTTATGTATAAATTTTTATGCATTTATTGAGATCTTGGCCATTTCGGGTTTCCCATTTTTATCTAACATTAGCACGAATTCCATTTTTATGACGCATTCTTTTGAAAAGGTTCTTAACGCGTTTATAACGCCTAATGATTGGCAATAAATCAGGTAGATTTCTGTGAGAAACCCGGGGAATAACCCATTTTATAGAAACCCGGGGAAAAAAAAACCTATTTTATAGTCGAGGCCTAGTAATTCGCAAATTCAGGTTCAGTTTCTTTTTGTTTAAAAATCAAGTAAGATGTCCAAGCGAGTGTGTTTAAGTTTAGCTGAAAAAATTAAAGTTTTGGAGAAAGTTGATAAAGGCTGCAAAAAAATTGATGTTGCTGCAAAATTTGGTGTTTTCTTTTCTCCAAGTTGCGTCTCTCTGATAATAAAAAGTCGCGACAGTATCATCAAGAAACCTAGTGTTCCAAGCAGTCGAAAACGAGTACGGGTGAGTACTTACGAGGATGTAAATGAAGCAGTTTTACGATATGGTTTCAAGTGGCCCGTACGCATCAAAACGTACCAATATCGGGAAATTTAATAAAGCAAAAGGCTCTACAATTTGCTAAAGAATTTAACTGCGTTAATTTTCAAGCTAGTGAAGGGTGGTTGAGTGCCTGGAAGACTCGCAATTCAATTGTTTTCAAGACGGTGTCTGGCGAGAGTGCAAGCGTTAGTCAGGAGGACTGTGACATTTGGACTGAAACTGTTTTAAAAAGTGCATTGAAAAAGTACGAGCTAAAAAACGTTTTCAATTAGACAATTGTCCTGCACATCCAGTTACTGTAAGTAAAAAATTAAGGAATATTGAATTGATCTTTTTTCCACCAAACATGACCTCCAAATTGCAACCTATGGAGCAGAGTATTATAAAAAACATTAAACATCATTACCGAAACAGAATTGTTCACAAAATTGTTAATGTGATTGATAACAACCTTCCAGTCCAAAAATTGATTATCCTTAAAGAGTGTATAACCGAAGTCGCTAAAGTATGGAGTGAAAATGTTTCTCAGAAAACTATCAAAAACTGCTTTTCTAAAGCAGGTTTTACTGAAAAAAATGACGAATGAGAAGAATAAGACGAAATGGATCTCGCTACCTTAAAAAGGCAATGGGGTATTCTACAAAAAACTGCTACCGTCGACGCAGATTTTTTACTTGAAGATTTCTTAGAAATCGCCAATGATGTTGGCACGACAGATCTCCCAACTGACCAAGACAAATTGACGATATAAAAAGTATAGAAGATCATGAAGAAGAAACTGAAACCGGGGAATGTCCTGCTAAATTTAGTGAAAAAGAAATGCATTTGACATTGTGCGAAACTACTCTCAGGGGCCAGGAAAGTGTACCTGATCAAATCTTTAGGCACTTGAATAAATGCGAGAATTTTGTTGAGCAACAATTATTTTTCAAAAGTAATGTTCAAAATAAAATAACTGATTATTTTTCCTAATACATAATATGTATGTTATTTAGCAATTTCTCAAGCCTACACAAATTTTAAATGTAGTATGTACATATGTATTAACAGATTTTGTATTATTCTTTTTATTTCGTATGTAGTACATACATACATAAAGTCCGTACGTTATATCTTTACACGTGCGTCATAGTTTTCAGGCAATATCCCAGACGACTATTATATTTTTTGTCTCTTTTTTTACCAATACCTACCATTTATTGGTGAAAAAGAGACAAATAATATAATAGTCGTCCGTTATATGGCCTGAAAACTATGACGCACGGGTAAAGATATAACGTACGGACTTTATGTATGTATTTAGCCCTGTACATGCTATGTACTATTTAAACTTTCAAATGTTTAATAAAATCTTTTCTAATAATTCAATTTTGCAATTTTTTTTGTTGCTTGTACCTTATAAAATACAAGTAAATGATTACCAATATAAAATACATACATAGCAATATATATGGATTTTTTCTTTATATAGTGAAATTTCGGTCAACATTTTGGTCTTTCACTATATAGAGTGTCGACTGTATATATATACATATATATATATATATATATATATATATATATATATATATATATATATATATATATATATATATATATATATATATATATATATATATATATATATATATATATATATATATATATACATATATATATATATATATATATATATATATATATATATATATATATATATATATATATATATATATATAGGACAGTAACGGAGCACTGGTAACATAAGTTATAGTTTAAAGGCTGGGATAGCTCCTAATATAGTTGAAGAGAGAGCAATAAAAGATCTAAGTAGCTCTAAGGAACTGTATTTTTATTCGAACTTTCAAGCTATCGTCCATATACGTGGACTTCTTCAGGAAATCTGAAATGTGTAAACATTCTGGAGTAAAAAGATGTAATTTGGGGAGTTAAACGTACTTACAAAATATTTACAGCATTGCTCTTCCCGGAGAAAATTTATTGTACATTTCTCGTTTCCAAGACAAGAAGTAAGACATGACCACAAAAACAGATTAAAAACGTGAAAAACTCTTACAAAACTAAATAAGCCTCAATTAGAGGTGTCACTCATTAAAATAATTAAAAGTTAACTAATATAAAATCAATATAATACATTATAATTGAACTGGAAAGACACCACAAAGAAAGCCAGAAAAACGTGTTATCAAGGTTGACCAGCTCCGGGAGATATATACCCTATCATTCGTATCACCCACTTAAACAAAAGATAAACACTGCTATTGCTTTGAGGAACAGGATAACTAGGATATGTCACGTCATACTTAAAGAAAAAAATATTAGCTTTTTACAACAGATTTTAGTAAATAATAATTACCATTTGTCAATTGTTCATAAGTTACTCAATACAAATACACCACCAAGAAGCCATCCCAATAATAATAATGACATCAACACTGAACTTCATTTTGCAAAACTCCAATACATTAAAGGTCTCTCACAATCGATTACATCACTTTTCAAAGACATGAATATAAGAATAGCAAACTATAACGTTAAAAAGCTTGGCAGCTTTTATTCCAACCTTAAAGATAAAACCAAAACCTTACAGAGATCTCATATTGTTTACGGGATTAGGTGTGAGTGCAACTCTATTTACATAGGACAGACTTCACAGAAACTAACAAAAAGACTTGCGTTACATAAAAGTGACTGTAAACACAAACCAAATGCCACCAGCCTGAGTTTACAGGTTAACACTAAAGACCATAAAGTCCGGTATAATCTAGAAGGACTGAGTTCCATTTACACTTACTTACTTTCCCAAAGTTACACAAAAAAAAACAAAAATGGAGCAACGCAAGGTGAAAATAGGGAATAAGTACTTTTGAACAAATTTTCTAACAAACAACTAACATTCTAGATCATCTAATAGCTCAACCATTACCAAGATATCAATTGGCAACAATGTCTTCTAATAACTAATTTTATAAAAATCCCCAGAAATATCACTAAACAACGGTTAACGCGTTGCAAGAGTGTCACTCTCTTCAGGAGAATGTTCATGGCCTCTATAGATGGAGTACCTTGAATGAGTTGAACTTGAATATTAAGAAGTGTGTTAACATTACTTTTGGTAGAGCTAGACGGAACTTTACTTTTGAGTATAACATTAATGGCAGCAAGCTGAGGCATGTTAGTGAAATTAATGATCTGGGAGTTCTTCTTGACTAGAAACTTACTCTCAATACGCACATTTTGTCAATTGTTCAGAAAGGTTAAAAAAATCTGGGGTTCATCACGAGATACTGTAGGGACTTTTCCTGCTCTACCTTTAAACTGTTGTATTGTTCAATTGTGAGATCGGGGCTTGAGTATGCCGCTGTGGTATGGTCTCCTCATTACAATGTATATATAGAAGCCATTGAGGCGGTGCAACACCGGTTTCTGCGGACTTGTGCTTTTAAATTGGCCATACCCCCCGATGGTTACCACATAGACTACCACACCCTTAGAGGCATTTTGGGTATTTCGACCCTGAAGACTAGAAGACCCCATTGTGACCTGCTTCTGGCTTTTAAGTTAATAAATGGGCTGGTTGATTGTCCCTATCTCTTGGACAAGTTAACATTTAATGTTTCTCGTCGCACTAGAGGCAGAGACCTGTTTGGTATTCCCTTTTATGCGACTAATTATGGCTATTATGGACCCATGTCCAGAATAATAAGGCATTTCAATCAGTTCTCAGGATTCATGGTTCCATTGATAGTTTTAAATTAATTGTTAAAAAGTTGTGATATTTGCTTGCTGTGAAACTAATTTTAATGATCTTGTGATGTTAGATTCTATGTATGTTTATAATTTTTATTATGTTTAGTTGTTTTAATTATGTTTATAATTGTGTAAATTGGCGCAACGCCGTTAATAAATAAATAAATATACATATATATATATATATATATATATATATATATATATATATATATATATATATATAAGTACATATATATATATATATATATATATATATATATATATATATATATATATATATATATATATATATATATATAATATATATATATACATATATATATATATATATATATATATATATATATATATATATATATATATATATATATATATATAAGGGTGACCGCAAAAAATCGATGTCGGAATTTTGTTCGTCTGGACCCCACAAAACGATTCCCCTTTCCAGATATTGAGATAGCCGAAATTTGAGCTCGATTAAACGACGTTAACCCGTGCCGCTCGTCGCTCAAAGTTTGAAAAAAAATCCAAATTTTTGGCCAAAAAGCTGACATATGGAGCCATAACTCCGGAACGGTAAATAATAGAAACACGCTTAATATCTCAAAAGAAAGCTAATGTTGTTCTTCAAAATTTATATTCTATACATAATTGTTGTTATTTTAAGTCAAACCGAGTTACAACAGCCTTTAGCCCCAAAAACGTGACCTGGTACCAGTAGGAGCCAGTTTGGGAGTATTCTAAGAATTTTACGGGTGTTTACATAATGTGTCTCGGAATTAACATTTTTTTGTTAAAAAGTATTTTGGAACTCAATTTTCAAACATAAAGAGCCTTTTGTTCAAATTTAATCTTTTATTATATGGGGATTACCTGACTAGTTTACCAAAGAAAGACCCGTTTGACAGGTAAAAAGGAGGGTGAATCGAATTTCTATTTTAGGGATGGTGATTTTACTTCAGCGTACAACCGACCTTTTATTTATTCAGTTTAGTTTCTAAAGTGCCTTTGAGCTGGTTAGATCGAACAATTATCTAGTGAAGATATTTTAACGTTTTTTTTTTTTAATTTTTCAAGTGTGTGTGTTATTGTTTTTTTATAACTATTATAGTATTATTTTAAAAGACATTTGAAAACATTTTATTGAAATTAAAGTTTGCAATATATTTTGTTTCATTTTCCAAGTTAACTGTTATTTACCTATTGACCTCTGAAATGGCATCCACATCAGGTGTACAAAGCCGGATCAAGGATAAAATATTTCTTGTGGGCTATCCCATTCACCAGATCACCGGTTGTAAACTACCCTCAAATCGTCAAGTTTTGTGTTCTTTATTTTATAATTTACGTACTGTGAAATTAACTGTAAGAGAATCAGCAAAAACTTACAATACGAGAAGTGTTCATTTTTTGGGAGAAAGCTCGAATCCCGACTAAACATGAGCAAGATGCAATTACTAAGCTGGAAAAACTTCACGCCGAGTGGAGAACTCTTCAAAAAGACCGGAAGAAAACATCGAAAACGACCAAGAACAAATTTAAACAGTTTGTTGAAAAGTTGGATGATCTCTTTGATATTGCTCAACAAGATGCCTCGGCTCTGATGAAATCGGAAGAAGATAAGGTGTTTCTCGTGAAACAGAGGCAGAAGGGCCGCCCAGGTTCCATGACTGGAGTGGATCTCAAGTTGTCTCGAGCTGAAGAAAACAAGGTGCAAAAGGAACTTGCAAAAATGAACCGACAAATTCAAGAAGCAACTTTTGATATTGGTGAGTTTTTTTTTTATTATTAGTATTCTAAAAAATAGATAAACAAATAAGTAAATAGTTTCATTATAACTGAAAGAAAATTGTACATGAGAGCATGATTTGGCATCTTTATGATTGAGTTTATATTTTTTTAAATAATACCTTTTGATAATTAGAAGTAGGTAATTTAGTACCTATGTATTATTACTATTCTGCTAAAACGACAAGTTTTTTATAGTCTTTTTTTTTTCTCTTTCTTTTGTTGCTTCTTAGAGACGGATGATGAAGACAAGTTCGAAGAAGGAGAAGAAGACACTGAAGAGGACAGCATCTACCAGGAACTTGAGAGCTTGGAGGAAATGGACATCCCTGAAGAAGCTGCAGAAGATCCAGGACCATCTGAGAGCAAGAGGATGAAAGTTTCATTTGCGAGGGGCGTTAAAGAGATTTTAAACATGAAATTGTCCATTTTATTAGATCGATGTAAGGTATCCGACAGAAATGCCACGAGAATTTTAATAGCTACTCTAGAAGCACTAAACCTTGACCCTCTTGAGTACAAAGTCTCGAAAACTTTATTACATGATAGAAGGCAAATGTTCAGAGAAAAATATAATAAAAATTTTTTTGATAAAGTAAACATTCCTGAAAAAGAGCCCGTGGTTGTCCATTGGGACGGTAAACTTTTACCGGGGGTGTTTTAAAAAATGAACAATGTGAGCAAATAGCTATAGCTATTTCATATGGCGAAAAGGAACAGCTGCTGGGAGTTCCTGTAACAGCAAACAGCTCTGGAGAGGAGCAAGCCGTAGCCGTATATGAATGCCTACATGAATGGGGTCTTCTCAACACCATCAAGGCGATGTGCTTTGACACTACAGCATCCAACACGGGAAGACTCAAAGGAGCATGCGTCATATTGGAGCAAATGTTAGGAAGAGAATTGTTATACCTAGCTTGCCGTCACCATATCTTGGAAATTCTGTTAAGAGGCGTATTCGACACAAAAATGGGATCAACCACTGGACCTCATCCAGATATTTTCAAGAGATTCCTCACTGCGTGGCCCAAGATAGACAAAGGAAAATACGATACAGGTATCAGTGACAATCTAATACAAAAGCAGCTAACTCCCGAAGTAATTGCAAATGTTACTGCTGAATTCGAGACCAAATTAACTGAGAGCCACCCCAGAGATGACTACAAGGAGCTATTGAAGTTGGTTCTCGTATTTGTTGGATCACTAGACGGCAATGTTGTGGGTTTTAGAACTCCAGGAGCCATTCATCACGCTAGGTGGATGGCAAAGGCTATTTACTGCTTAAAAATGTTCATTTTTCGTCGTCAATTTAAGATGTCTAAAGAAGAAGAAAGTTCTGTGCGTGCCATTTCTGTTTTCCTAGTTAAATTTTATTGTAAAGCTTGGTTCAATGCTCCAAAAGCTCGTCTTGTACCAAAGCAAGATTTAGGTATTTTGCATAGTCTGTTAGACTATAAAGAATGTGACAACGACATTGCAGAAATAGCCCTGACCAAATTTTCGAACCATTTGTGGTATTTGAATGCAAAGTTGGTGGGATTATCGTTTTTTGATCCCACCATTACAGACGATGAAAAGTTGTTAATGGCTAATAAATTGCTCAGTAGCACAGATGAACCATCACAGCACGCTAGGGTTGTAAATCCAAAAGTTAGGAAAGAAAACTTAAAAGAGGTAGTTGATGGAGGATTGGTAAATTTATTTACCAAAGAAACGTTTACATTCTTTGACCAATTTAATATAAAAACAGATTTCCTAAGACAACATCCAAACGCCTGGCCTCAAAATAATGACTTCCAAGAAGGATTGAAAATTGTCAAAACATTAAAAGTAGTTAATGATATGGCTGAGCGTGGTGTTAAATTAATCACCGACTTTAACGACCTTCTGACAAAAGATGAAGACCAAAAGCAATATGTCCTGCAAGTTGTAAGTAAATGCCGAGCATTATATCCTGACGTTTCAAAAACTACTTTAACAAAAAGCTCTAGAATAGATTAGATAACTATGTAAAATTATCAACTCATGTAGGTACTACGTCTGTATCTTTTCTGTGTCTGTTTTGTATGTATTATATACCTAATTTTTATATTTTAAAATAAAAAATGTCATTAGACTTATCAGTGTTACTTGTTTTTTTATTATATTTCTACTTTAAACTCAAAAATATACCAAAAAAAGCAAAATTTATCACTTAATAACAAAATATACAAAGTATGCTCCTAGTGGTACCAGGTCACGTTTTTGGGGCTAAAGGCTGTTGTAACTCGGTTTGACTTAAAATAACAACAATTATGTATAGAATATAAATCTTGAAGAACAACATTAGCTCTCTTTTGAGATATTAAGCGTGTTTCTATTATTTACCGTTCTGGA
Source organism: Pachyrhynchus sulphureomaculatus (assembly GCA_019049505.1). Lineage (NCBI taxonomy): Eukaryota > Metazoa > Arthropoda > Insecta > Coleoptera > Curculionidae > Pachyrhynchus > Pachyrhynchus sulphureomaculatus. Next base: position 59,155,240 of record CM032453.1, on the reverse strand, counting down.
GTTATGGCTCCATATGTCAGCTTTTTGGCCAAAAATTTGGATTTTTTCAAACTTTGAGCGACGAGCGGCACGGCTTAACGTCGTTTAATCGAGCTCAAATTTCGGCTATCTCAATATCTGGAAAGGGGAATCGTTTTGTGGGGTCCAGACGAACAAGATTCCGACATTTTTTTCCCCCTCTATGAGATCCGGTCACTCATATATATATATATATATATATATATATATATATATATATATATATATATATATATATGTATATATCTATATCTATATATATATATATATATATATATATATATATATATATACATACATATATATATATATATATATATATATATATATATATATATATATATACATACATATATATATATATATATATATATATATATATATATATATATATATACATATATATATATATATATATATATATATATATATATATATATATATATATATATATATATATATATATATATATATATATATATATATATATATATATATATATATATATATATATATATATATATATATATATATATATATAGTATATTAACAAAATTTGGCATATCATTTTTAAAGGGTATATAAACTAACATACATAAATATTACATACAGATGTGTTGAATTGAGAACCTTGTCGGGAAGTTAACGCTTTGGGACTTTTTTAGCATAATAGTTCATTTTTTATCGACTTAATCATAAATAAAAATGCATTTCCTGCTCTTATAATGCAAAGTTCCATAGCTTTAGTTTGCTTACTGATTCTCTTGTTAATTTAAGCACTCACGGCCAAATTAGGCCAGTTTAAGATTATATATTTTTAGTGAATTAAGCACATCATTTTCAGTTATCAGCTAATTTAATGCATTCATCTAATTTCACAAATAGATATAAAAATAAAGTTTTTTGCACAAAAATCATCATATTGCTTGTATTATTTTATTTAAAAATAACATATAGAATAAAGCACTTTATACAAATGTAAAATAATTTACGTAATGCCAAAACTGTCAAAGGATTTTGTACGAGGGATAATCTTATATATCCAGGCTACAGTCACATCATTTACAGAATATCCTTTGGATCCCAACCATACTTGTTTGTTTTAAAGCTACTTAAAGTGTTCATATCTTCTTCTGGAATGGTGAAATCTAGTTCAATATCTTCATCAATGTACTTTTTGGACCTGGCTTTTGGAATAATACCTAGGTTTTGTTGAAGTGCCCATCTTAAGAGTACCTAAAAATAAGAAAGGTTTATAATAAGGTCAGTGAATAAGTTTTGAAAGCGACACCTATGAAGCATCATTTTAAAGCTTCATCTGTCATATGAAAACAAATTAAATTACAAGTCGATCTGCCAGGTGATTCATTGTTTATCAACTGGTGAAAGAAGACGTATTTTTTAAAAATGTTGCGTAAGTAAAAGATATTTTAATGGAAGATCATCAATTTACCGTGGATGATTTAGTTGAGGCTATTAGAGCAGTATATGAGATCTTAACTAATGTTTCGGTTATAAGAAAGCTATTCACAAGAGGGGTGCCGCATTTGCTAACATCGGAACAAAACCGCACTTGAGAAAAACTGTCTAAACAACATTTGGCTTGTTTCACAAAAAATAAAACTGATTTTGTGCGGCGATTTGTAATTATAGATGAGACTTGGGTTGACCAGTATGATCCTAAATTGCGACAACAAACCGCTTGGACTGAGCCCGATTGTTCAGCTCCAAAGTAGCGAACGTGATCAAAGTCGTCCAAAAAAATTATGGCATCAGTTTTTTGGGATGCAAAAGGAATTTTGTTAATTGATTACCTTCAAATGGGTAAAACAATTTCAGGAGCGTATTATTGCAACCTTTTGGACCAGCTGGATGAGAAAATTCGTGAAAAAACTCCCAGCTTGCAGAAGAAAAAATCATCTTTCATCATGACAATGCACCTGCTCTCAGAGGTGCTTTGACAACGGCAAAACTGGTCGAATTAAAGTATGAATTGTTGGAACATCCACCCTAATCGCCAGATCTGGCTCCGTCTGACTTCCATCGGTTCCCAACCTCAAAAGATTTCTACATGGTAAGCGGTTTTAAACAAATGGCCCGGTGATATTTTGAAAGTCTTCCGGAAAATCACTTCAGAGATGGGGTAAATGAAATGGAAAATCGCTGGAAGAAATGTAGTGAACTTAAGGGAGATTATATTGAATATCTTAAAATTAAACTTTCCATTGGGGCACCTTGTACAAATACTATCTTATTTCACTCACTTAAGTAGAAGTTTTCTGTTTATAAATTCCGAGTGCACGGAGCGGAAGTATCGTTCAGAATTCTTTTCATTATTGTTTATAAACAAATTTCTGACGCGTAGTTATATAACTGGACAAATTAGAGCGTAATTAGGTCGTTTTAAGCAGTTGGTCGCTTTATCTGGAGTCGTTATAAGCGAATTTATCGTAACAGTATTTTATAAGAAATCAAATCTTTACACTTGTGGTATAAGCGGTTAGTCGTTTTATCCAAAGCCGTAATAAGCGAACGCTACTGTATATATATATATATATATATATATATATATATATATATATATATATATATATATATATATATATATATAGACATATATATATATATATATATATATATATATATATATATATATATATATATATATATACATACATCAAAATTCCGGGTTTTAATCTGTTCGTCTAACAACGAATTTGCACGACGTTACGTCAAAATCTCATTTGGCATTTTCAAGTGCTCTTGCTGCTGCTGCTACTCGATATTGTGATCTTGCTGCTGCCGCATTAAAATAGATAAATAAATAAACAAACAACTTCAGTTCTTTTTCAGCACCATCATGATACTGGTCATAACATCAATTTTGAGGGATCTAAACAAATAGCTTCGATTTCAGATTATAAAAACACGCATAGACGACAGAGAAGCCTTAGAATGGACAACTAAATAAGCGGGATGATGCACTGAATATCTCTACTACATGGAACGGTCTACTAGTTAAACCCAGGAATAATCAAAACATCGAGAAGGCAACAGTCAGCATAGCGCTGGAACCCGTAATTACCACTGATACGGGCACCTATATATATATATATATATATATATATATATATATATATATATATATATATATATATATATATATATTCTTTAATGTGAAGCTCTAAAAAGAGTTAGTTTAGAAAATGTCGTACCTGAGCCGGAGTCTTTCCCAATTTCTTGGCAATTTCTTGGACTTTGGGGTCTTTTAGTAGGTCTGGGTTGTTAGTTCCACCCAAGGAAGAGTAAGCTTGTAGCAAGATACCCTCTTTGCGACAGTAATCAAGTAAATCTTGAGGATGGTAGTGTGGGTGCCATTCAACCTAAAATAGAGCCAGTTGCATATACCAATTGATTGCATATATTATGCTGATATATTTAGACATATGTATTGAACAGGCTATTTCAGTTCTCTAAAAAGTATAAATCTTTCCGTACCTGATTAACAGAAGGTTTAATTCCGTGGTCATTCTCTATCAGTGGTTTTAGATGTTTAACGAGATAATTTGAAACTCCAATATTTCTGGTGAGTCCATCTTTTACTCCCTTGACCAGTTGTTTCCAACTTTCATTTCTTAATCTAAAAAGAAATTTTTAATAATTTATTGAAACTTCGAAGTTCTTTTCTATATGAAAAGTTGGAGATATATATTATTTTCAAAGCATTTTAATCTATTCTTGACATATCGAAGAACAATGATAATCGGAGACTGTGAATATCACAAAAGTGTAATCCAGTTTTCACTCTATGTCAGAGAATGGACGGATTTGAGACTGATCATGGAAGAGTGCACATTCTAATTTTGAACAGATACCTAGTATATTGGAGAGGGCGCCAACTAATTTCATATTTGGTATAATCTTTTCCTTGGATGTGTTACATTTAACGTTGAATGCCATCCAGCATCAGTATTGCGGAGAATGCTCAACTCGAACGAAATTCCCCGTAAGGGAAACCTTCCGTTTTTATTGGTACGCTTTCTAGTATGCCCGCATGTTTTTTCTAGTTTTTATGATTTATATAGATTGCTTTTTGTTTCGTAAAACCTGGATATGTTTGCTTATATTTAATTATAGATTTTCATTTTGTTATTAAAAAATTAAAGTTTTGTGCTCCAGCATGCAGAAATGTCTCGTTCGGTTAAAAATTGCAAACCTAGGAAATTATTATATCCTGAAGGAAGAAATTCTCAAGTTAGCAACAACAAACAAGATACACCGTACCATTGCTTTGGTAAAAGCAAATACTGGAGTTTGTAACCAACGTTTCATTTATTGTTACTAACATACATGTTGCAGATAATAATTTCACGATGAAAGTCAAAATAACACATTAAAATGTGTCCTCGTTAAAACCAATTAGAGTGAAAAACGTATTGTTGTGTTGTTTTGACTGTGCTTTAGTCGGATTGCCAGCAATTGTGGTTCATGTAGGACAGGGGTACTCAAACGGTCGATCGCGATCGACAAGTCGATCGCGAGTGCTTTTTGAGTCGATCTCGAGAAAAAAATTCCGATATAGAACTATTCACAGATTTTGTTTTAGGTAACTAAAACAAAATGTAATGAATAAACTACTAAAATTTATTCGATCCACAATTAGGCAAGAATAACCCCCTCATCACTTTCTTTTATCGTAATAACCCCCTGCTAGCGGCAAAAGGCGGCTTTATCAAAGGAACGCGCGGTACTTGTCAAAGAAAAGCCGCGTTTTTGATTCCCGCCGATTTTTCTAGAAACTTCGGGCGGCGTGTTTGACGGGAACATTCGAGACTTCGTTCGCGCCGATATAAATGTTGCGCCTGCAGGAATAGGAGTCAGTCTGAGTTGTAACTTGAAGGCGATACATCGATACAAAGTTTATTAATAAATAGTCCAAAATGAGTGCGGCGAAGAAAAGTAAAACTTATCATTTTAATAACGATTGGGAGGAAGAATTTTTCTTTTGTATGGTAAAGGATAAGTGCATTTGTCTCATTTGCCGTGCGTCAGTTGCAATACCTAAGCGTGGGAACTTAGAGAGGCATCATAAAACGGTTCATAAAAACTATGAAAAGGATTTTCCGTCACAGAGTGAATTAAGAAAACGAAAAGTACGTGATTTGATAACTTGTTTGAAAAAAGAACAAACCATGCTCATAAGACCAGCCAAACAATCAAAAGCTGCAACGATCGCGTCATTTAAAATATCTCATATATTGGCGAAACACAAGAAACCATTTGATGATGGATTGGTTGTGAAGGAAGCATTTATTGAAGCGGGTGAGACTTTACTTGGAGATTTTAAAAATAAAACAGAGATTATGTCTGCTATTAGAGAACTTCAGTTATCTCGTCCGACTGTCACAAGGCGTGTTGAAGTCATGAGTCAGGACATTGCAGATAAACTAAAACATGATATCATGGAATGTACATACTTTTCTTTACAGTTCGATGAATCCACCGATATGACAGACACTGCCCAGCTGTGTATTTTTATTCGAATGGTATTCAGTGACATGTCGGCTAAGGAAGAGTTTTTGACAATGATTCCTCTGAAAGGAAAGGCCCGTGGCGAAGATATATATGACGTTTTCTTCAATTATGTAACAAACTACAAGCTACCAATATATAAACTAGTGTGCATTACAACCGATGGAGCACCAGCAATGACTGGAAACGAAAACGGTTATGTGGCATGATGATTTTCCTTCATTTTTCTCCTGCCATTGCATTATACATCAATAAGTTTTGTGTTCAAAAGTTCTAAACATGGAGGAGATTATGGGCATTGCAATAAAAAATGTGAATTCTATCCGTGCACGTAGCTTGCAACGACGGCTCTTTAAATTGCAGTTGGAAGATAGTGAGTCAGCTGAACACACTGATTTAGTTCTTCACACGGACGTCAGGTGGTTGAGTCGCGGAAAATTCCTAGAAAGGTTTCAAGAATTATTGCCCGAAATAACAGCTTTTCTGGACGAAAGAGGTGATGACACTCAGACGCTGAAAAACGGAAAATGGCTGACTGATTTAGCATTTTTGACATCACAATGCATTTAAACACCATTAATTTGGAGCTTCAAGGTAAGGGAAAAACTATTATTGAGATGATTAGCGCAATAAACGCATTCAAAAGTAAATTGCAACTTATGATAGATCAACTGAAAAGAAAGGATCTGAAAAATTTTCCGTCTTTGAAAGCAAGGATTCCTCAGTTGAATTATGATATTTATTTCAGTAAATTGGCAAATATCGCATCATTTATGAGTTATCCTTTTTCGTGTAAAAACATTGAGGAATTAGCTACTGAAATAGCAAGTCAGTTTAACATGGACTCATGTTCTGTTGAAAATGAGTTAGTGCAGATTATATCAGATATACATCTCAAAGCCACAGCATCTGATACAAAATTCTAGTGTTTTATATCTGAAGATAAATATCCGAATCTAAGGCAAATCGCCCTTCAACTGACGGCAATGTTTGGGTCGACTTACTTGTGCGAGTCTGCATTTTCTGAAATGAAGATAATTAAGTCAAAAAATCGCAATCGACTAACTGACGAACATATGTCATCATGCTTGCGATTAGCACTCGGTAATTACGTACCATCTTATGAAAAGTATGCTGAGGACATGCAGTGCCAAGCTTCAACATCCAAAGTCACTCTTTGGTTAAGTTTAGACACTAGAACTCGTTTGTTTTGTAAGAACTAATAAACTCGCAATTTTGAATAATTATGAGTTTTTTTCATTGACATTTTAGAGCAGACCTACACTTACCTTGACTAAAAAAATGCATATTGTGCGGAAAACTAATATTTATGCCACGATACACCCTGCCTAGACGACAATCCTGCATCACACTTACTTGCAGCCTCTCAGAGTCGATCGATCGTAGTCTAACAATATTGAGGTAGATCGCCAGCAGTTCAAGTTTGAGCACCCCTGATGTAGGACATAGCGTAAGAAACTAATATAAAATCAAATCATCTCGACTATTGGGAAAATTTGAAGCATGCTGCTAGGAAATTTCTAAAGCGCTCCAAAAGTGTTGTGTGCGGAAAAAACGATTGTACTCGGTAAGAAACATAGTCCCGGGCAAATAATTCCAAAGGGATGAGGTTCTCCACGTAAAAGGATGCTTGGAAAGTGTTGTACGAGGAGTGACAAGCTGAACCTCGTACGAATTTGAAGTATTATTGCGACGGGTATTCCTAGCATGTACCGCTCTGGAAGGAATTAAGCGGGGTACATCCATCGAACACTTTCCAAGAAAGTAATTGTAGAATAGACGTCGCCAACTGTTCTTCGATGTTCCAAGGATTCAAGGTTGCCGGTGAGTTCTGGGTTTCCAATCAGACGAATCTCTCTTCTGAATAGAATCCAATAAATGCAGTGTATGTTTGGGAGCAGATCCCCAAACATGGGAGCAGTATTTCATCGTTGGAGGAATTAACAGTTGTTGTGGAGTGTAAAGCTTTCTAGTTCAAAATAATATTCCCAGCTTTTGAGAAGCTCTCTTTACTATACTTGCAACATATTCATACCAAGACATATTTGCTTCTAAATTACCGCTCAGCAAATTGAGTGACGATGCTAGAGGAATGGATTGTCCTGACATAACTATGTCAGGTACAGCAACGTTACCTTTTTTTAGATAAAACTGATACCGGGGTTTTTGCGACGTTAAATTCTACTTGGTTACTGCCATCTCAAGATAGAATTTCTTTTAGGTCTTTGTTAACTTGAACAAATTTTTGCTGTTTGCGGATATTTGCATGAGTATCCGATGTTTGAGCGTTTAAAAAGAATGGGGAAATAAGCGTGCTGCCACCTGCATAGCTGTAGATTGTATTCCTGGTCATTTCCAGCAGATCGTTAATGTAAATGAGAAAGAGAGTAGGAACTACTACGTACGTAGCTTAGCCAACAATCCATCGTGCCAAACACGGTCGTGCCTTGGATATATAAAGAGCAACCGCTCAAGATTCTCCACAATGTTCGATTGAGTTATTTCAAACCTATGTTACACAAGTTAGAAGATCTCCTGTTGATCTTTCCTTACGAAAGCCATATCGATTGTCGTTAATAATATTGAATCATTCTAGATATTTTAAAAGATGGTGATAGCAGTTTCCATAACTTTCGATAGTACTGACAGCGGTGCGGCTGGTCGGTAGTTGTTTGGCAAGGTCGTCTTGACTTTCTTGGGTATCAGCTGAACTGTAGCGTATTTCCAGTAGGAAAGAAATATCCTCTTTCGTTAAGATAAGTTGAAAAGTCTACAGAAAACTGATATTAGTTCACTCGCGTAGTTTTTGAGTATTATGGCAGGTATTCCGTCAGCGCTAGAAGCGTCTAGCTTCATTAAAATACGTTTTATGATACGCTGTCTGAAGACAATATCGGGAATCCTTGGCTGCACTCTGGAAATAGTAGGTAGTGTTTTTCCTTGGAAATCAATAGTAAAATGTCAAGCAAAGAGTTCAGCCAACAAGTTCGCTTACTCAATAGATGTTGTTGCAATAGAATTATTTGGCCGTGTGAGTGATGGTATATTGGATTTGGTGTAATTTAGGCTAACTGCCTTAGTGACTGACCAAAAGGACCTGGAATTGTTAGAGTAAGGAAGGAGTTTGTTTCTAATTCGTTGATTGTGTGCCTCCTTGGTTTCGTCAGTAATTTGTATCTCTTCCGAGCATGGAGAAAGATGTTACGTTTTATGACGTTACGATTTTTACGCTATTGTCGGTAGGCAAGATGTTTAGAAGCAATAGAAGAATGCATTTTCAGTCAAACCAAGGCTTGCCGTTGGAAGGGCATTTCTTGGCGAAAGGGATGTAAGTGTCTATACCAGCCAAAATAACATCGGAAACCTCCTTAGCGCAGTCAAATGGGTAGTCGGATTGAAAACAAACGTCTAAGAAAGGGAAAAATCTATTAAAAACTGGTGTTAGTTCGCTCGCGTATTTTGTGAGAACTATGGCAGGTATTTCATCAGCGCCAGAAGCTTTTTTTTTTTTTTTGGTATCTCGCTTCATCAAAATACGTTTTATGTAGTCTTATCTATCTCCATTCTCTGCTTTATGTATATGCATCATTTTAAATTTTGATGTACGTAAGAAAAATGGCTGTTAGTGTTATTAATTGATACTAAAGTTCTATTAATCATGTATTATACTGACATTTAATATAATAACGTGTGAATAATTTAGGAAATGGTCTTTACTCACCTTGGATATTCCTCATCTGAAACATTTGCTTTGCGTGCCCCTGGCCAATGAATAAGATACAAATCTACATATCCAGTGTCGAGTTTTTTCACGGATTCTTGTAAAGCTTCATACGCTTTGTCTCCTTGGTCATCAGGAACTAAAATTAATCATTATTAAAGTTTCAAGCTGAACATATTATCAAGCATGAATAAAATCAATGTCATATTTCATCACGCATCTCTAAGGACACTAATCGTGCAAACTATAGTAATTGAACATTGAAATTAGCCTTGTTTCAGATCTGTGAAGGATTATATATTTTCATATCAAGAAACAATATTAATAATAACAGAATTGAAGTAAGTGTACATTTCATAAAGAGCAAAGTGTGGTTAACTATTGCCTGTTACTCAATATTAATCTTTTTATACATAGTTTACAAAAGTATCCAGTTTGTCGATCACTTAACCATAAAAATTTAATCCAGTTTTACGGTCTTATTTGGTAATACTAACAATATATTAATGAGTGTGTCAATATTACACTCATAACAATAGAAATGGTAAAAAGATAAGAGGAAATAGTTACACATGTAGTACGGAGGCCGCTGAGATGTGACATTACCATTGTTGTAAAATTTGACGTTTGTTATTGTTAATACAGTGGCAGCTCCGTTAGCGATGAATTTCGTGTAAGTCGACCAAAATCGGTTTTTGGTCCAAAAAACATCGATGCTGTGCACAACATGACTGAAGAGGATCGACATGTGACTTACCGTAAGATAGAGGCATCTTTAGGCATATCGAAGACTGCAGGACATTCGATTTTGCAAGAACAGCTGTGAAAAAGATCTGTTCCTGATGGATTTCGCATAATTTTTCGTTGTTTTTGTAAAAACTTAAGAGGTAGTCCTCGTACTAAACACAATCATATGGTTTCAAAATTACCGGTTCCAATTTTACTGGTAAATTACCAAAAACAGGAAAAATCAGTAGATTACTGGTATATTATCAGTAATTTTACCAATTCTACTTAAATCTTTTTTTTTTCGTTGGATCTTGACTGTAATCCAAAGATTTACGATAATAGTTGCCATTATGAGATGTAGGTATTTGCGCACTTCCTTTGTTCACTTTTTGTATGCATAAAATTTGAATAAATCAGTCCATATATCGATTATGATTCAAAGTTTGGCGGACTTTTTTTTTAGCAAGATCTAGCAGTGATGCTTTGCGGACTAGCCTTTTCCTCTTAATACATTTTTCAGGCTTAAGTATTATCATAACCCTAATACTGTGCATTGGACATCAAGGGACGAGAATACTACCTATATATTAATTTTCTTACTGGCAAGAAATGACTGGTTTCGAAATAGATTTTATTTTTATATATTTTGTCACTTCTGCATACTAGAAAACATACTACCTGTGTTTTTCTCTCCGTGGCAATAATAACCCAAAAGTTACTATTAAATTCATCTTTAAATCATTACTTTTATAACCCAGACAGAGAAAGTTGATCAGAATCTTGACTCATTTCTCATCTGTATTACCAATAACGGGTAACAAATTGTAGATTTTAACAAGGCTAATATAGTATTTACCAATATAACATATAAAATTCAAGAACAAAGATACTTAAAAAAACCAAACTACACTCATGAAAAGTCAAATTTGACTAGTAATACCGCCTGAAAACCCTACATAACTATACTAGAAGTAATGTATAATACGTACGCAATTTTGTTGTAATCCAAATATCTTTGCGAGTCAAATTGTATTTAGGAAGCAATTCTTTTAGAGCTTTTCCTATATCTTCTTCATTTCTGTATGCTTTAGCAGTATCTGCAAATAATTTTCCAATTGAAAATAATTATGGTTATTATTACGGATAAAGTGACTTACCTATAAGACGATAGCCTGCAGCCAATGCATAATCTAAAACATCCCTTATGAGTTCAGTGCCTCGTATTTGGTAGGTTCCGACTAAAAAACAAAAATATATTTTATCCAAAACCGTCCTATCATTGTATAAGCAGAATTTTTAAATATAATGATTCTATTTTTATTTTAGTAGAACTGTTTAAAAATTCGTCAGGCATGGATTTTTAGTGTTCTGTACGGAACACTTATGGGATCACTTCGGTGTCTGTCTGTCTGTCACAGGAATTGATGTTCTAATCAGAGCCGTGTAGTTTCGAAAGTTAAATTTTGACCTTTTGTTTCGGAGCTGAAATCGAAAGTGAAAAAAAAAAAAAAATTACCAGGTCATTGAGTGGGTTGTCAAATGAAAGTTTGTGAAAACACAAGTACAAAAATATATATGATGTAATACTTGCGCACACTTTTTTGTGTTATTTTAAAAAAATTGCCAAAAATCGATGTCAAGGGGGACATTTCGAGAAGTACTGATAAAAAAACTTAGAAAAAATTCTGGAATATTCTCCATAAAGTCTAGATTTAGCGAGAATTATTACGAGTGTATTATGTCTGATAATATCTGATATTTTAAAAGATAAACCTCAAAGCTATGCCCCTTGACATATGGTGAAGGTTTTAAAAAAGGCACTAACCACAGGCAAAGGCGAGAAGACCGCCTACCGGATAACGATTTTTCGCAATTTTTTAAAAATAATACAAAGAAAAGTGTGCACAAGTATTACAATATATTTATTGTTGAACTCGTGTTTTTACGAGCTTTCATTTGATACCTCACTCGATGTCTTGGTAGAAAAAGTTTTTTTCACTTCCGATTTCACCCACCAAAACCTTAATCTACACCTTGTGGAGAATATTCCAGAATTTTTTCAAAATTTTTTGATTAGTACTTTTCGAGATGAGCGATTTTTCGCAATTTTTTAAAAATAATATAGAGAAAAGTGTGCGCACGTATTACATTATATATATTTTTAAACTCGTGTTTTTACAAGCTTTCATTAGACACCCCACTCGTTAACCTGGTAAAAAAATATTTTTTTCACTTCCAATTTCCGATTCATTCATATTAATGCCAAATTTCAACGTTTTGTCAAATGTGTGTCAATGTGTGTTTCGGAGAAAATTGGGTGTGACAGACAGACAGGCAGATGGGCAGACAGACACCGAAGTGATCTTTCCGTACGGAACACTAAAAATAAATACATTTCACCTGTTAAACGCTAACGAGGGGATAATTAGCGTTTGGCAAAATACTGATGAAATATCCCTGAACAAGTGGGCTCTTTTACTAAGTTTTAGCGTTAGCATTTTGGACTAAAAAAAAAATAAAATTTAAATAAATCTTGAAAATTCAACTTACATGAGTAGTAAAATCAGTATGATTTTTACTTAAACATATATTTTATTTCACTTTCATATCAATAATAAAAAAAAATGAGAAATATAACAACTAAAACAAATTAAGGAAACTTGTAACTTAGAAGTTTTAATTTGTTCTTACTTAAGAGGCTACATACACCTGGAATTTTCAAAAATTCGTTTTTGTTTTTTTTACGAATTTTACTTACATACTTCTAAGAATTACCCAAAAGGAAATTAAGAAAATTCCATTCCATTATAATGTTATAGCATTAAATATGACCTGGCATCGGATTAGGATCGCTACATGTTTTCAGACACTGTCTGCAATATTATTGAGTCAAATTTATTATTTTTTTACTTTTTTTTTTAAAACTTAATAATTACTTTTCCTACAAAATGTCGAGAGTTTTTTTTAATACTTAGACACTTTTTCATAAGTAATTAAACATACATTTTTTATTAAATTGCATACTAAAATTTGAAACACCGTAAATTTTTGAAAAAAACCCTTCGACACTTTTTAACTACTACATTATTTTACAAGATTAATGTTTATTTTTGCAGATTGGATTATTTTTTGTGAAGATCCTGCAGACAAGGAGATACCATAGTTTTCATCAGTGGTCCATTTAACCCGATAAAAAATAATGTTAACATTTAAAATATAATTAAAAAAACATGTTTCTTATAGTACAATTAAAATATATAATCGCCATTCTTTTGTATTATTTACTTAATAACCCTTAAAATATATATATTTTTTAATAATACTTTTGCAGTGCCCAGGTGTATTTAACCCCATAAGTTATTAACTTTGATTGTAGCAAAAGAGCCCTTTTGGAAAAAAATTAAAAACGTATGTGACTTTTGCAAGTATAATTTTACTTGGCTGGTTAAGAAAACAGAAAAAACTGTTCAAGTAGAAAAATTGAAGTATTTAGGACACATAATGAGAAATTTCCACAGATATGGATTTCTACAACAAATATTCTAAGGAAAAGTTTTTGGAAATAGAGAATCAGGACGTATACGTATCTCCTAGCTAAACAATCTGCGAAATTGGTTCTGAGCAAATACTACCGATCTTTTCAGAGCTGCAGTAGATAAAGTAATAATACCGGTATAAAATTCCAATTTGATATAAACTAGAGGGGAGACTACTTCGTACTTAAATCGAACACCTTGTTTATTATATTATTTTTAATTTTCCTATAAAATTCTATACGGCTTTCATATATTTTATTATCTGAAAATTTGTAATTTTTTATCTTTAACCAGCCCTAGCATCTAAACGGTGACTTGTATTTTCACGTTTTTTCTGAGTCAGTAATGTATAGTTATAATATCTTAGCTACCTAATAGGCAATAAATCAATCTAGAATCTAGTAATAAAAGTGTAAAACAAATATTTACTGCCTAAATATTTGTTTAATTATCATCAAATAAAATAAAAACGAGCGACCCGCTAGCAGTAATGTGCTGAAAACTATTTTAAAAAAACTTAATATTAATGTTGTCATGCAATATAGTTTTTTTTAATACCAGATAAATTATCAAATATAATGCACTCGTGATAATTTTCGCTCAACCTACACAGAATATTCCAGAATTTTTTCAAAATTTTTTGAACAGTATTTTTCGAGATACGATAGGGGACAGAGATTTTTAGCAGGTTTTTTCAAATACTACAAAGAAAAGTGTGAGCCAGTACTACATCATATATATTTTTAACCTTGTGTCTTCACAAGTTTTTATTTGACACTTCACTCGATGACCTGGTGTGAATTTTTTTTTACTTCCGATTTCACCTCCCAAAAGTAACCCTTTAAATCCAAATATATAATAAAAGACTGTTTATAGTCAATTTCTACTTGGTTTATTTATAATTGTGATGACGCGTTTTGCTGTCGATGCAGCTTCTTCGGATCTACATTTTACACTGTCAAGTTAGGTTTAATGTTTACAATTTTATATTATTTCTTAATTATAATATTACACCTATTTAAATTATATTGATAGTATTGGAAAATCCACACAGACATGGTATTAGGAGAATAAATTCAATAATGGTGAATTGTTTAAATCTACCTGGTCGTTGAGCAAAGCCCCTGTAGTCCTTAATCGATTTATTTGCATTGTCTCTAAAAGATTTAGTTTTAAACCTTTTTGTTGAGTATGTAAAATTTTGAAATTCTTATTCAACGTGTGGTTTTCTGTTAAAAGATGATTAGCGTATGTTGAATTAGACTTTCTATGGATGAAGCTTTTTTCCTGTTCTGTAATTCTTTGTATAAATGTACGTCCAGTTTGTTCTATGTATGCTTTAGGACATGACCCACATATTAATTGATATACCCCTGATTTATTATCTTTATTGATTTGCGGCTTGTAGTTTTTGAGATATTTCCCTATAGTACTGTTTGTCTTGTAAGCTATGTTGATATTTTTTTGATTTAAAAATTTTCCCAGTTTTTCTGTTGGTTTGCTGAAATAGGTTAAGCATTTAAATGTGGTTTTTCTGTCCTTAAAACATCGGTATATTTCTGAGATTGCCTTGTTTCTAAGTTTTTTCCTAACGATGTTATCGATTAAGGTAACTGAATAACCGTTGTTAACGGCTACTTGTTTTATGTGGTTTAATTCTTTAGTAAAATTATATTCTAAGGGGATATTAGTTAGTCTGTGTATAAAGCTATGAGAGGCCGCGAGTTTATGATGGTTGGGGTGGTGAGAACTATTGTGAATTGTGGTATCTGTATGACAGGGTTTGTGATATATTGCAATCATGTTTTTCTTGGTTTTACAGATTGTTAAGTTTAGGAAGTTGATTTTCCCTTCGACTTCTTCTTCCATTGTAAAACTGATATTTCTATGTAAAGAATTAATGTACTGTATAAAGTGAGTTAATTGTCTGTCCGTTCCTGTAAAGCATACAATTATATCGTCTACGTATCGATACCAGTATAGACAATTATTACTATTGTTATTATGGTTGTTAAATATCATTGTTTCAATACTGTCCATGAAAATTTAGGCAAGTAATGGGCTTAATGGTCTCTCTATAATTAACCCTTCCTTACTATTATAGAATTTATTGTTAAATGAAAAATAATTTTGTCTTCGGCAAGTTGTTAATAAATTTAAATCCAAATTTAACTTTCCAAACTACACGGCTCTGATGGGGCCATCAGTTCCTATATTTGTGTCAAATTTTAACTTTAGGTGTCAAATAGTTTCGGAGAAAATCGGATGTGACAGAGAAACAGATGGACACCGAAGTGATCCCATCCGTGTCCCGTACGGAACACTAAAAAGTGTCTACCCGGGGTTATATTGGAAGAACGATCAATTATTAATTTAAAAACTACCCATTATTGCTAATTAGTATGTTACTGTCATTTTTGCTTTCTTATCAATATATTTAATTGTTATTATTACTGTTTTATAAACAATATATTATTCGTTTATTGACACAAATTAAATTTTTTATTATTATTATTATTATTATATTACTATGGTGTTATTATTATTATTGCTAACTTACAACAATACATCATATTGTGCAATTTTTTTTGTGACGAGTAATGCAAGAATTATAATTTCTGGCCTGACCACGGCCATTAATGGTTCTATTTGTGGCATTCTCTATATTATTTTATATAAAGTTTGCACAGGTTATAAAGAAAATAGTAAAAAAAAAATTAGATAAAAATTATTACTTACATCCAACTAAAGGCATCAAATCACCGCTATGCAACTGAAAATTCTGATCTTTAGGCAATATTTCGCCGGCATTTAAACTGACTATAAACACCGCTAAAGTCACAAGGATTGATTTAAATATCATTTTACCGAAGGGCTTTTTCCTATATTCTTTATAATCCGACAAAACAGAAATATTATCACAAAGTAAAGCATTTTACGCTGGTCACAGAACCTTTTATATTTATTTATTGT
The DNA here is from genome assembly GCA_019049505.1 of Pachyrhynchus sulphureomaculatus. Lineage (NCBI taxonomy): Eukaryota > Metazoa > Arthropoda > Insecta > Coleoptera > Curculionidae > Pachyrhynchus > Pachyrhynchus sulphureomaculatus. Next base: position 59,138,710 of record CM032453.1, on the reverse strand, counting down.
GTTATGGGAGAGGGATGAGCTCCCAAGGTTATCAAGTTCTTAATTAAATCTATTTAAGATTGAATAATTATATAATAACTCGTTCGGATAAATAAATAAACCTTGTTAGCGAGAAAAACTCTGGGATAGTTTTTATTAAACAATATATTCATTTGAGAAAGTACAGGATGTCCAAAGTTACATTATGAATAATGGGGAAAATTAAAATCCATTGTAACTGTTCATTAGATTCCTACGTCACCTTTTGTGGCTAATTTATTTTCGCATTGTCTGGAAATAAGGATTTAAGTTTGTGATTTTCAGCGGGGAAATTATTTGATCGACTTTTTGATTAGATCCTAGTTTTCCGGTGAATCCGCAGGGCATATACCTAGACCTATGGGTCAAAAAATTCAATTTTTAGGTTTTACTTTTTCTTTTAGCATGGCCTGGCCAACAGCCAGGAACTATTAATAGAAGGTGAAAGAATAGGAAAGGTACAAACATTCATATATTTAGGACAAAAAATCGAAATATCAAAAAATAATTTAAAGGCTGACTTAGATAGAAGAGTTTTGTTGGGTTGGTCTGCGTTCGGAAGGTTACAATCTACATTTGAATTGGACATCCCAAATACAATAAAAGCCAGCGTATTCGATCAATATGTATTGCCGGTATTAACATATGGCACTGAAACGTGGGGGGGGGGAAGTATAATAAATAAACTTCAAGTAACCCAAAAAGTAATACTCAATATAAGACTTCAAGATTGTATTCCTAACATCGAGATTCGAAGAAGATCAAAAGTGACAGATGTAATACAACGAATATGTATATTAACGTGGAATTGGGCGGGGTATATCGCACAGATGATAACAGATGGATACGCCGTAGAGTTGAATAGAGGCCTAGAGCACATAAAAGATACAGAGGTAGAAAGAAAAAGATTAGCAGGACACGACTGCATGCAAAAAGCAAACAACAAAGCTCGTTAGAGACAACTTGAGGAGCCTTACATCCGACTGTGGATGGAATGAGCTAATGATGATGATGATTATTATATAAAATAAAAGCTGGATTTATATAATGAATAATTTCGCTAAAAAAAATCCTGAAAAACCGTTTTTTTTTTCGGCTGCGTGACTGTCTTATAGAGAAATGTTATATATATATATATATATATATATATATATATATATATATATATATATATGTTATAGTTTTTTATTTATTAGTATTAACAGCGAGTGGTGGGATACCATATAACAGAAAAATTTGCACCCTGATTGCTGCCCGATACTTTCTTTAAGTCGAACCAACCTTGTTGGACTCTTGCACTCATTGTTTAATCAGCTAAACACTTGGGGCTTCATTTAGACCAGTGATTCCCAAAGTGGTTCAGGTGGACCCCTGGGAGACTCGACGGGAGTCTACGTTGGCGTGGAAAAAAAAATGGGGGTTCACAAGTTGTAAGTGGGGGTCCACGAAAATTTACCTGGTTTCGATAGTAAAGAACAAAAATGTTGGCTTGGCTTTACCTATCAATGTAGGCAGAGAAATACACTACTCAAAAAAATTAAGGGAGCAAAAAAAATTCCAAATTTTTCGGTGATTTTTGACAGGCTGTATTTCGGTGAAAAATGGTCGTATTGAGACTTTAAAAAAAAGCATTTTGAAACTTTAAAATTTTAATTTTCAGATTTTTTGGCTAAAATTTTTTAGGAGCTACGGCTCTCATGCAATCCTAACAGATAGCGCGAAAAAATAATAATGCAAATATTTTGCTTTTTTTTGGTCCACGGGCTTGAAAAAAATTTCAGTTAGGCCGGCATATGGATCAGATAGCCTGTTTATTTGGCATTAATTTCCTTGTTTTAAAACATCCCTTAATTTTTTTGAGTAGTGTATTTTAAGAAGATCAGCGACTGTTACTTGTAAAAACTTGCATATTCGATATTCAGTACAACGTGCGTCGAGATTTGCAAAGCGCCGCCCGCCCGCCCGCAACGCAACCCGTTCAGACGTGCAAAGGGACAAAATACGACTTGTGCTGTGCTTGCAATCTTGCATGAACTTGTTTGATTCTTTACCAATATAAATACGAATGCCAAGGACAAACGTTACTCATTTGTTTCCGGAATTTTGAAAAGAAAAGTGTGAGTGAATCGATGTCAGTGTTTGCCAGTGCCGGAAAAAGTAAGTACCTGCCTATTTGTTATTCATACTTTTATTTTATATTGTAATAATATTATATTTGTTATGTTTGCGTGTAGTAGGTACGTAATAAAAATTAAATACTGAACAGGGCCATTATTCGACACTTCTATAAAAGAACAGAAAGCCGAGAAAGATTGAACTTTTAGTACTTTTTATTATAAAATTATTTATTTACTCGACTGTGGTGATTCACTAAAGGAGAGATATATGATTGACCTGCATGTTTGTACATATTTCAGTGCCCTCGTAGTTGCTAATGCTAAATGACTAAAAATATTTTCATAAATTGTACGTGTCTTTATGTACCACTCGTAACGTACATCAAAGTAATAAATAAATCATTAAAATCGTGGAGTTTTGATGCCAAAATATTCTTTAAAAGTATTTTCTCTCGAATTTACAGAAATCTATTAAAATATAATTAATCAAAAAATATTTTATATTACATTAAAATAGGTTTCATTTTGGTTTTTTTTCATTGCAATAATGAATTAATCCTATTTTATTCTGTTAAAATAGCCATATCCTGTTAAAATCGCTTTATGATTACTAAAACAAACTTTTTTTCTTTACAGGTAGGTAACTGATACGAAACATGGCTGAATCTAAGAAGAAATGTCGACAGTACAGTGTTGATTATTTGAAATTTGGTTTTCTTCCATCAAAGGCAGACAAACGATTGCCCATATGCCTTTTATGCAACAAAGTTTTGAACAATGACTCTATGAAACCATCGAAGCTCGAAGATCATCTAAGAAGGTGTCATCCTGATAAAATAGGTAAAGATTGAAAATATTTTCAAACATTGAAAGAAAAATATGAAAAGACACCCACCGTGCACAGTATGTTCGCTTTAACGTCTCAAAGTAACGATGATGGCTTGCGGGCATCTTACAATATCTCATTGCTTATAGCGAAATCTGGAAAACCGTACACCATCGGAGAACAGTTAATTTTACCCGCTGTTGAAGAAGTTTTAAAAACGGTTCTGCACAAACCTCCATTTGACGTACTCAAAAGAATTCCTTTGAGTAACAACGCTGTACAAAGACGTATTGATGAAATGAGCTCTGATATTGAAAGCTTCTTGTGTAATTATTTGCAAACAACTCATTTTTCTATTCAACTGGACGAGTCAACTTTACCTGGTAGTGAAGCATTATTATTGGCATATGTTCGATTTGTTATGGACGAAGAAATCCATGAAGAGCTGCTATTCGCGAAAACTTTGGAGGTGGACACTAAAGGCGAATCAATATTTAATGTCCTGAGTGATTTTTTTAAGGAAAAATCGATTCCATTTACAAACATTATTTCGGTGGCAGCAGATGGAGCTCCTGCCATCTTCGGGCGATATCGTGGGTTTATAAGCCATCTTAAAAAAAATATACCAGGAGTAACTGCAATTCACTGTGTCATCCACCGACAACACCTGGTAGCGAAAAATTTGAGTGATAGATTGCACCAGTCGCTTTAATTTGTGATTAAAGCAGTTAACAAAATAAGAAGCAATGCGTTGAATACCCGTTTATTTGCACAATTGTGCGACGAAAATGATAAAGACTTCCAACGATTGCTCTTATATACTGAAGTACGCTGGTTGTCGAAAGGTGCATGTTTAACAAGATTTTACTCACTCTTTGAATCAGTTTTAGAGTTTCTGGAAAGTAAGATCCAGATTTAAAAGAAAACCTGATCAAATTGAAAGCAGACATCGCGTATTTGACAGATTTGTTCAAAAAATTTAATGACATTAACTTACAGTTACAAGGGGACAGCCTAAATTTAATAAAAACAAAGGGTATAATTTCGGCTTTTCTTGGAAAATTGAAATTTATGAAGCAAAATATTAGTCGGCGCGAATTCTCCCAGTTTCCAAACTTGTCCCGGGCAGAATGTCTTGATGAGGATATTCAGACATACGTTCAACATTTAAATGCTCTGCATGATGACTTCAAAAATAGATTTGAAGATATTCTGACGATGGAAATACCACCATGGATCATAAATCCATTTGATGAAACGGAAGTGGCGAATGTGCTATTACAAGAGGAGCTACTCGAGCTTAGTTCCAATAAGGAGCTGAAGGTGAAATTTAAAAAAGGCTATCAAACATTTTGGCTGCAGGCAGAAACACCCGAAAAATATCCTGGGCTGTGGGAAATTGCGAGGAAACTTTTGATAGCGTTTCCCTCATCATATCTTGTCGAAAAAAGTTTTAGTGTCGTTACAAACCTATTAACAAAAAAAGGAGCAGATTGAACATTACAGAACGGGGAGATCTGCGCTTATTCCTTACAAAACTGAAGCCAAATATTGATAATTTGCTGTCAATCCATCAAGTACATCCCTCCCATTAAAATTATGACTATTTTTTTTTAATTGTTGATTTCCATTGTTGAAGTTACGGTACGTTATTAATGTTTAATTTTAGTTCTGTTAAAGTCTGTAATCATATTATTTGAATAAATAGAACACAAGAAAATATATTATTTTTATTTTTACCACTCCGAATTTAGGGTTGGAACTCAGCCACGACGCAAATTTCCATCGTTAGGTCTAATCTTCACATTTTTTGACCAGTTTTGGGAATAGGGTAGAAATGTAGCATCAGGGGGTCCACCGAAACCAGTAAAATTTTGAAAGTGGTCTACGAGAAAAAAAAGTTGGGGAACCTCTGATTTAGACTGAATCAGTGATATTAAACATTACATTTCCGGTCACAGAAAAGGCAAGTTCTACTTGCATAAAACACTTCCGAGCAACTAAATTTTTAAGGACCAGCTTTGTGTTCTGGGCTCTTACCTTGCCCTTCTGCCTAACGCGTTTACGCAATAAGCCAAACTATGAACTTTAGGGGATACCCTACTGATATATTTTTGAAATTGCATAAGAAATGTACAGTTCATAATAAAAATAGACTGTTCATTGTTTAAATAGCGTTTTATTGAATAGCTGCCCGTACGTAAAGTTAATCCAAAACATATTATAACGAAATTTATTAAAAACTCGATAATTTTATATATTATAACATTTTTTATAGAATGTTGTCAGGATCTCTAACATATTTATTTGTAGAAAAATTACTCAAAACGTTCATATCTTCCTCAGGAACGGTAAAATTTAAATCAATATTTTCGTCAATGTGCTTCTTGGACGTTGCTTTAGGGATAATAGCTATTTGTTGTTGCAGGGCCCATCTTAATAACACCTAAAATCAAAAAAAGAGCTTAAGCGGAGAAAGAGGTTCGAAGACATATACAACTAAAACCTGATATTTCACTCTACACACTACTTCTGATAAAATTGGAAATAATTGAAAAAAAAACATAATTTTCAGATTCTCCTAGATCAAGAACAAAAGGACATTTAACACAATATGTACAAAGAAATCGCTCTAACCCCGTTCTCCTCATTTATTATCTTGTTATATGTACGACCGTAAATAATTATGCTACAACTTTGTTGATTATCTAAACCAAAAATCAAGAAAAATTCTAATAGTGATATAGAAAATAACCAAATTCATCGACCCCTCCCCATTCCTTTCAGTTTCTTCTCTTGAAGTAATATCGCTTAAAAAATATAGGTTCCATTCCTACTTCAAGTTTTATATGCATATCAGATTTCAAATTGATATTTAATTTCGTTCGAGGGTTATGGTATCAAAAGATCGATATACAGAGAAATCTACAGACAGGTAAACCGAATATACTGTTTCGTCTTAGCAAGGAAAGTAAAAAAAGAATAGTGTAATCAGAGTATACTTGTACATAATTTAAAGAAAATTTTTTAGGGTTCAGTAAAATACTAGGTTTGTTTGATGTAATTTTGCCTTTTTCGGTAATTACGATATCTAGTTCAGGCAACCTTATTTCACTAAAACCAGTGTATACTATATTTATCTATATAGCAACAGTCTTGCAAGAGAATTGCTAATAGAAATAGTGTTCTGCAAGTTTACAGCTAAGTAAGTTGACCAGTAGATCTATTTTGTAACCCCACTTTGCATAATTTGTGAGTACTGATGACTACACGATTGGTAAACTCTAGTCAGCGAATTTTTACTTTTTCGGTGTTTTAAGGTAGTTCACTCGTGACAATCGGACCCAAATTTATAGTCCGATAATAAATACAAAAAGTTTAAAATACTTAATGGCAGAATATTTTATTTTTGTGGGGGATTGTATTCGATACATGGAAACTTTCATATGCAGACACACACTTTTAATGAAAATAAATGTGGCAACGCTGCCAACGCGTATACTGAATACTCTATAGAATGACGTTTATATAGGTTATTATACTTTGTGTATGCTTACTGTTTAGGCCGTATTACTTCTATTTAAAATAAAAAAATATAATTTAAATAAAAAATGCCTTTTGATTATAACCAATGGCGACATAAAGGCAAATTTGCAAAGGAAAGTTCATCAATAAATCTCTTGAGAAACATACAAGATCTTATATGGCAAGAAAAGATGAAATAAGAAAACAAAGAGCATCATATTAGGCCTACGCAACCGATTAATTACCACGCTTTCAAAGTTACGGGCTTATTAATGGCGACCTATATTTATATGGTAACCTATCAAAACAATTACTCTAAAGGACGCATTAATTTCATTCCAATAGTTTTTAAATTTTTCTCCAAAACCTTGCGTACTTGTTGCCCATAGTGCACGTTTTGATTCGTCCCATTTAATTCAAGGTAATTAATTTTGCAATAATCGAGGATTTTAAAAATATTGCTGGGTTTTTGGACACAATAAGTCCTTTAAAAAAGAATTGCATCTGAATGCATAACTTTGAAAGATCTAAAAAGTTCTTAAGATAAATTGGGTTCGACAGGAATAGTGCAATTATTGTCTAGTCGAAAAGACAGTGGAAAACCACGTGTAACCAAAGATACGCGAGTAGTAAATAAAGTAATTAATTAGTTTACAAATAGTTTATAGTACTTTATTTATCACTAGTATCATTAATTATTTATTTAATTTTATGGAGAAGATTTATAAAACCGTTATTTTAATATATATTTAAGAGTGTTGTCAATTGATATGTAACAGTGTTGATAAATAAATATAATATTAACTTAAAATATTGAAAAATTGTTGAACCTACAAACATATTTTTGTTAAATATAAGTCTTTTAAATACTAAAGAAAAAAAATAATAAATATCATGATACAAATTCAAATATTTAATGAATATATTTAATATTTTTATTTGATGATTATAGATAAAGTTGATAAATATAGTGTGTTTATTCAATAAATTATTTAACCTACAAATGAATTTCTGTTTAAAAGTTAACCATTTTAAATGCTGTTTGAATGTTAGCGCGTAAAATATGACGACGTACAGCGTTGTCAAATTGTGATATTTGTCCCTCACTACGCGGTTATTCTATTAAACAATTATCAACTTTAAATATTTAGATTTTTTTAACAAATCAAAAAAAAAATATTTAAAAATTTTTCTAATTTTTTTTTAACAAATATTAGTTTTTTTAAAAAATTCGTAAGAAAAGTTCTTAAGATGTACACGAAACTATGCCTTTTCTATATCTATTTGGCCTATTGCATGTTAATTATGTGTACTTTAATTATGAATATCTTGCTTTGTAATCGGTCAATTTTTTTTAATTAAGTGAAAAACATTTAGATTAACATCATATTTCAATTTCATCAAATTCTTAAGAAAAGTGGATTTATCAATGAACTACCTTAATTTCGAGGAGTAAAAATCCTTGAAGATACCCTCGTGCGAATCGTGCGTGGGAAAGTCACGCCAATTTAACTTGATCTAATCCCAATACCAAGGCATCGCATTTTTACATCTAAACGCGATTCAACATTAATAGTGGACTCCAGGAAGGGCGACCAGAAACGATGAGTATCGATTTAATCGAATGTAAGTGTTGTCAGATTTCTAAAATTTAAAATATTCAAATGGTTCATCGACTTCCGCAGTATCATTAAAACTCTGATCTAATAAAGTAAAATTATCGTGCATCGTTTTAGTTAATAAAGAACGTAAATAACATTATATTTATAAGAAACAGTTGAATATTTTCGGAATGTGTACTTCAATGATTTATAATAACCACACATATACTCTGCTATCAAAATTAACAAATATGAGTGTGTATCTGCAGCCGGTTTTACTCCCAGAACCCGGAGGACATGTATTTTTTTTTGAATAAGAGAGCGTTGGAATTCTGTCCAGTGTTTACTACTTGTTCTTACTGCAGTCATTGCAGTTTCTAATGGATCATTGATTTGGTGGAAAACGATGTAATGTACTCTGTCTATTTTTTTTTGAGTGGGTCCAAAACCATACATTTTCAGTCACACTATCCATGAACTCGAAATCGGATCATATGAACAAGTTTTGTTATTTTCAATACGTTGGGATTTTAGAATCTTTGGAACAATGTTACTATACATCAGTTATCACCACTACACCAAACACTTTATTTTTACCCGTGCGTTTCTCTAACCATCACCAGTAGCGATAATTGACTGAACCTAAGATTAAACTATTCATATTAAAATTGTGATTTACTTTAGAGGAATCAATTAATCCCATACGACGTTTTAGTTCCGGTCAATCACTTTGTACAGAGAAGTGACTAGTGCCACAGTTCCGCCGATACCTAAAAAAGGCAAGAAGACCTTGCCAAATAACTACCGACTAGTCGCGCTGCTTTCAATAATATCAAAAATCATGGAAAAGGTTATCAATCAGCATCTTCTAAAATATCTTGAAGGATTCAACATTATTAGCGATTACCAATATGGCTTTCATTAACATAGATCAACAGGGGATCTTCTGACTTATGTAACATATGTTTGGAACAACGCAATTCAACATTTTGGAGAATCTCGAGCGGTTGCTCTTGACATATCCAAGGCATTCGACCGTGTTTGGCACGATGGACTGTTGGCTAAGCTACGCTCTTATGGTATGTCTGAAAAGTTCTGTTAGTGCCTCTCATGTTTCCTCAGAGAGCGTTCTTTACGAGTGGCGGTCAAAGCATTTTTTTCTAACACCTTCACTATCAACGCCGGTGTGCTCCACGGTTACATATTCTCTCCTACTCTCTTTCTCATTTACATTAACGATCTGCTGGAAAAGATCGGGAATCCAATCTACAGCTTTGCACATGACAGTATGCTTATTTCTTCATTCACTTTGAACGCTCGGACATCGGCTACAGCAGGAGGTCGTTCAACTTAACAAAGACTTGAAAGAAATTCTGTTCTGGGGGTGACCGTAACCAAGTGGAATTTAACGCTACAAAAACCCAGGCGGCAGTTTTTTCTAAAAAAGTTAACGTTGCTGAACCCGACATAGTTATGTCGGGGCATTCCATTCCCCTAGCATCGTCACTAAATTTGTTGGGCGTTAATTTGGGAGCAAATATGTCCTGGCATGAACATGTTGCAGGCCTAGCAAGGAGAGCTTCTTAAAAGTTGGGAATATTATTTCGAATCAGAAAGCTTTACACTCCACAACAACTGTTAATTCTTTACAAAGCTCAAAACCGACCAACTATGGAATACTGGTCTCATGTTTGAGGCTCCGCTCCCAAACATCCACTGCATTTGTTGGATTCTGTTCAGAGAAGGGCTGTTCGTCTGATTGGAGACCCGAAACTGATCGGCGGGCTTGATTCGCTGGAACATCGAAGAACGGTTGTCTACTTGAGTCTGTTCTACAAGTATTTTCATGGAAAGTGTTCTAAGGATGTAGCCCGCTTAATTCCTCCCAGAGCGGTGCATGTCAGAAATACACGTTGCGCTGATGCTTCACATCCGTATGAGGTTCAGCTTGTTACTCCGCGTACAACGATTTTCAAGCAGCCTTTTATATGGAGAACATCATCCATTTGGAATAATTTGCCCAGCGCTGTGTTTCCCACCAAGTATAATTTACAGCGATTCAAGAACAACGTGAATTACTTTTTTCGCACACATGCCGCTCCTGGAGCGCTTTAGGGACTTCCCTGTAGCACGTGTGCTAGATCCATAAAAAAAAGAACTAAACCTCTGTCTGATTAGTCTGTTCTACTCGCGTAATAAGTTTAGTCAATTATCGCTTCCGATGATGTTAACATGATTAGCGAAACGCACTTTGAAAGTAAAAATAAAATGTTTGGTGTAATAGTGGTAACTTTTTGTAGGTCAAATTGTTTTAACTGCCTATCCTGAAGTGGGAATAGTGTACGACGATGATATAAATTAAATAATTACTATAAAATGACTATGACACCAAACAAAACAAATAATTCTATGAAATATAAAAAATAAAACTAATAAGAAAACATACTTGAGAGGGAGTTTTTCCTAATTTTTTAGCAATTTCTGCAACTGTGGGATCATTCCTTAGATCTTGATTGCGAGATCCACCCAGAGAAAAATAAGCTTGTAGCAAAATACCCTCTTTGCGACAGAAATCTAGCAGGTCTTGGGGATGGTAATGAGGATGCCATTCAACCTAAAAGAAATAAAGGCAGATTGTAATTTTTATTGAACAAAAGCACAGTGTATACAGAGTACAGTGTATGTTTTTTCTAACAGCCCGTATATATTTACGTTATAGAGTTTTTAGTTGTTTCACGTCTGAACATGTTTACGATTAAATCGAATAACAGAGCTGGCTTTTCTTAACCTTGGTTCAACGTACATAGTCACTATAGCGTAAATGTAAAAGATTATTGGAAGAAGTAGAAGGAAAGACCCTTATGTTATTATATGTTATTATAACAACATTAACATAATAAAATAATAAAAATAGCAATCAAAACAAACTAAGAAAACGATTTTTGTTCCTTTTATTTATTGTATGATGTTAAAGTGAACAGGAGGTCCTTCCCCAAATTCAAAAGCCAAAATGTAGGTATTTATTTACATAATGGATAGTCGACTTCACCAGAGAAGTGAGGGAAAAATTTTTAGAACTAATGAGAATCCGGCTACGCGATGACGTACGAGGGCTACCTTCTAAGTTTTTACAAAAGTAATGAAAGAAAAAGTTTTTTTTTGGTACAAATTGTTTTATTGTTTCTCAAAATATTCGTCTTTAAGACTTATATACTTTTGCATGCGTTCGAATCAATTTTCGAAACATTTTTCTGAAGTTGGTACCTCAAAAATATCGGTTTGGAAGGATTCAATAGCTTCTTAAGGTGATGAAAATCGCTGTCCATGCATTTTTTTTTGACATTCGGGAACAAAAAGAAGTCGTTAGGCGATAAATCGGGTGAATACAGGCAGTGAACCATAAATTCGATGTTTTTCTTCGTGAAATAATCAATTGTTTAAGGTGCTGTGTGGAGCTGGCATTGTCATGATGAAGAATGATTTGTCGTTTTCGGTTGTTTTTCCTGATTTCATCGATTACTTCTGGCACACAAATTGCTGTATACCATTTAGCATTAACTGTTCTTCGATCTTCTAAAGCACTGGTTGTAATATGTCCCGTATAACTAAAGAAACAAGCGATCATTTTCGCGGAAGTGCTTCGCTAACGAATCACTTTTGTTGAATTCGGATCATTTTGGAACACACAAACAGTTGACTGTTACTTAGTTTCCGACTCGTACGAATTCATTTTCTGTCACGATGTTGTATACGGATTTTGTATATCCTCGGTCGATTTTTTTGAGCATTTTCTTACACCAATTGACACGAGCCTGTCTTTGAGTTTCGGTTAAATTATGCGGAAGCCATCGGGAACAGCTAAATAATCATGTAAAATCGAGTGTAGTGTCTAAGTGTCTCTATTTCACAGTAGGTCATATGCCGATCCTCGTCAATCATGTTGCGCACAGCATCGTTGTTTTTTGGAACAACCACCCATTTTGGTCGACCTTCACGAAATTCATCGTGTCGGAAGCATGACCATAACGAAATTCTGCAAACCAATTGTAAACAGTCTTTTCTGATGCTGATTCATTACATTAAGTTGAACGAAGCGGTTCGAGGCATTGTTGTTGAGTTAGGCCTTTACAAAAAATCGTAAAAAATCATCTAACGAAAACCTTCACGTAAAATTTCCATTTCTTCACAAAACCAATTTTTTTTTAACGCTCATTGTAAACAAACTACTCGGCCAGTTTTTGAGCTGCCGCTGTTTTAACAATAACAAATGTTAAATTTTACAACAATCGTAATGTGATATCTCAATAGTGCCATCAAGTGGTCGCTTGTAAAAACTTAAAAGGCGGCCTCCTACTGTCAATACGACGAAGAAAAATTATTTTTATTTTATTAAAGCCTATAATCGTCGTGGACATTATTTTTGATTCAAATAAAATATTCAGTTCGCTAGAGTGACATTTGCTTGGGTTTTGAGAACTATTTATAATAACCACGAAATTGACCAAAAAATAAAATGATGAATGCCCCACTGCATCTGGTTCTGATTAGTTTTGGGTATGAGCATAGACTAAGGAATTAGTTTCTATTAATTCCTTAGTCTAGGTTATGAACTTACGTATATGATGGCAAATGAAATAATACTGAGGAGTCTTCTAGTAATAAAAATCTTACTTGGTTAACTGCAGGTTTAATCCCATGATCATTTTCCAAAACTTGTTTTAAATGTCTGATAACGTAATTTGACACTCCAATATTCTTGGCTAATCCATCTTTTGCTCCTTTTACTAACTGTTGCCAACTTTCATCTCTTAATCTAAAATTAATAATAATGATAATAAAGCTGCATAGTTATAGAGCACCTGAAGTAGAGTAACAAGTCAAGTGCTCAGTACTGATTTGCTCAAAATTTCTCTTGTAGTTCTAAAATAAGTTAGAATTTGATTTTTTCCTCGTCAAGACTAACTTAATTCCAGCACTAAGAGTCGAGATTTTGCATAAAAGGTAATTTATGTAAGGTATTAATCTTAAATAACCGGCCAAGGGCAAGTCGGACTTGCGCAATTAGTGTTCCGTACGTTGATTGCTTTTAAAATAAAAAATTTTCTTACGGAGGTATAAAATGATCAATGACTTCACAAAACACACCCCAAATGAGTTTTCAACAAAGTTTGTTTCCGATCTTTGTTGAAAACTGATGATCTTGAATTTTTTTTTTTATATACCAGATAAACTATTAAAGGTAACGCACTCGTGATAATTGTCGTTCAATCTACATCCTGCGGAGAGTATACCAGAATTTTTTCAAAATTGTTTGATCAGTACTTTTCGAGATAAAGGCGTAGGAAGCGATTTTTGGGAATTTTTTAAAAATAATACAAAGAAAAGTGTGTACAAGTATTATATTATATATATTTTTGAATTCGTGTTCCACTCGATCACCTGGTAAATTTTTTTTCACTTCTGACTTCACACCCCAAAACTAAACTTTTAAGTCAAAATTTAATTTTCAAAACTACATGGCTCTGATAGGGCCATCAATTCCTATATTACGGCCAAATTTCAACTTTCTATGTCAAATAGTTTTGGAGGAAATCGGGTGTGACAGACGGACAGACAGACACCGAAGTGATCTTATAAGAGTTCCGTACGGAACAGTAAAAAAAGAAGTTGAGCAGAGGACAGACTTCAGAGACATTAGCAACTCAATTCTGGACATTTCCCTCTACATATTATTTCTATAAAAATTGAAAATAGTGAAAAATAAGAACCCTAAAAAATGGAATAATACTATATATACGAAGAAACCTCTCTAATCTCCCTCTCTACCTCATTTACCCCTTATAAGTTAATTGAAAATAATGGAAATATAACACAATATTTAGATTCTTCAATTCCAAGAACTCTGAAAAGGATGTATAATAAGATTTATACTATATTATGCGAAACAACTGCTCTAACAACCCCTCCCATCCCTTAATCCTTTATATATGTTATTTGACTTATGCTTAAAATTTATTAATTATTTTAACCAAAACTCAAGATGATATTGAAAAAAAAATTGCTTTAGGGAAATCTGCTTTTCGTAAAGCTATATTGCTCAAAAATTATAGGTTTCATTCCTACTTTAATATATAGCAAATTTGAAATCAATATTTCATTCCGTTCGGCTGTTATCATGCCAAAAAACAGACAGAGCGACACAAATAAGAAACTATGTTTTTCGTAACCCAGGGACTCTGTAACGTGAAAAGTGCAAAAATCTCATAGGATGATTTCCTGTAATACTTCGCTTTAACAAGTCTGGTAATAAGATAAAACATAAAATATGAAAATGAAGAGAAGGAGATTCTTTATGTTCAAAGTAGGATTATTGTAAAATATCAACCGAGGTAAAAAACACTTATCGTCTGATTTACTGAAGAAGTTGAATTTTAAACCTGGTCTAATTTAGTTATTAGCGGTTTAAATTGAGAACATGAATAAGCCAATTCAAGATATGATTAGACCAATAAAATTAAAAATTAATTTAATTCTAAAAACTATTTCCATACCTATTTCTACATATAAATACAACAGTGTTAAGTATATAATAAAAGACTGTTTTTAGTCAATTTCCACTGGTTTATTTAAATTGCGATGATGTGTTTCGCTGTCGATGCAGCTCCTTCAGATCTACATTTTACACTGTCAAGTTAGGTTTAATATTCACAGTTTTATATAATTTCTTAATTATAATATTACACATAATTAAATTACATTGATAGTATTGGGAAATCCACACAGATTTGGAGTTATTAGAATAAATTCAATAATGGTGAATTGCTTAAATCTACCTGGTCGTTGAGTAAGGTACCTGTAGTCCTTAATCGATTTATTTGCATTGTCTCTAAAAGGTTTAGTTTTAAACCTTTTTGTTGGGTGTGTAAAATTTTGAAATTCTTGTTAAATGTGTGATTTTTTGTTAAAAGATGATTAGCATATGTTGAATTAGATTTTCTATGGATGAAACTTTTTTCGTGTTCTGTAATTTGTATTTTATAGAATTTATGGTCTTAGATTCGAATACACGTGAAAAAGTAAAAACAATAATACATAAAAAATATTTGAAACAATACAATAAACTACAGTATCTCATTCAACAAAAACGTATAACAACACAAAATAAGAAAGAAAAAGAATTTTTTACTGATCATCAATTCTTTAATCGATTTATTAACATTTCCAACACACCTTTTTCGGACAGGGAAAAAAATCTTCTAACAAAAGGTTTCAAACACAATATTCAAACTAACTTCAATATCAAAGAATCGGAGACATTAGGTATTGATACTGAGATTGCCTTGAAAGATAGTCCTAACAACATATTATCAAAATTTCAAACACCCGAAATTATTAAAAAAGAATTCATATCTAACACTAACAACATCAACCAAGACTTAAGGACAATAAAAACAATTCAGAGTAAAGCAAAACAAAATGATGTAATCTTTACCAAAGCAGACAAAGGTAACACAGTAATAGCAATAGACAAAATCGACTATATTAATAAAACGATAGATTTTTTCAAAACAGGAAAGTACGAAATTTTAAATAAAGATCCAACAAATATTTTTCAAATAGAAATAAAACAACAAATTGAACAGGTTAAAAGTATCATTCACGATAAAGATAAAATTAAATTGATAAATATGAATCCCCAAATCCCACAACTTTATTCACTCATAAAACTACACAAACTTGATCACCCAATCAGACCAGTTGTTTCCTACATGTCTGCTCCAGCATATAAGACGTCATCCTTTTTAATTGATTTAATCAAACATCATACCAAATTTGAACCTAAATATAGTATCAAAAACTCATACGAACTCGTGAATAAAGTTAAGAATATAACAATACCAGATAATTCTAAATTAGTCTCTTTCGATGTCAAAAACTTATTTCCAAGTGTTCCCCCAGACGAAACAATAATTTTAATAGAGAGCCTATTAACAAAAAACAAAGTAAATGAAGTTATAAAAATGGACATAATTAATTTATTAAGAACTTGCCTAAGACAAAATTATTTTTCATTTAATAATACATTCTACAATAGTAAGGAAGGGTTAATTATGGGGAGTCCATTAAGGCCATTACTTGCCGAAATTTTCATGGAAGTATTGAAACAACGATATTTAACAACCATAATAACAATAGTAATAATTGTCTATACTGGTATCGATACGTAGACGATATAATTGTATGCTTTACAGGTACGGACAGACAATTAACTCTCTTTTTACAGTATATTAATTCTTTACATAGAAATATTAGTTTTACAATGGAAGAAGAAGTCGAAGGGAAAATTAATTTCCTAGACTTAACAATCAGTAAAGCCATGAAAAAAACATGAATTTGCAATATATCACAAACCTTGTCATACAGATACCACAATTCACAATAGTTCTCACCACCCTAACCATCATAAACTTGCAGCTTATCATAGTTTTATACATAGACTAACTAATATCCCCTTATCAGAAGAAAATTTTACTAAAGAATTAAACTACATAAAACAAGTAGTCGTTAACAACGGTTATTCGGTTACTTTAATCAATAGGAAAAAACTTAGAAACAAGGCAATCTCAGAAATATACCCACGTTTTAAGGACAGAAATCCCACTTTTAAATGCTTAACCTGTTTCGGCAAACCAACGGAAAAACTGGGGAAATTTTTAAATCAAAAAAATATCAACATAGCTTACAAGACTAACAATACTATAGGGAAATATATTAAAAACTACAAACCACAAATCAATAAAGACAATAAATCGGGGGTTTATCAATTAACATGTGGGTCATGTCCTAAAACATACATCGGACAAATTGGACGTACATTTAGACAAAGAATTACAGAACACGAAAAAAGTTTCATCCATATAAAATCTAATTCAACATATGCTAATCATCTTTTAACAGAAAATCACACATTTAACAAGAATTTCAAAATTTTACACACCCAACAAAAAGGTTAAAACTAAACATTTTAGAGACAATGCAAATAAATCGATTAAGGACTACAGGTACCTTACTCAACGACCAGGTAGATTTAAGCAATTCACCATTATTGAATTTATTCTAATAACTCCAAATCTGTGTGGAATTTCCCAATACTATCAATGTAATTTAATTATGTGCAATATTATAATTAAGAAATTATATAAAACTGTGAATATTAAACCTAACTTGATAGTGTAAAATGTAGATCTGAAAAAGCTGCATCGACAGCGAAACACGTCATCGCAATTTAAATAAACCAGTGGAAACTGACTAAAAACAGTCTTTTATTATATATTTATAATGAATTTCCATCAAGTAGAAGCTACAACCATCCAAAATTTGAAACAGCGTTAAGGATAAAAGTTAACTTTACAGTTAAAAGTTTTAAATTTCGTTACAACTGGATTTGCCCATTTTTTATAATTTCAAATCAATGTCAGGTCAGGTATGATTTTATAGTTAATGTTATTGTTTATTTAACTTAAAGTATTATACCAAAACAATTATAAAAAAATAGCTGAAATTTAAATGCTTTGAAAGATATTGCAAAATAACTGGTTTATGTTTTGGAAATAACACGGACAGAGTTTTATGAAAAATGAAACCATTTGTAAACCATCAATTTATCGTTAATGTGAAATATTTTCTGAAGGTAAAACGTAAGGAAAATATTGTATTAATAACACCATAGTATCACATTTTAGAGCTCTGCTAAACGATTCTGATTTTTTTCTTAATTTTTTTTTGTCAGATATAATTCCATTTTATTTTATAGTTGATCGGAATATATTTTTAAATATAAATTGTATTTAAATATATTTTATTAAAATTTGACATAAAAATTTTAAAAATAAAAAAATATGAATTGACACATATAAGAATTTTACCTTGTGAGCAAGTTAGGGGAGAGTCAGAGTTGCATATCTCTGGCTTCTCCTAAAAGTAGGGCTTTTTACTGTTCCATACGGAACACTTATCTGATCACTTGTGTGTCCGCCTGTCTGTCTTTCACATCCGATTTTTTTTGAAACTATTTGACATAGAAAGTTGAAATTTGGCATCAATATAGAAACTGATCGTCCATTCAGAGCCGTTAAACTTAAATTTTGACTTAAGGGGTTAATTTGGGGGACGAAATCGGGAGAGAAAAAAAAATTACCAGGTCGTCGAGTGGGGAGTCAAATGAAAGCTTGTGAAAATATATATGATGTAATACTTGCGTATGTTGTGTTGTATTATTTTTACAGAATCGGCAAAAATCTCTGTCCCTCCACCCTATCTCGAAAAGTACTGACCAAAAAATTTTGAAAAAAATTCTGGATTAGTCCAAATAAAATGTAGATTGAGCGAAAATTACCACGAGTTTATTAGGTGTGATAATTTTTCTGGTATAAAAAAAATATTTGGCAGTACAGAATGGTGTAGGTTTGGAAAGTCGGGAGTTCAACCGGAACTAAGAGCTACGAAATATCAATACATATTCGGTGCAATCAGTAATATCGTGATGACTGGTGACCAACAAATAGGTACCGAAGACAAAATAATTTTATTTTATTTGTTTATATTTAAACAAATATTCAAGTAGTAAATTTATATTTTAAATTTTCTCTACTGTATTCTAGATTAAGCTAAATTCATTTATTGGCTATTAGGTAGCTAATTTTTATTTTATAGGTAATCACGGTACGGTACACTAATTGCGCAAGTCCAATTTGCACTTGACCGGTTTTTTGTTTATTGTCTTGGTGAATAATGTTTAAAGCTTTCTTTTTCTCTTCGAAGACCTTCCCCGCCCACTGACTTTTTTGTTGTGGAGAGGGGTTTTTAAATTTCTATTGCAAGAGAGGATTTCTTTCCGCGATTATTGGTTATTTTTTTAGGATGTTGAGAAGGATCGAAGTTTTTCGTTGTTAGAGATTTTTTTTATTCGAGATTATTGTTTTTTTTTAGTGCAAAATCGCAATTTAAATCAGTCTGCTCCTATCCATGCCTAAATAGATGTAGAAAAAGTTACCCTATCTATAAGCGCTTTGCCTACATTGTTCTATTTTTTTTACTAAAAGAAAACTGCAATTTGGATCAATGCCCCTAAGCCTTATTTTACACAAAAATTGTATTAGTTTTATTCTAAATATACTTAGTAGCATTTCCGCTAGGAGCACTAGGCCAATGAATAAGATATAAGTCTACGTATCCAGTACCAAGCTTTTTAACTGATTCTTGAAGTGAAAGATATGCGCCTTCTCCTTGGTCTTCAGGAGCTAAAACAAAACATATTTAGAAAGTCGACCTAAGTTTGGAATATTTTTTTTTATATAGAGCTAATTTTTCTTCTTTGTTTTTCATCCAAAGTTTTTAATATCTTAAACTAAATATGCATTTTCTAAATATTTATATTTTGCATATCATTGGATTTTATTTAATATGGTAAATATGTACAAATAAAACAGTAAATTTAATTGATGTTTAAAAATTATAATTTTCGAACGTCATTGTTATTCAGAGAAAAACAACTTTCAGAAATGGCGTTTCTGGGATTTCCGATTCTACAGGAAATTCCTGGCATTGCTGGACGGAGTGTAAAACATTAAAAGAAGTTTACTTTTTTACAATTCCTCTCTAAATTGTACTGTTAATGGTTCGTTAAACCAAAAAAATATTATTGCGTTATGAATGCTTATTCTATTGTTCTATAATCTGTTAAAAATGGGGGCCAAACATAAACAATGTATATTTACTTTAAAAACGAAGCATCTAGGCTTACATATGTGTGTATGTGCTTTTATTTCTTTTATTTTTATTTTCTTATAAAATCGAAGGCTTTTTTTAAATAATAAAATAATTAAGTATTCCTTATTTTTTAATTTATTGTAATAATTATACGTACATAGCTTTGTTGTTATCCAAATATCCTTACGAGTCAGGTTATATTTTGGCAGTAATTCTTTTAGAGCTTTTCCAATTTCTTCTTCATTTCCGTACAATTTGGCTGTATCTAAAAATAAATTATACACATTAAAAATATCCATTAATATTTTTATCTCTATATATTATACTCTTAAGGTTCTTAGGCCACAATTTTGCTGTGTTATGAAAAATGACCTCCTTTATGCTGGGATACAACCGGGCATGTTCTTTGTTAATAATACTACAATTTGAAAACTTTATATTGTACGAGAGTGAATTGAAAAGTCTTGTAAAAAAACAAGGTAAATAACATTTTTTTTCTAAAAACAATAAATTACTTCTCAAGATAATCTCCATTGAGTCAGGTCTGGGCTTCCAATTAGGCGAACAGCTCTCTACTGAATAGAATACAACAAATGCAGTGTATGTTTGGGAGCAGAGTTCCAAACATGAAAGCAATATTCCATCATTGGTCGAATTTGAGCTTTGCATAGAATTAACAGTTTGGAGTGTAAAGCTTTCTAGTTCAAAATAATATTCCCAGCTTTTAAGAAGCTCTCTTTGCTATGCGTGCAAGAAGTTCATGCCCAGACATATTTTCTCCCTAATTAACATTCAGTAAATTGAGCGACGATACTAGAGGAAGCAACATTAATTTTTTTAGAAACAACTACCGCCGAGGTTTTTGTAGCGTTAAATTCTACTTTGTTACTGTCATCCCAAGGTAGAACTTCTTCCAGATCTTTGTCAAGTTGAACAATTTCCTGTCTATTTATTTAAATAGCCGACGTTCGAGCGTTCAAAGTGAATGAACAAATAAGCGTACTGTCATCCGCGAAATTGGAGATTGAATTCCTGGTCCTTTCCAGCAGATAGTATGGAGCGTAGGGGCACAACGGCTTTGATAGTAAAGATGTTAGAAAGAAATCCATCGATTGCTACTCTCTAAGGAAACACAAGACCCATAAACAAAACTTTTCAGACATACCATAAGAGCGTAGCTTAGCGAAACACGGTCGAATGCCTTTGATATATCAAGTGCAACCGCTCGAAATTCAATTGTCCCAAAAACGTTGCTTAATAAGAGTCAGTCATGATGGTATCTTGTGAGTCCCGTCTACAAACCTTTTTTCGATGTATTTTTACCTTCTTCAGTCCACTGTTTTGACTGTCATTTTGTTTTCGGAGTGTAATGGTGGATCCACATTTGTCTAAAGTCTTAAAACGACGCCAGGAGCCCTTCGGAGTACGCTGCAACTTTTCCAAACACGATTTTAAAGTGTCTTTATTTGTGCGTTTTTGGTCTGGAGCTTTTTCATTCTTAGAACTTTATGTAGGATATTATGTGCCCCTTTACATGAGATGTGCTATCATCTCAGCAATCTAATGAATGAATGAATTTTATCGACCATTTATTCAGAAAAAACCTCAATGGGGCGTCGTGAACGTACAGCATCTGCGTTGCTCGTACGGCCACGTTTAAATTCATTTATCTAGTAATACGAATACATCATCTTGAGTGCTACACTACGCGTTGCATCTGTTTAAAATTTTGAACACAACCGTTACAAGAATCAAGCTTACCAACAGTCATGCTTGCTTACCAAAATTTCCCTCAATTTCGTAGAAATTTACCAATCCATCATCGTATCAGCAGTCGGTTAACATTTATTTCCTTATATTTAAGGATCTATAATCTGAGCAGGTAGTAAAAAATGATATTACACGTAATATTACTTTTTTTTTTTAATTTATAATCAATAATCAAATAAAGTAGATATTTTGATAAACGGCAGCCCAAAACCGGAATAATAATTTAAGACGCACTCTATTTTACCATAGACTGTAATATGGAGAGCTGGAATTTAAAAAGTTGTTTATTACTTACCTATGAGACGATATCCTGCAGCTAAGGCTTTATCTAATACATCTCTCGTAAGATCTGTTCCTGTTATACCGCCAGTTCCAACTATGAAACAATAATAATAGTGTTAAACTTTTTAAAAATTAAATGAAATTGTGATACGTTCTTAATAATTAGTTTTCTTACGTCCCAGTAAAGGCATCAGGTCTCCACTATGCAACTGAAACCGCGTAAATTGGTCAGTTGCTTTTATCCCATTTAATAAGATTGCTGTAGTCACAAAAGATAGACATATAAATGTAGACATTATAAATGTAGACATTATAAATGTTTTGGTCGTTGTGTTTATATTTTCTTTTTCTGAAGAACCGATACGAAACGTTCAACTAAAGCGAATATTTGCCACTAGTTACTAGAGCTTTTATATTATGTTTTTTACATCTGTATTAGACGATGGGTCAAGGTTACGCAGTCTTTATCCTGCTTAAATATTATTGACATAATCTGCGCTATAATTAATAGGATAAAAATAAGGTATCTCTATTGGTTTTTTTTACAAATTCAATTTCAATACAAGAATGAACGATTGAAAATTCAGTGTGCCACTATTTTCTAAAAAAGTGATATCGATCGTCTTTTTCAACACAGGTTGTTACATAAATAAGATTTCATTTGTTTCGTCTATCGTAGCGTTTTAGACGACCATAAATCGATTTTTTAAAACTTGTAAAAAAAATTTGCAACCTAACAATGTTGAATAAGCATAGAACAATAGGTGATCCCTCCCGTTACCCATTTGATAGCGCGCGCGACGTAGTCGCAATTTCATCGTCGCTCGTGTTCGTTTCTCTTCTCGGCATTCGTTACAAAACAGTTATTTAAAAAGTGATTTTTCTTTTTTGGAGTTTATCTTGAAGAAAATTGTGATGAATTTGAATATTACAGGTAAGAGTGCATACATATTGATCATGGTTATGTATTATTTTAAACAATTAGTAATATTTTAAAGGTAGAAAATGTTACTCAAAATTATTGTACAAAACCTCCATGATTTTATTGGTTTTAACGGAACAAAGAGTATTTGCACTAATCAAATATTATTAAATATTAGCCTTGATTTCCCGCGAAATCGAGGTTTTTATGGTCTTTAAATCAGGCGCTGAAAACCATGTAGAATTTTGTATTTATTTATTTTTTTATTTTGTTCTGGGATCCAAGGCTACTTCAGGTGTTTGAGTAATAACGCGTAGACTTTTTGACAAAATCCAGGAACAAAACTTGCCAAATTGATATATCTGGAGAGTTATGTTTTATGGCAAGATGAATATTGTGATGAGTAAGAGAAGGAAGTGAAGCATAAGTTCTACTTCAAGTCATATTTCAAGAAAAAGTGGACAGAAAGAGCATAAAAAAAGCAGAAGTTTTTCTTAAAAAGAATGACGAATGGTTACAAGGAATATTTGAAGTACCTAGGAGAAAAAGCTATTCTTCTGGTCGATCAACAAAGTCATTTGAAGAATCAAGTGAGAGGAGCAAACGTAAAAAAAAAAACAGAGAAAGTACGTGGTGCTGTAGATAAAGAAGTAATAATGCGTGCTGCTCAAGCATCCCTTCAAAGTTGTTGTGGAGAGAAAATTGCATCCAGTATTCTAAAAGACATAACTAACTCTCCCTAGATAGCCCAAGCATACCAGGGAGCATACAAAATATCAAATCAGCATAAAAAACGGTCACAACTAAATCCAATAGCCGCCGCCCTCTCAATGTCTGTAGAAGCTGACCTCTCAAGGACACAGTATGAAATAGGAATAATAACAAGGAGTATTATCCGAGTTACATTGTGTTACAGCAAGCAAACAGGACTTGTTATCCAGCGAAAGAGGCTTATCGGGTAGTTGAAATAAACTTACAACATTTATTTGATCACACGGCTAAACGTTTGGCCACATATTTGGAAGATGTACTAAAAGAATTAAAGCTAGAAGAGCATCAGTTATTGACACTCATTTGGAAATGAAGATGCAATTGACGGCAACATTTTTCAAAGTTGCTTTGTTCTACTACAATTGATTTGTGGGACAAACAAGAAAGTTATTTGGCAGAATCCAAGTCCTTCTTGACCACGATACTGTCGGTCAGTGGGGATTAGATATGTTAAAGAAACAGTGGATATTACAAATTCTGAAATTATTTACGTTCAAAATGCAATAAACGATTATTCGAAAGTATTCTGCATTTGTCATACAAGCTTCCTGTGCAAAAGTGACAGCTAAGATCGGACAGTGACAAAGAAATTGTTAAGCAAAAAAAAAGGCAGAAATATAGGCAAAATTCAGAGAGTAAACGGGCTTAATTACAGATGTGCCAAAAGCTGGATTTGGTACCACCAATGATGGTAATACAAGTAGGAGATTTCTTGCCAATCCAGAGAGGGCCGCTGAAATTACCGGAGTCGACTTCCACCTCATAAATCATTTGAAAGTGCTTTTGAAAGCAATATCGAGTGATCATAGAGTCGATAATTTACAGGCTATGGAATGAGACCGCCAAAATTTACGTGGTCTTGTATCCCTGGCATCCCATGACTCCTACGATGCACAGAATATTAATTTACGGTGCAACAGTAATGGAAAAGGAACTTTTGCCCATGGGATTACTGTCCGAAGAAGCGGCAAAGACGCGAAACAAGCAGTTTCGCCCGTACCGGCAAAATTTTGCTAGAAAGTTCTCAAGCGAAGAATACAATTTAGATGTCTTCAACAGGTTATTGCTCAGCTCAGATCGCTTAATATCTAGTATAAGGCCAAAATCTAAAACAAAGATCTATGTCGTTTAGTAAAGAAGCAATACATTTACTTGTTTCTGCTTAATCCAATATTAACGACGAAAGTTCTGAAGAAGAAGAGAAATCCACGGAGGAATCTGCAGAGGAAGCCGAGGAATGAGGTTCGGGCGCGGACAAAGAGACGTCGGATTCTTCATCGTGAATAATTATTTTTGTAATTTTTGTTTAATTCAACATGTTTTTTTTCTCATTGTTTTGTTTTTTATACATTAAAATGTATTTTTCTTCAAAACATGCACTCCAAAAAGCTTTTACTGATCTATTTAGAAATAAAACTCGATTTAAAATATCTGAAAACAAAAAACTCATCCCTATCATATGCTAAAATACCCTTATGTCAGATGCAACGGGCGAGAGGGACAGGGTAGATGCGTAGAACGTAACCACGGTCCGTGGAAATTTGTTGTCAAGTATTCAATCGACATGCTTCGATTGTTCTTTTATGTGCCAAAGTTTTATAGCATTTAATATAATTTATGCTGCCGTAAACAAAGTCCCAAGTCTCTAACTGATTAAGAAATGTGCGCACAAGTTTGAAGAACCTGGATCTGCTTTTACCTCCGTCATGGAGACCAATGACTTCAAGAAGCGATGCAAATATGGAGAGTGTTCTAGTGTCAGTTCACGAGAATCCTGACCTCTCAATACGCAAACCATTAAATATCACAAATGTGCCCAGGAGTCCGTTACAACTTAGGCTTATGTCTGTACAAAAGGCTAACGTGATCCAGATCGATTTGTAAGGTGTCAATCGAATGCCATACTACTTAAGAATTTTTATTCAGGAAGAAGTAAACCAAACTATACCTTTCAGTTTGGTTTACTTCCTCTTAAATGTTAACGGTATTTTAAAGTAAAACTGAGAATAAGGACGCTCCCCGGAATGATATTGCCTAAGACTACATTTAAAATTTTAAATAATTTCAAAATTTCTGAATATATATTTATTTGGTTTATCTCACTCTTTTGTGGTTAACATGTAACCTAAAAAATCTAAAAAAATATAATTATTGTAAAGAAAATGCAGTGTTAAAGTTTTGCAGCTTAGTCCAAAGCCTTTCTACTGTTAAGTGTAACGCTGGGGGAGTTGAGTTTTGCATTTTTGTCTTCATTGTTGTCTGTCTTGGGTTAAAGTTCGTATTTCGCTCCATGCCATTTCTCTCCTCTTTATTTCTTCTCTGATTTTGTCTATCCATCTTGCTCGTAGTGTTCCTCTCCTATTTCTTCCCGGTACTCGCGTTTCGAACACTGTTTTGGTGCGTCTATCGTCCGGCATTCTCGTTGATGGGTTCGATTTGTAAGTTTCGTTTGAATGTTTCATTTCTTATTTTGTCTCTCCTTCTCTTGTTTTCGATTTTTCTCAGGAATTTCATTTCCACTGCGTTGACTCACTACTGTACATTGGTCTGACCACCTTTTTCACCTCCGTTCTGATATTTTTCGGTGCTTCTCTTTTTCCTAGAAATGTTGTTTTCATTGCATTGAAGATTCCTTCCGCTCTTCCCACTCTTTCGATTATTTCCCTGTCCATTTTCCCGTTCTCTTCTATAATCGCACCCAGGTACTTAAAATGATCTACTTGCTCAATTAGTCTTCCATCCAGCTTTTATTTCATGTGTTTCTCTGGTATTTGATATTATCATGGCTTTTGTTTTTTGTATACTAATTTTCATGTTTATCTTCTCCAGCTCTTCTTTTACTACTTCAAGGTTGTATTGTTGATTTTCCCCGGTAGCTGCTATCAAGGCCATGTCATCTACCAACATCAGTTCATTCGGTTGTGTGGGTCTCATTCGCCGGTACCCTAATGTCAACTTTTTCATCCTTTTCTTGGCTTTCTTCATTGCATCATCCAATACCGTTATATACAGAAGTAGGCTCAATAATAACAGCATATGGAGAAAACGAAGACGCAAGAAAGGAAGAAAAGGACAAATTTTTCGAAGAGTTGCAGAGACCGATAGATGGCAGTTGCGAACAGATATTGAAAATGGGAGATTTGAATGGCCGAGTGGATAATAAAAATGGGAGAATAGAACAATATATGGGCAGAGAAGGAGAAGAAACTCTTAATAATAATGGGGAAAGAATAATATAACTAAGTATAGAAAATGCCCTAACCACAGCAAACACGAAGTTCAAACTCAAAGATATACACAAGTACACAAGAGTTTCCGAGACGAGGAATGAGAGATCAATTATTGATTACTTCTTGCTGAGTAGAAGCAAATGGAAAAGAATAAAAGATGTAAAAGTAAAGAGAGGAGCAGAGATCGGAAGCGATCACTATCTAGTAATAATGAAAATGAAAAAAATGAAAGAGGAGGAAAATGATAAGAGAAGGAAGAAAGTAAATGAAAAAATTAAGACTATTCTATGGTACATTAAAACAATTCAGATAGAGAAAAGAATATGAAAGATAAAGAGGCAACATAACAACAAATGAAGATAAATTAATGGAACGATGGAGAGAATATTTTGAAGAGTTATCGACATAGTGGGACATCAGGAAGAAGATGGAGAAGTAGCGATGGACGAAGAGGAAATGGAGACCATAAGCGTGGAGGAGATGAAGGAAGCCATAAGAAGAATAAAACTAGGCAAAGGAATAAACAAGCTAGTGGATTTGATGAATGACATCTGAAGAAAGCAAGAATACCCATGGACTGGAAAACAGACATTATATTACCAATATATAAGAAGGGTGATAAAAGAGACTGTAGAAACTATAGAGGAATAACACTTTCTAGGGTCCCAGGGAAGGTATTCACAAGAATAGTAGAAAAGAAAATAAGGAACAAAATAGAGTCAATGCTGGAAGACACACAATGCGGATTTAGAAAGAATAGAAGTACGTAGGATCTTATGGTATATTCACGATTAGACAATTGAGTGAAAATATATTAATCAAGAACAGATAAGCACTTTGATAGAGTGCAAAGGAAAGACGTGTGGGAGACGCTGAGAGTAAGAGGAGTAAACAGAAACATCACAGAAGTATTAAAAGATATGTACAAGGGAAATATGAACATAGTTAGAACAAACAATGAAAAATCAAAAGAATTCGAAACAAGACAGAGGGTCAAACAAGTGTTAAGTTTATGGAATTCAAAAAGTTGTAAGACATACACCTTGTGTTAGGGAACTTTCATTTGTTTTAATTTCCAAAGTAACGTCATTTTAAGGAGCGCTTTTGTAGTGGAATTAAAAGAGGATATATTTTGGAACAGTCTTTTGTCGATATTTAGGCCAAAGCATTAGACGCTCTTTCGTTATGTCAGCCTTACCTCCCAGTGTCAGTTGTTCATGAGACACAGTATGACTGAACTTGAAGAGGAGAACCACTGAAATTTTTACTGAATTAATTCACTTTTGATCTCCAGTGATAGAACTAGCCAGATAACTTCTTTAGATGTGTCTGGAGCCATCGGTTACCATCCAAGAGCTTTTTAAAATGAGCAGAATGGCAGTGCCGCCAGCATACAAAGTCAAGCTGGTATGTTTTCTCTTAGGGTTATCGGCCATATAGATATTTAACCCTAGTGGTGAGAGAGCGCCTTGTAAGACCCCGCCTCCCCCGTCGTCTTATTTTTATAAGAACAAATTATACAGAGTGTTCAGAAAGCACACAAAATAATGATATATAAATCTAAACACTATCATAACATCAGCTTTATGATCTAACATTTCTTCCTGGATAAAGGTGTATGAAAAATAATCTGACCTGAACTCTGAGTTACTGAATGGAATTCATTGTATGATTTCTTGAATAATTGTTACGATACCCCGATAAAAATTAACATATCATACTTCAGACGTCATTTTGGCCAATGCAAAAAAATTTTAAAACTTGAATTATGTTAGGTACCAAATCAGCTTTTTATTAAGACTTTGAATATATTAAAAAAAAATATAAAGCATGTACAGGTTGACTATAAATCATCAAGGAAATATTTCACCATCAGCTGAAAAAAATATTAGTTTGATGCTCTTCGTTGCTCTTTTTTTATGCTCCGGATTAAAATTAAATAAAATCTTGTTATAATGATTTTATTTGTAAACCTCAAACATTTTATAGTATCATACTTTTTATTGAACACTGTCAGGATTCCAAATGAATATCTTATTTGTAGAAAAATTGCTCAAAACGTTCATATCTTCCTGAGGAATGGTGAAATTTAAGTCAATATTTTCGTCAATATGTTTCTTGGAGCTTGCTTTAGGAATAATAGCTATTTCTTGTTGAAGGGCCCATTTTAATAACACCTAAAAATAAATGCAGTACAATTAGTCTACATATAATTTTATGACATTTTTTTTAAGGTTTAAGGAAATATTTTGGTTGATTGATGACAAACTTGTGAATGTTTTGTCGTCTTCTGTAAAGTGTCGACATTAAATTCATATAACTTTATATAACAGTTATCCCCACTACAAACACCTTTTTTTTGGTAATGTTATTGTGCCAAAGATTCCAAAATCCCAACCTCCCCCTCCCCTTCATTTAACCCTGTTACACCAAACCCAGTTTTTAACAAACCTCCGCATATTTGCATAAAAATGTAACACAATTAATTTGTTCTGAAAACTGGTTGATTGGATTTACTGCTAACGAATCGTTCAAATGTAACACTTAGGCTAAAAAGTTTTTGGTCTGACACATAGATGTCGCCCTTTTCGAAAAATCCATATGATTTTTAGGAAGTACCAACCTTCAAACGATACGTGCGAAAATTTCATGACATTTCGACGATTAGTTTACAAGTTGCACTTGACACCGGCGCCGAAACTGGGGCCTATTTTGAAGGCAAAGACAAATCCTTCTACAAGAAAGGTATCGAAATGTTAGAAAAGCGTTTGACTGATTGTATCGCTCTTGAAGGAGACTATATTGATGAAAAGTCGAATTTTGCAAAAAAAATGTGTTTTAAGTAGCTAGACCAAAAACTTTTCAGCCTACGTGTTATATCTTTGATTGTGTTAGCCGATACTTGTTGGAAATTCATAATAAAATTATATAAAAACAACACTAAGTTTTAATTTCCAATATATTTAAAGTCACTTGACAATTGTTTCACCATACAATGGCTTCTTCAGAAGTAAATAAGAAAGAAAAATATTTGGTAGTAATCCTTTATTCTTGATTAAGTGCTTAAAACTAACCTTAATTACCTAAGATTATGCTAATCATTTTATTATATTATTTACAGACAGAATTATTTTAAGAATGCAAATCTGTGGTACTATTTCCGAGAACTAATAGAGATTAAGTAAGGGCGAATGGTTTAAGTCTACCTGTTCGTTTAATAATTGATTGGAGTTTTTCCATTTGTTAATTTCAAGACATTCAATCAAATTTAATTTTTTACATTTATTTTCTACATGTAGGATTTTTAACGTATCATCAAAATTATGGGATTCGTTTATTATATGGGTTGCGTAGTGTGAATTGTTTTTAAATAACTATGTTTATGTTCTTTAATGCGAGTTTCAAAAGATCTACCAGTTTGTCCTACGTAGGTTTTAGTACAAGATCCACAATTTAATAAATAAACTCCTGATTTTAAGTATTTCTTAGATTTGGTTTCGGTATTCAAAATTACACTCCCTAAGGAATTACTGGTTTTGAATGCTATTTTATTGTTCTTTTTTATTAAATGTTTGGAAATTGTTCTAGTTATTTTCTCTGTGTATGTGAGTATACTAAATTTTCCTTTTTTGTCATTAATTGTGGGATTAATTAGAGAGATTGCTTGTTTAAAGGATTTTTTATTCAAGATATTATCTATAATGTTGGGGTCATATCCATTATTAATTGCTATTTGTTTGATTATGTTGAATTCTCTGTCAAAATTAGTTTTAGTCATAGGGATATGTAACAATCTATGTATGAAAGAGTTAAAAGCTGCCATTTTGTGAGGATAAGGGTGGGATGAACTATTGTGTATGACTGTGTCAGTATGTGAAGGTTTGTAAAAAATCGAGAAATCGTGTTTATTGTTCACTTTTGATATAGATATGTCTAAGAAATTTATAGAGTTTTTGGTTTCTAATTTTATGGTAAATTTAATATTAGGATGCAAATTATTTAGGAAGCTAAGGAGGATTGTTAGTTGTCTATCTGTACCCGTGAAACAGGAAATGATATCGTCAACATATCTATATCAGTAAACAATATTTTTGCTTACCGCATTTTGATGTATTTGTAATTTTAGTTCTAAATGATCCACGAAAATTTCCTCTAGTAAAGGGCTTAAAGAAGTACTCATTATTAGACCTTCTTTAGATGTATAAAAATTATCGTTGAATTTAAAATAGTTTTGATCCAAGCACGTCGTAAGTAAATCTAAAATATCCAGTTTAATAATTTCGTTTACTTTATTCTTGATTAAGAGCTTATCTACTAATTTTATGACTTCATATGGTGGGATACTAGGAAATAAGTTTTGTACATCAAATGAGATAATTCTAGATTTCCGGTAAGTCAATATTTTTAATTTTATCAATTAGTTCATAGGTACTGGATATACTATATTTCGGTTTAAATTTGCAATGTTGTCGTAGTAAAGGGATGAGTTTTTGTGATAATTTGATTGATGGTGCCGTAACAAACGATACAACTTGTCTAATAGGGAAATCCTTTTTATGTATTTTAATTACGGAATATAATTTTGGAGCCTGTGGGCTCATTATTGTTAAAGTCCTTTTTTCAAAATCATTGAAAATTGTGAGATCTTTTAAAGTAGATTTTATTAGTTTTTGGTAGACTTTTGTTGGGTCATTATTTAATACTTGAAATTTCTCTGTGTTAAGAAAAGAAAGAGTTTTAAATATATATTGTTCTCTAGAAATAGCTACTACAGACTTACCCTTATCAGCTCTAGTGAATATTATGTTGTTTTCTTTGGCTTTGGTTTGTTGTAGTCATAGAATTAGTAGATAAGCTCTTAATCAAGAATAAAGTAAACGAAATTATTAAACGGGATATTTTAGATTTGCTTACGACGTGCTTGGATCAAAACTATTTTGAATTCAACGATAAGTTTTATACATCTAAAGAAGGTCTAATAATGGGTAATCCTTTAAACCCTTTATTAGCGGAAATTTTCATGGATCATTTAGAACTAAAAATTCATCAAAACGCGGTAAGCAAAAATATTGTTTACTGGTATAGATATGTTGACGATATCATTTCCTGTTTCACGGGAACAGATAGACAACTAACAATCCTCCTTAACTTCCTAAATAATTTGCATCCTAATATTAAATTTACCATAGAATTAGAAACCAATAACTCTATAAATTTCTTAGACATATCTATATCAAAAATGAACAATAAACACGATTTCTCGATTTTTCACAAACCTTCACATACTGACACAGTCATACAAAATAGTTCATCCCACCCTTATCCTCACAAAATGGCAGCTCTTAACTCTTTCATACATAGATTGTTACATATCCCTATGACTAAAACTAATTTTAACAAAGAATTCAACATAATCAAACAAATATCAATTAATAATGGATATGACCCCAACATTATAGATAATATCTTGAATAAAAAATCCTTTAAACAAGCAATTTCTCTAATTAATCCCACAATTAATGACAAAAAAGGAAAATTTAGTACACTCACATACACAGGGAAAATAACTAGAACAATTTCCAAACATTTAATAAAAAAGAACAATAAAATAGCATTCAAAACCAGTAATTCCTTAGGGAGTATAATTTTGAATAACAAAACCAAATCTAAGAAATCCTTAAAATCGGGAGTTTATTTATTAAATTATGGATCTTGTACTAAAACCTACGTAGGACAAACTGGTAGATCTCTTGAAACTCGCATTAAAGAACATAAACATAGTTATTTAAAAAATAAGAACAATTCACTTTACGCAACCCATATAATAAACGAATCCCATAATTTTGATGATACGTTAAAAATCCTACAAGTAGAAAATAAATCTAAAAAATTAAATTTCCTTGAATGTCTTGAAATTAACAAACGGAAAAACTCCAATCAATTATTAAACGAACAGGTAGACTTAAACCATTCACCCTTACTTAATCTTTATTAGTTCTCGGAAACAGTACCACAGATTTGCATTCTTAAAATAATTCTGTCTGTAAATAATATAATAAAATGATTAGCATAATCTTAGGTAATTAAGGATAGTTTTAAGCACTATATAACCAGGATTACTACCAAATATTTTTCTTTCTTATTTACTTCTGAAGAAGCTATTGTATGGTGAAACAATTGTCAAGTGACTTTAAAAATATTGGAAATTAAAACTTAGTGTTGTTTTTATATAATTCTACGTGTTATATGTAGAAATTTTGATAGATATTGAATTGTTGCTCTCCTCAGGTAGGAAAATAGTATTATCATGATACGAAACAAACTTCAATATGAAACCTAAAAAAATAGAAATAATGATAAACTGTACCTGAGCGGGAGTTTTTCCTAATTTTTTTGCGATTTCTCCCACTGTGGGGTCATTTCTTAGTTCATGATCATAAGTTCCACCCAAAGAAGAATAAGCTTGTACTAAAATGCCCTCTTTGCGACAATAATCTAGTAGGTCTTGAGGGTGGTAATAGGGATGCCATTCAACCTAAGAAAAAATAGAAAATCAAAGTGTCATTTTTATTGACAGTAACGTAGTGATTTTTAATACACATATTGGTATAAGTTTTTATATCAACATTCACGTAAATTGAAAAAAAAAAATACCAGCTAAAACAAAATCAATTTCTTTAGTTAAAACTTAAACTAGTGAGAAAGATTTTTGTACATTTGTTATAGCTAGCATTTTTTCTTAATGTACGTTCCCATGATTGACATAATACCAAAGTAGGAAGGATGTCTGTCACTAAACGTAAATTTAATGATGGTATTTATTTATATAATGATTAGTCTACTACAATGTGGTGGAACGATTTTTAGCAGGATTAAAAATCCCAGGACGTGACATTCAACAACTAGATTAAGAGTTTGGTCTACCCTTACATGACAAAGTTTAAAATTTAAGTTTTTCTGTAATTTTCGCAGTCTCGTGATTCTTTTAAAACAGTTACCGGTAATTTGAATCTCAGTAACCCAAGTTTGTCTGACATGAAAGGATATTTGCTGCGTCTCTTCTTCTATAGGTATATGTATTACGACCAAATTCATGTTTGGTACAGCAAGAATTCTTCAATAAAAAATTTTGTAAACTACTGTTTATTTTATGTCTTGCATGCCCTGCAAAAAAAAAGTTCTAAAATTTTTAAAAAATCAGTTTTGTGGGGCTTACCTATAGTCTACTAAGGTTACTATTAACTATAAAGAACAATTTTTTTTTGTTGAAATTTCTGGGGATAATTGTATAATATGATTTTAAATTTTTTTTCGATCCATTTTTCATTCATAGTTTTAAGCGAAAAATATGATTTACGGTTTTAACTTTAAAAGACTATGAACACCCCAAATAGGGGCGAGACTTCGAGTTTTTCTTATGCTTAGGAAATATTCTAAGAGAATATAATTTTTATACCCTCTGAGCAAGCGGTAAAGTCCTCTTAATATGCAAATTTTGAACTGGAATATCTGTTTTAAATTACTTATTATGTAAATACTATCCGTGCCCGTGGCTCCGCTCGCGTGGACTTGATTCACCTTTATCGTCACTGCTTATTCGTTATGTTTATATTATTATATAGCTCAAGGGGCCTTAAAAGCCCATGGCTTGGTTGTATACTTGTCTCCACTTCTTTTTGTCTCCTGTTAGCTTTTCCCAGTGCGGGATTCCCATCAACTCCGGATCTTGCTTTACTGCCTGAATCCATGTAGATCGAGGTCTACCCTTGCCTCTTCTTCCAATCATTTCTCTTATTAGGGGTTGCTTTGCCTGTCTTTCTTCCTTCATCCTTGCCACGTGTCCCAACTATCTTAATTGCTGGCTTCTTATGATTTGGCTTATAAGGGGTTTCGTATATAGGCATTTTAATTCGTAGTTTGTTCTTCTTCTCCACAGTCCCTCTTTTTTCCTTCCTTCGTAGATTCTTCTCAAAGCTTTACTTTCCCACACCTCCAACGTCTCCTTTTCTCTTGCATTCAGTTTCCACGTTTCGCATCCATATGTCACCGTGGGTCTGACAACTGTCGTATATATTTTTTGCTTTTCTTGATACATTCTTTGATTTCAATATTGGATTCATTGCCCCCAAAAATCTCTGTCCTTTCGCTATTCTCTCTTGTATCCCCGTCCTTTCTTGTCCACTCTCTGTTATTGTTACTTCCAGATAATTAAATTTATCTACTTTTTCAAACATATATCTTTTCCCTAAGTGTTTATTATATCTAAACTTTTGTTGTTTTTATTATCTTTCTTCTTTGTAATTTCCATGTATTTTGTTTTTTCCTCATTTATCTTTAGTGCTCTCAGCCTGCCCCTTTCTTCTATCCTACTTATGGCTTAAAAGAAACGGAAAATTGAAATTTTTTCCTTTCTCTCTCATACTCCTACGTGACAAATACGTGTCAGAGAAGGATTCCTGTTATATATGACAAAAATAGTTTTAATAATAAAATCTATGAACCATACTCTTAACCTGTGTTTCGTTAACGTTAAAAAAAATCCGTAGTTACGTAAAAGATAAAAATTATTGTTAAATTATTAAAGCTTATAAACATCTCAAACCCTATATTTGATGTAAAGTTGTTGAGTCCCTCAAGTCGACATTTGCTTGCATCTTACGAACTAATGGTAAATGAATATGAATTTCAAAAAAAAAATAACGAAGGACACATTAGGAAACCTTCCAATAATAAAAATCTTACTTGATTCACTGCTGGTTTAATTCCGTGATCATTTTCCAAAAGTTGTTTTAAATGTCTGACAAGGTAATTTGACACTCCAATGTTTCTGGCTAATCCATCTTTTACTCCTTTTACTAACTGTTGCCAACTTTCATCTCTTAAGCTAAAATAATAGCAAATATAAAGTTACATAGTTATAGAGCATTTAAATTAGAGTGACACTGCAAAACAGTTTTGAGAATAT
The DNA here is from genome assembly GCA_019049505.1 of Pachyrhynchus sulphureomaculatus. NCBI lineage: Eukaryota > Metazoa > Arthropoda > Insecta > Coleoptera > Curculionidae > Pachyrhynchus > Pachyrhynchus sulphureomaculatus. The sequence goes on along the minus strand of CM032453.1, from coordinate 59,102,914 downwards.
TCGCTAGGGATAGGCGAGTGTGTTTAAGAGCTTTAAATTATTTAAGTTGTAAAGTACCACTTTGATTATTGCAGCGGAATTTATATATAAATATATCTTCTTTCAGCCGTTCTCTACCCTTTTGTCTCTATTCTGCGTCACGTTGTACCAGTTTAGGCCAGCTGGCCTCTAAAGATCATCACTCCAACGCATCTGAGGTCTACGAACGTTTCATCTTTCTCCCTGGTAGAAGAAGAGTTTCACTGAAATTGTCGTGGGCCCGCCATGACGCAAGATCCGATATATATCCTCGGTATCTCTTTAAAAGATCAGAACACAAATGCATGGATACGACGGCAAACCTAAGTATGCGACGTCAGTAAAAGAATTGTCGTGGGCCGGCCATGTCACAAGATCCGAGAACAAATAGAGCGGTAAAATCATCAGATGGAGACCTTGGGGAGAAAGTTAAAACGTTCGTAGACCTCAGATGCGTGGGAATGATCATTTTAAGAGGGCGGCTGCCCCAAACTGGTACAACGTGGTGCAGAATAGAGACAAATGGATATATATATATATATATATATATATATATATATATATATATATATATATATTTATATATATATATATATTTATATATATATATATATATATATATATATATATATATATATATATATATATATATATATATATATATATATATATACCTTCTGTGACAATTAATTTTAGAAATCAAGCGTATTTTTTTGAAAAATGAAATATTGCACTCATACATTTACTCAAAAAATAACAGGCCAAGTGCACGTCGGACTTGCGCATTCAGTGTTTCGTACGTCGGTTGCTTTTAAATCAAGAATTTTTGTTACGGGACTTCACAAAACACATTCCAAATGAGTTTTCAATAAAGTTTTTTTCCAATCGTTACTGAAAACTGATGACCTTGAAATTTTTATTATTTTTTTTATATTCCAGGTAAATTATTAATGATAATGCACATATGATAATTTGCGTCCAATCTATACTCTGCGGAGAATATTCCAGACTTTTTCAAAATTTTTTGTTTAGTACGTTTCGAGATAAGGGTGGCGGAGAGCGTTTTCTTGCAATTTTTTTAAATAATACAAAGAAAAGTGTGTGCAAGTATTACATTATATATATTATTGAACTCGTGTTTCTACAAACTTTCATTTCACCCCCAAAAACTAACCCTTTAAGTCAAAATTTAACCTTCAAAACTACACGGCCCTGATAAGGCCATCAATTCCTATATCAGTGCTAAATTTCAATTATCTATGTCAAATAGTGTCAGAGAAAATCGGGTGACAGGCGGACAGACAAACACCGAAGTAATCTTATTAGTGTTTCCTACAGAACACTAAAAAACAGACCGTATCGACTGTAAATCAGAGCTTGCAGGCATTACGATACTTGATTCAAAACCACAATTTAAGGAAAATATAGCATCTTTTTAAGGATGTTTCATTCCTGTTTTTTCATTTTCTCGTTTGACATAATTATTTTTGCTGTATGGTTAGTTTGGGTATGTATATATGGTAAATATAAGTTACATTTAAATACATTTTACAGAAATTAAAAAAAAAAAAATTAAAAGTTCTTTTACTATAATTAAGAAAATTTGACATGGAGTATAACAGCAAAATTGTATCTTATTATTAAGTCTATTTTACGAAAAATTGTGTTATTTCTAATCTAAACATACTTGGTAGCATTTCCAGCAGAAGCCCCAGGCCAATGAATAAGATATAAGTCTACATATTCAGTATCCAGCTTTTTAAGTGATTGTTGAAGTGTAAGATACGCCTTATCACCTTGGTCTTCAGGAGCTGAAACAAAACATATTTAGAATGTTAAGTTTCAAGTGATTTTTTTATATTGGAGTTCACTGAGGGTAGTAATATTTACATTGAAACACAATTAGTTATTTAACGTGACGTCAAAAATGGCCTGATTAAAATTTTAAAAGATTCTTTCGGAATATCACGAAAAGTCTAACCTAATGAAGGTCATAGTTTCAGCTAGAAAGAAAATAACACATGGGTGCGTCACCTGAATCTAGGTAAATTTTAATTTAAATTTCCCGCTATATTGTGCCTCCGCCAGAGGTCGGTGCTGGTGTCCGAGAAAGTTTGAAGTTTCTAGTAAACAGTCATAACCGTAACATGATCGCGATGTTGAAACCAAATGTGGAGTATAATCGAAGAGCCGCGATCATCCAAGGCGTTCCCGCTGAGCTTAACTCAGCAACTGAAATAATTCCGTTCTTTGGATACCTGAGATGCATATGACGTTGTGGTAAAAATGGCTTCAGAACAGTCCCACGAAGGTTCTAGTTTGCCTGCGAGGAAGAGTTACTTGAAAGAACGCATTACGAGGACCCCTGCAGTCGTCAAAACATCGCTGATTTCGGAGAACCATCCATATAAATCGTACACATTAAATATTCGATAGATGATCTCCCAGGCTGCCTGGACAAAGCCTCTTGCTTGCTGCAATTGGCTATTATATTCCTTGAAAAACGAGGCAGTGGGACGTATCGGATTCTTTTCTGACTTCTTTTAAAAAAGGAAAACTGCAAAAGAATTATTCGTATTTTTTTCAGTAAGATGGTGCACCGGCCTACACAAGCCATTTGGTCCAAAATTGACTCTCAGACAAGGTCAATAAGTTTTGGTCTAAGTTTTTCAGGCCTCCTGATAGCCCAAATTTCAATCTCTTAGTTGAGGTTAGTTCAGGTCTACACAAGCTATTTGGTCCAAAACTGACTCTCAGACAAGGTCAATAAGTTTTGGTCTAAGTTTTCCAGGTCTCCTAATAGCCCAGATTTCAATCCCTTGGTTAACTACGTATAAAGCGAACTTGAAAAGATAGCAAGTTCAGGCTTTCCAATGTGCTGTTGAGGCAGCATTAGCCGGTATAGATAGCGATGTATTACTGCGTGTGGGCTTACACTTCAGACAGAGAATTGGGGTAGTCATCCAAGCTAAAGGGGAAAATATTAAATAATTGTTCTCTATTGCTATTTGTTATAATTAATTTTTCGTGGCGTAAAACATAAGAAGATGATTTAATCGAACATCCATTGACATGTTCAGAACAGCTGTTTCCAAGATAACATTAGCCATTTGGATCGCCAATCTCCATCAGGAGACGGTGCGCTAAGAATAAGTTGAATATTTTCTTGGATTTAGACTGTTTTGTTTGTTTTAAGTATTTATTGTAATATTAAGTCTGTCTTGAAATAAGAGGTATTTGGCGAAATGATTTATTTTAGGTAGTGCTATAACATGTGAAAAATTAGTTTTTTTTATAGAAATAATAAAATATTTCTTACTTATTTCCCAATTTCTTAGAACAAATTATACATACGTAGCTTTGTTGTTATCCAAATATCTTTACGAGTAAGGTTATATTTCGGCAGTAATTCTTTTAGTGCTCTTCCAATTTCTTCTTCATTTCGGTACATTTTTGCTGTATCTAAAATTAAGTTATGCATATTTTAAATAACCATTTTATCTCACTATTTTGAATAAAAAGTGGCTTCATATACAAGTGTACGATTGGGGTAAAACCTTGCTCATCATAATATCGCAATTTCTCATAAAAACAGTTAAAAATAATCATGGACACGTATAACACGTAGGCTGAAACGTTTTTGGTCTGACACATAGATGTCGCCCTTTTCAAAAAATCCATATGATTTTTAGGAAGTACCAGCCTTCAAACGATACATGTCAAAATTTCATGACAATTCGACGATTAGTTTACAAGTTACGGTGGTTTTAGTGGACAACGGAAAAAATCGAATTTCGTGTGTTGATTAAACACTGTTTTTTGAAGGGAAAAAATACCGTGCAAGCAAAGCAATGGCTTGATAAGTGTTACGGGGACTGCCCCTGGAAAATCATTCATCATTTACTGATATACTGAAGTTCAACGCGGTCATACAGATACAAATGAACGCTCTAGACGCCCAAATCAGGTGTTTCCACCGGAAAACATAAAAAAAATCTGCAAAATTGTTTTGGATAACCGTAAAGTGAAATTGCGTGAGATAGCTGACACTCTAAAGATATCAAAAGAACGTGTGGATCATATTTTGCATGAACATTTGCACATGAGAAAACTCTGTTTGAAATGGGTACCGAGTTTGCTTACAGTGGACCAAAAACAACAACGTATTGATGATTTTGAGCGCTGTTTGGACCTGTTTAAGCGCAATAAAAAGGATTTTTCATGCGATATGTGACAATGGATGAAACATGGATCCACCACTACACACCGGAATCAAATCGGCAGTCTGCTAAGTGGACGGCAGCCGGTGAAAGCTGCCCGAAGCGTCCAAAGACACAACAGTCGGCTGGGAAGGTTTTGGTCTCTGTATTTTGGGATGCGCATGAAATAATTTTCATCAGCTATGTTGAGAAGGGAAAAACCATTAATAGCGAATATTATATAAAGTTATTGATGCGTTTGAAGGCAGGAATCGCAAAGAAACGGCCCCAAATGAACAAGAAAAGAGTGCTCTTTCATCAAGACAATGCACCATGTCACAAGTCAATGGTTACGATGGTAAAATTACATGAATTGAAGTTCGAATTGCTTCCTCGTCCACCGTATTCTCCAGATTTGGCCCCCAGCGACTATTATCTATTCGCAGACCTCAAGAAAATGCTCGCGGAAAAGAGATTTGGCTCCAGTGAAGAAGTTATCGCCGAAACTGAAGCCTGTTTTGAAAGCAAAGACAAATCCTTCTACAAGAAAGGTATGGAAATGTTAAAAAAGCGTTGGACTGCTTGTTTCGCTCTTGAATTTTCCATAAAAAATGTGTTTTAAGCAGCTAGACCAAAAAGTTTTCAGCCTACGTGTTACATGAGGATTTTTTTTTTCAGATATTATTTTTTCTAAATTCTGTTAATTTTATGAGAGTTACTAGAATATTTATAGCAAGTACTATTGGCATATTTAATTTTAGTAAATGAAGTAACGTGGTATCTACAGTAGTTTAACATTAAAATCGATTCTGAAAAGTAGCTGTTGACTGGCTGAGAGCCCGGTGAATCGTACCTTCATAGGGGATGAAGGATTACGAACGTAGTGTTGGTATGTTCAGTTGAAGGCCGTGTTCCGGAACACCGTTGCACTGTAAATCTCGAAACTGTAGAATCGTACACCATACATACCTAATGTTTCTTTATTTTCCTTTTTATTGTTAAAAGTAAATATAGGACTTAAGTATTGTTCAACACGACTTACATTGGTCAAGGAAGAACGTGTCCGCGATAATTCATTTTTGGTAGATGAGATTCTAGCGATTCAACAAAAAAATCGGTAGAGGGAACCTTTGTCTACGACGCATTTTAGTAAAATTGTCGGTCGAGTCCGAACTTTCGTCGAAGTTAGGTAAAATCCAAAATGTTGTTGGCGCGTCGGTTCGAGACATTCCTTCTTTGTTCCAATCTAAAGGGGCCTAAAATGATACATTCCGCGGCCGCTAAATATATTTAAAAGTCGGTATCGTTTGTGAAGAAGTGGGTAAATCATTTTAACGAGACGACTTGTCAAAATTTGGCTCGGTAGGAAAAATCCCTTCACCAAAGAATACATTGATGGGAAAAAATGTTCTCGAAACATATTTTTTCAAGAATACGAGCGGCCACTGTTTTACTTAACGGACTCGAGTAATAAAGGTTATGTAAAAATATTTTAAGAAAAGTTTAGATAGAAAGCGTTATTAAGTTGTGATATGTGTATTAAAACTAATCGGGCGAGATACCAATTCATAAACTGTGTGCATGTAGGAATAGTTTGTCTCTACTTATAAGATACTAACCGTGCCCGCGGCTCCGCTCGCGTGGACTTGATTCACTACTATCGTCACTGCTTATTCCTTATGTTACCTAACATAATAAAATATCTGCCATTATTTCCCCTTATTTCTCCCGTTATCTCTACATAATTTTCATTATCTAGGCTTATCTCTGCTCATCTCCCATTATTTCTCCTTATCTCCCATTATTTCTCCTTATCTCCCATTATCTCACCTTATCTCCCATTATCTAGGCTTATCTCGACTTATATCGCAATATTTCTCCTTATCTCCCATTATTTCTCCTTATCTCCCATTATCTCATTATAACTCCCATTATCTAGACTTATTTCTGCTTATCTCCCATTATTTCTCCTTATCTCCCATTATTTATACTTATCTCTCATTATCTCACCTTATTTCAAATTATCTAGGCTTATATCGAATTATATAGAACATATGTATAAATTTATAAAAACACGGAGATCGGATAAGTGGTTCTCAAGTGATAAACGCACTAACGGACAGACAGACAGACAATCAGAGAGACGTTGCATTTTATACATATAGATAGATAACCTGGCCAGAGAACATATGTATGTTTTAAAAAAAATCACCGGATAAGTGGTTCTCCAGTGATAAGCGCACTAACGGACAGACAGAAAGACAGGCAGAGAGACATGCAGACAGACAGATAGAGAGACGTTGTATTTTATATATATTATATAAAGAAGATTATAGATAACCTGGCCAGAGAACAAATGTATGAATTAAAAAAAAAAAACACGTAAATCGGATAACTGGTTCTCGAGTGATAAGCGCACTAACAGGCAGACAGACAGACAGAGAGACGTTGCATTTTATATATATTATATTCTTTGCTACATGACATTGTTCCATATTTAATGCTTTAGGCAGTGTATTGCAAGAGAACGCGCTAGCAGCAAACTTTTCTCCGACTTGATTCACTATTATCGTCATTGCTTATTCCTTATGTCACCTAACGTAATAAAATATATCCTATAACCTGGCCAAAGAACATATGTATGTTTAAAAAAAAGCACGTAAATCAGATAAGTGGTACTCCAGTGATAAGCGCACTAACGGACAGACAGAGAGACGTTGCATTTTATATATATTATAGATATTGCTACATGATATTGTTCCATATTTAATGGTTTAGCTTGTTTTAAAAAAAAAGCACGTAAATCGGATAAGTGGTTCTCCAGTGATAAGCGCACAAACGGACAAACAGACAAACAGACAGAGAGACGTTGCATTTTATATATATTACAGATGTAATAAAATATATATCTATAACCTGGTCAGAGAACATATGTATGAATTTAAAAAATCACGTAAATCGGATAAGTGGTTCTCGAGGGAGGGATAAGCGGACAGACAGACAGACAGAGAGAGGTTGCATTTTATATATATGTTATAGATATAGATTATTAATATTATATAACCTGGCCAAAGAATATATGTATGAATTTAAAAAAAGACATGTAAATCGGATAAGTGGTTCTCGCGTGATAAACGCACTAATGGACAGATAGACACACAGAGAGACATTGCATTTTATATATATTATAGATTATAGATATTCGCTGCTACATAATATTGTTCCATATTTAATGGTTTAGGCTGTGTATTGTAAGGGAACGCTCTAGCGGTAAATTTTTTTCGGACTTCATTCACTATTATCGTTACTGCCCATTCCTTATGCTACCTCTCGTAATAAAATATAGCCTATAACCTGACCAGAGAATATATATATGTATGTTTAAAAAAAAAAGTACGTAATCTTAACAGGTTGTAAAAAATTGATATTTAAGCATCCAATAGATTACATATTTTAATATATCGTTTTTGAGAAAAATTAATCCAGCTTGGAGATAGGTCAAACATGTAAAATTCATAAACTTTAACAAGTGCCATATTTTGAGTTAGACTATAATTTAAAATATAGACTTGGAATTTAAAAATCTTATATTACTTACCTATAAGTCGATATCCTGCTGCTAAAGCTTTATCTAAAACATCTCTGGTGTGGTCTGTTCCTCTAATGTAGGCAGTTCCAACTATGGAACAATAAAAACATTATTACTTACATAAAAGTAAAATTGTTATAGGTGTATTAACAATAGTTTGACTTACATCCCACTAAAGGCATCAAGTCTCCACTATGAAGCTGATATCGCGTAAACTGATCAGCTGCATGTGTTCCTTTTAATAGGATCGCTGCTGTCACAAGAGTTTGGAAAATATATGTAGACATTCTGATATATGTATTTTTTAGAACCGATATGAAACGTCCAACTAATATAAATATTTACGACTATCTGCCAAAGCTTTTATATTATTTTTTTCTTTTTAATTTTTGGTAAAGGATGACTCAAGGTTATAAGTCTTTACCCTATTTAAACGAATTCGAAATTATTTATATAACGAGCGGGATAATTAAAAAGATATCTCTAAACATTCTATTTTATTACAAAAATAAAAGATAGTAAATTCGCTGTATCACTAAGATAGTCCTACGGAGGATGAAATAAGCTTCTTTCCTCTTTTACTAAATACAGGATGTCCATAAATAAGTTCAGATTTGTGCGGCTTATTGAGCGACTGTCAAGGCGAGAAAGGCAAGGTGGGGCATAGAGCTGAACTCCAGTTATGTTAAAGCATTTTGTAGGAGTGAAACGTGCTTTTCGTGTGTCAAAATTTCACATTTTATCATTTCTCCAGCTTAAATGAAACAGAAGTAGAGTTAAGTGGTTAAAAAATGGGTGCAGAAGACGGAAAGAAACATATTTCACTTTAAGTAAATTTTGGACGGAAACGTGTAATACCTTCAATTGTGAATTCCCAATAATCCTGACCTCTCAATAAGTAAACGATGAAGGGTCGTTCGTAGCAACGTATTCAGGTTGCCATAAACATCTTCCCTACGCTCTTTTGTTTACATTGTTGCAAAAGTATATTTTTCGTAAAACATCCATAATATAAAAGTTTTAGGCAGTGGCAAAAAATATACATTCTTTTATTAGTCTAATATCCCCTATAGTCACGAGCCGTCACAGTTAAAATTTTTCAAAACTTACAAATTAAATGTTCACCTCCAGGTTATTAAAACAAAATGAACGTGATTCATTCACAGCCAACTTTTTTGTTATAATTTTTATAGATTTTTCGATTTCTTATTGGTTATATTATTGACACGTTCAGTGTTTTATTGAAAATATTAGTGTAATGTAGTGTGTTTGTGTGTGTCGTTAATTTGTTGCACAAGTAGTAGCAATTTCTTTCATTTTCAATAATTTTTAAAAATAGTAGCATCATCTGTGATAGTTCAGGAGTTGAAAAAAGCATTTTTTGCCCTTTTCGAAACTTTAGATACTTGCGATTTCTACGGTATACGTGTTTTCTTAGCCGTAAAACTTTTAGCATTTGTGCATAATTTGTGTATTTACAAAATGTTGTGTAATAAGAAAGCATTCTTCAGAATTAATTAGGTAAGCAATATATTTTTATCTAGGGAATGCTAATTAAATGACCTCTTCCATAAGCTAGGACCGGTGTGTTCTCCGGCGCATTCACCCTTATATTTAGTTATTAATTTCCTGATAAGACTTAACTAGTGGCCTAACCACGTTCAGGAGGGCGAGGAGAACATATACAAAATTTAAAATTAAATCGCTTTAACCACTTTGAAGCTCTATACGAACTGCTGTAAATTGGTTTACGCAAACAAGTTTGAAAAAATCAGAAAAAGAAACTGTAAGGGTCGATATTTAAGTTATATAAATTATTACATCCTGAATAATATTAATTCGTCATTAATGTAGGGTTATAGACCTGGTTATCCAAGGTGCACAGGCCAGTTATTTATTTTTATATCCTCTTCTTGCATTTACATCAGTAGTTAAATACGTTACGAGTTTATAAAAGCTCCAATAAAACAATTTTGTGACAGTTTTTAACAACAGGCCTTGCCATTAAAGAAAACCACCATTTTACATCACTGTAGACAAAAGAGCCCAGAGGCGATGGGTATAGCTATGACACTTAATTATCTATTTTAATAGATCTTGTTCGTCCCGCCAAATTCAAGTGACTATAAACATCTTCCCTACGCTCATTTGTTTACAGTGTTGCAAAAGTATATTTTTCTTAAAACGTCTATAATATAAAAGTTTTGGGCAGTGGCAAACAATATACATTCTTTTATTAGTCTAACATCCCCTATAACCATATCGAAAAATTTTGAAAAAATATTCTCCACAGAGTGTAGACTGAACGAAAATGATCTTTTACTAACTTATCTGGTATATAAAAAAACAAAAATGTCAAGGTCATCAGTTTGCATCAAAGATCGGAAACAAACTTTGTTGAAAACTCTTTTGGGATTATTTTGTGAAGCCATTGATTAGTTTATACTTTCATAAATTTTTATTTTAAAAGAAATCAACGTACGGAACAGTAACTGCGCAAGTTCGACTTGCGACTGGTCGGTTATTTGTTATAATTTTTAGATTTCTTATTAGTTATTTTGTTGATGACAGGTTTAGTGTTTTACTGAAAATGTTAACGTAACATAGTGTGTGCGTGTGCCGTTATTTTGTTGCAGAAGTAGTAGCCATTTCTTGCATTTTCATTAATTTTTAAAAATAGTAGCATTATGTGTGATAGTTGAGGAGTTGAAAGAAGCATTTTTGCCCTTTTCGAAAGTTTAAATACTTTCAGTTTCTACGGTATACTTGTTTTCTTAGTCGTAAAACTTCTAGCATTTCACATAATTTGTGTATTTACAAAATGTTGTGGTATAAGAAAGCATTCTTCAGAACTAACTAGGTAAGCAATTTATTTTTATCTAGGGAATGCTAATTGAATGACCTCTTCCATAAGCTAGGACCGGTGTGTTATCCGGCGCATTCACCCTTATATTTAATTATTAATTTCTGGTTATAATAATATGTTTATAGAACTTAACTATTCGCCTAGCCACATTCAGCAAGGAAGCAATGAGGATCTTACCCATTCAATACGACATCTGCACACGAGGTGCATTTTTAAATCTGTCATAAGCGTCGGTGTAAATTAATATTACAAATTTTCTTAAAAATGAACACCAAAACTTTTTCTTTTCATGAAAAAAAAAAAGACTGTGTTTACAAGCGTAAAAGTCGCCTGCAAAAGGATTTAAATGTAGTTTTTCATGCAATTCCAAAAGCGAATGAGGGTTATGTAAATATTACTGATACATTTGGGCAAGTGGAAAAAGTTGACGGACTGAAAGTGTGTTGGGGCGATCAATAACACAGTTATGTTCCGATAAAGGAGTTAAACAGATTTATTTCTGTTTAAGATACAGTGTTGGTGCCCAGTCCATGGTATACGCAGTAGTCTACGATAACGACACATCTCAAACGACTTGAGTCTTGAGCAGTCCCTTTCTTTAAGCGTTCATGTCTCTGCCGCATACAGTAAAAGAGAAAAAACTAGAGAATGTAGGAGGCGAATTTTTATTGTTTTAGATATATTGCGATTGCACCAAATATTTAAAACGAATTTGTTCAGGTCTTTTGTGTCAAATTCTGTCATATGTAAGTTTCTAGTGGTGCGTTTGTAATGAAAGAAACATGATTTCGGAATCTGCTCAAAACCGTATATGTTTCTATTTACTGTTAAGCACTATCTGTATTTTTACAGGGAAAGTTTAGGCAGACTAATTGAATAAAGTATTTAAAAAAACATAGTTAAATAAAAAATTATTACTTACGTCCAACTAAAGGCATCAAATCACCACTACGCAATCGAAACTTCTGATCTTTAGGCAATACTTCGTCAGCATTTAGCCTGACAAATAACACCGCTGAAGCCACGAACATTAATTTGAAAGTCATGTTGCAAAGAAATGTTACAATAAAATAAACCACTTTACTCTAGTAATAGGTCCTTTTATATTGATTTATAGTATTTTGGAAAAGGGATGAACTCCCGAGGTTATCTCATTTCTGATTAAATTTATGCAAGTTAAGAATGGTTCATATAACAACTCATTGGTTTAAATAAACACATCTTCTTTACCAGATAAATTGTGGAATGATACTCGGTAAATAATAGAAATAATATAATAATTTGAGAAAGTACAGGATGTTCAAACTTATACTGAAAATCATTTTCTGCAGTAGCTTACTATATATATATATATATATATATATATATATATATATATATATATATATATATATATATATATACGAGGGCTATTTTTTTCAACCTCCGATCATGTCTGTAAACAGCCAGCCGAGTGCTAGAAGGCAGGAATGCTCGGAAGCCGACTGCGCATCTCCCCCACTATAACCTCTACCACTTTCAACGTCATTAGGCCATTTTGAGCTGAATTACAGGCACGTAAACATGGCTGCTACAATTGATTCTTCCGCCAAGTGCGAGTTGCCTAGTGTAATTCGGTTTCTTCAGGCAGAAGGGAATAGTGCAGTGGAAATTGATCGAAGATTGAGCCGAGTATATGGCGAAAACTTTTTTTTTAGTAGCAACGCCTGTCCTCACAGTGCTGCTGTAACCCAATAGCTCCTTGAACAATTTCGAGGGGAAACTCGGGGAACACCCGGCGTATAGCCCCGACTTAGCGCCGACCTGAATAAGTGGCTAGGAGGGTAGAGCTTTTAGATTAATGAGGAGTTTCAAAACAACGTTAAGGCCCATTTCAACTCACTGGGGCAACATCCTATGAAGAGGGAATTATAAAGCACGTCCATATATATATATATATATATATATATATATATATATATATATATATATATATATATATATATATATATATATAAGTTGGATTGAATTCTTTCTTGAACCTTGGACTTTCGGACTCTTCTCGTAGTAACTCAATAGCAAATAATAAATAAAAAAAAACACTTAAACAAACCAAAGGATGACTTTCGTTCCCAATACAAATCTAAAGTTATTTTAAAAAATGTGACCGTCTTAGTAACACCTTTTAAAGAATGTTAAGTGTGTCTTCGTTTCAACCCACACATGTAAGTTTTCATATATATTTTGAGTGTATTTTTATTATTATTTTCACCTTCTACATTGTATTATAAGTTTAAGAATTTTATATATTCATAATTAAAAAAATTTGTGCGTCCTATTGAATATCCAAAACAGAAAATTTCAATTTTTAGATGAACTGAAGAAGCCTGAAAATCGGGCGAAACGTTTTCAATAAATTCTAACTAGAACATGATGTAATTTCTCTATCCTTAAAACAAAAGAACCATAAAGCCCAAGAAATTGAATATATATATATATATATATATATATATATATATATATATAGCATTTTTTAATTTTAATTGAAAAATTTATACTAGTAAACAAAAAATAGTATGTGTCAAATATTTCTCGGCATCAGCTACCATATAAATTTAGATTTTTAGAGGTTTTAGGGCTTTTTACTGTTCCGTATAGAACACTTATGAGATTACTTGGGCGTCTGTCCGTCTGTCTGGCCGTCTGTCACACCCGATTTTATCTGAAACTAGTTGACATAGAAAGTTGAAATTTGGCACAAATATATCACTTTTTTTTTTAAATTTTTGTTTGTCCTGTCTAGAATTCTGGAAATTTATAAATAAATAAGTTCGTAATTTATCGCAAACTTTTTGAATACCCTATATATTTCTTTTTTCCAAATGCTTATTTTTTTTTGACGTAAAAAGTTCAAGATCAAATTTAGTCATATACAAATGATTTGTCGTTTTATTATCGGGAACGGCGAATGTCTTAAGTGTTTTCTCAAAAGTTTTATTTACAATTTTTATATATAAGTATTTGATAAATTTAGAACAATTTAATAAATATTAAACTGCTCAAGTGCAAGTTGAACTTGCGCAATTAGTGTTCCGGACCATGATTGCGTTTAAAATATAAGAAAATCCTTACCTAGGCTCAATTAATTAGGTCCCTAACATCTTAAGGTCAAATATGTATTTTCACGTGTTTTCTTAGTTAATAATATATAATAGTTATAGCATCTTAGCTATCTAATTGCGAATAAATTAATCTCAGAATCCAGTGCTAAAAGTTTAAAACAAACATTTCTTCCATTAAAAACAAATAAAATAAAATTATTTTCACTCGTTACCTAATGCTTAAAGCAGTAGATATCACTCAATTCACAGCTTTCGACGAAATAAACCTTTACCGTTTTGGCGGGCAACTAGTTTTTTTTTTATACCAGATAAATCACCAAACGTAATGCACTGGTGATAATTTTCGCTAAACCTACACTTTATGGAGACTAATCCAGAATTTTATCAAAATTTTTTGATCAATACTTTTCGAGATAGGGTCGGTGGATAGGGGTATTTGGCCATTCTTTTAAATATGATACAAAGAAAAGTATGCGCAATCATATATATATTTTTGAACTCGCGTTTTCACAAGCTTTAATTTGACACCCCTCTCGATGACCTGATAAATTTTTTTTTCAACTTCCGATTCTCTTTCTCTGCAGTCTTCTATACCATATGGAATGTAGTGGCCTCTGATACGTCCCACGTAAGTTGTCGCCGATATACTCTATCCTGAGTTTCATTTATAAGGTCATGCAATGATCGTCCTGTTAATGATTTAAGCTGGTCTATCCACCTTGTCGGAGATCGACCACGTTATCTCCTACCCTCAAATTTACCTTGGATGACCAGCTTTTCTAGATTTTCTGGGCCTCTTCTCATAACAGGTTGGATGATAGTGGATAGTCTTCGTTTAATGTTTAGTTCTCTTAAAATGGATATATTTGTTCTGTGTTGGTCCCATGTAATGTTAAGCATTTTTCTTCAGCAAAACATTTCCGTAGCTTCGATCTTTTTTCTCTCCTTTTGCCTCATCATCCAAGATTTGCACCGTACATCAGTATTGGGAAAATCATCAGCCTTATTTTAACTTGTACGGAGACTTTACTCTCCTTCCAGAGTATGTTCAGCTTCCTAACTGCCACTTCTTCGCCACCGTCTTCTATTTCCGCATCGGTGGTACCTTTGCCCGTAATCGTGGATCCCAAGTATGTTTACGTATCCACCACTTCAAAACGATCTAGTTGTACATTTGGTCTGTTGTTATTCTCTCGGTAGATAATCATTATTTTTGTTTTCGATGTGTTCAGTTCAAGGCCGAAATTCTTACTTTCTTCTTCAACTTTGTGAATGAGGTCCAGAATTTCGTACTCGCCCTGGAGGACAATATCGTCAGCGAAGCGAAAATTATTTATTTTTTGTCCGTTGATGGAAATATATCAGCGTCTTCCATCACTCTCCTCATGATGCATTCTCCATAGATATTAAAAAGTTGTGTAGATAGTATGCAGCCCTGTCTTACACCTCGTTTGGGTTGAAACTCTTTTGATAATGTACCTTTTAGTCTTACTGCCCCGATATTATTTGCATATAAATTAATTATGATGATCAGGTACTCCAACTTCTTTAAGAACCAATCACAATTTATTCCACTTGACTCGATCGAAAGCTTTCTTGTAGTCTATGAAACATATGTATATTAGGATGCTAAATTCTCTAGACTTTTTAATGGGTTGCCATAGGTTAAGTAAGTCAGAGGTGTCAAACTCAATTTTGCAGAGGGCCATATATTAAATTTAGAATGTGTAGGCGGGCCAGATTCAAATAAAAAAAATGTACTGAATTATTATAACATTTTATTTATTTAATTATATAGTATATACTACTTCTAAAAAACATGATTCTTCTTTCTGTGACACATTGCGATCGTTGATTGATACGTCCTGGGGGCCGGATGCGGCCCGCGGGCCGTATCTTTGACATCCCTGAAGTAAGTGCTCTCTTGCTCTTTCTCATTTTCGTGGTCAATTTTATTGTTGGGCTTTTGAAAAGTGACGTCATTTTTAGTTCTAGCTTTTCCGATACGGCAACGAATTTCCTGCATTGTTCGTTTATCATGGTACCTAGATATGAATATTGTGGAGTTCTTTGTATTTGTCGATTGTTAACCATCAACAAGGTAGCAGGAGACTTGCTGATTACCATGTACTTTATTTCGCTGATATTAAGTTCGATGCCGTATCGATTACTGACTTCGTTAATTTTTGTCATAAGATCTTGTAGACTCTTTAAGTTATCAGCCATAACCGCCGTATGTTATTTATTCGCTCCCCATTAAGCAGTATTCCTTCATCAGCTTCTTCCAGTGCCTCTCTGCAGATTTGTTCATAGTATATATTAGTCCACGCTCAATCGATATTGTTTCTGAGCGCTCCCCTTCTGTTTTAATAAATGCCATCTGGTTCCAGTAGCGGTTGCCAATAATCCGCAGATCCTTTCCATCTAGCCCAAGGTCTTTCAGAATTTCGACCATTTTGTGATTTGGACTCTATCAAAGGCCTTTTGATAGTCCATCAGGCACAAATATACGTCACAATTGACGTCTCTACATCCCTGAATCAAAACCTGCATAGAAAACAAAGCCTCTCTGGTTCCCATGGCATCACGAAAACCGAATTGTGTAGCTGACATGTTTTCTTCACACAACTTCTATATTCTTCTGTGAATGATTTTCAGAAATGTTTTTAAAAGATGGTTTATGAGGCTAATTGTACGATATTCTCCGCATTTTTAAGCGCCTGTATTTTTTGGGATCGTTATAAACTTAGACTTTAACCAGCTTTCTGGTATTCTGCCTAAATCATAGATTTTATTGTAGATCACCGCAAGCCACTTAATTCCATCCTCATCAAAGAGATTAAGAAACTCCCCATGGAATTCATCGGGACTGGTGACTTTTCCATTTTTTAGTTGATTTATTGCAATGCGTATTTCATCGGTGGTAATAGAGGACCCAAACAAGTCTATGACCATTGTGGCTGATCTGGTCTTACATCAGAAAACAATTCTGTAATACAGTCTTGCCATATCTTCAATAATCTAGGTTTTGTGAATTATTTGATCGACTTTTTGATTAGTTCCTCCTGTGAATCCGCAGGACATATACTTAGTCATCTGGGTCAAAAAATTCGATTTTTGGATTATTACAATTAGTATGAAATCTTAAGAATATTTGCTGTAAGTTTCATAAGGATCGGTTAAAAACTGAAGTTAAGTAAGTTTAAAAGTGCAGCTGCTCTCGGGTCAGCCTTCGCCGACCTTAATTCGATTTTAATGTATTTTAAACTTTTTGTTTTATATTATAATACAAAGAGATTCTTTAATTGTCCTTCTTAGAAGGGGCAATGCATTCACATATCTTATTCTAAGATTCTATATTCGAAACTGGGAGTTTGTTCAGTACCGTTGTATAGTTCGATCCTAGCAGTTCATTGTCGGCGAAATGCACGGTTAAAGTGGACAGAGAATGAGTTGACCTGGCCCAGCGATAATTGCTACAAAGTTCAAAAGAAGCTAGAATACGTCGTAAATAAGAACAAATTAGTGTTCTAAAAGATCAAATAGCTGATGAAAATTCAGTTCATGGCTCTGGAGTTGATTCATTTACAGGTAAAATTTTTTTTTTTTCATTACGGTTTTGTAACCTTATTTTTCAAATCTAAAACTTTAAATTACTTTTTCTTGAAAACCGCTTGGCGGTGTGCAAGATATCTCAAGAATCACTGAACCGATTTTGATTAAATTTGGTACATATTTTCTCTATACATGTTGCTTGCAAGAACTTTATTTTTAGTTAGCAAAAATGTAAAACGTGGTTGTCGCTTTTTTTTAACCCAATGTTATTTGATTAATTTTTTTAATCTTTCGTCCAAAGACAAGATTGATCCTTTAGAAAACTTATTTCTCTGGAAATTATTATTTCAGATGATCCAGCTCCCAGTAATCGTGCACATCGCAATGTTCCTTTAAAAATGGGGTCGGTTCTGGGCTCTCACCTTGCCCTTCTGCCTTATGCGTTCACGCAATAAGCCAAACTATGAAATTATTTAGGGGATACTCTATTAATATATTTTCGAAATTCCATAAGAAATGTCCAGTTCATAATAAATATAGACTGTTCGTTTAAATAGCGTTTTATTGAATAGCTACCCGGACATAAAGTTAATCCAAAACATATTATAACGAAATTTATTAAAAACTCAAATAATTTTATATATTATAACATTTTTATAGAATGGTGTCAGGATCTCTAATATATTTCTTATTTGTAGAAAAATTACTCAAAGCATTCATATCTTCCTCAGGAATGATGAAATTTAAGTCAATATTTTCGTCAATGTGCTGCTTGGACGTTGCTTTAGGGATAATAGCTATTTGTTGTTGGAGGGCCCATCTTAATAACACCTAAAATCAAAAAAAGAGCTTAAGCAGAGAAAGGGCTTCGAAGACATATATAACATAAACCTGACATTTCGTTTATTATCGATTACTGACTTCTTTTTTTTTTGTCATAAGATCTTGTAGACTCTTTAAGTTATCAGCCATAACCGCCGTATGTTATTTATTCGCTCCCCATTAAGCACTATTACTTCATCAGCCTCTTCCAGTGCCTCTCTGCAGATTTGCTCAGAGTATATATTAAACAATAGTGAAGACAAAACACAACCCTGCCTTACTACACGCTTAATCGATATTGTTTCTGAGCGCTCCCCTTCTGTTTTAATAAATGCCATCTGGTTCCAGTAGCGGTTGTTGCTGCAATTTTCAGATTCTTCTAGGTCAAGGACTATGAAAAGGACGTTTAACACAATATGTACAAAGAAATCGCTCTAACACCATTCTCCTCATCCCTTATCTTCTTATATGTATGACCGTAAATAATTATGCTTCAACTTTGTTGATTACCTAAACCAAAAATCAAGAAAAATTCTCATAGTGATATAGAAAATAAGCAAAATTCAGCGACCCCTATCTATTCCTTTCAGTGATATCGCTTAAAAACTATAGGTTCCATTCCTACATCAAGTTTTATATGCATACCAGATTTCAAATCGATATTTAATTTCGTTCGAGAGTTATGATGTCAAAAGATCGACATACAGAGAAATCTATAGACAGGCAAACCGAATATACTATATCGCCTTAGCAAGGAAAGAAAAAAAAGAATAGTGTAATCAGAGTATACTTGTATATAATTTAAAGAAAATTTTTTAGGGTTCAGGAAAATACTAGGTTTGTGGGTACTGATGACTACACTGTGTTACGATTCGGTAAACCTTAGTCAGTAAATTTTTAATTTTTCGGTGTTTTAAGGTAGTTCACTCGAGACAATCGGAGCCAAAAGTATAGTCCGATAATAAATACAAAAAGTTTAAAATACTCAATGGCAGAATATTTTATTTTTGTGGGGACTGTATTCGATACACGGAAACTTTTATATGCAGACGCATACTTTTAATGAAAATAAATGTGGCAACGCTGCCAATGCGTATATCAAATGCTCTATAGAATGACGTTTATATAGGCTATTATACTTTGTATATGCTTAGTGTTTAGGCCGTATTACTTCTATTGAAAATAAAAAAAAAATATAATTTAAAAAAAAAATGCCTTTTGATTATAATCAATTGCGATATAAAGGCAAATTTGCAAAGGAAAGCTCATCAATAAACCCCCTGAGAAACATACAAGATCTCATATGGCAAGAAAAGATGAAATAAGAAAGCAAAGAGCATCAAGAGCTAATTTGCCTGCAACGAAAAAACTATTGGTTAGAAATAAAGCGGCAACGAGAAAAAATAAAGAAAAATATGAAGGGGAACAGCATAACTCAAATTGTGGACTGCAGGTGGACGTTTATCATACTGGTGACATTATTAATTGTCAGGCGTTAACTAATATATTGAATAATGTTTCAATTACATCCGAGGGCTGTGGCTTAGTGTATTTCGATTTAGAAACATTATCAGTATAGCTGATATTTTGCAAATAGCGGTGAAATATCGGGATAAAACATTCAATGTTTATATTAGGCCTACGCAACCGATTAATTACCACGCTTTCACAGTTACGGGCTTAGAACGTATTAATGGCGACCTGTATTTATATGGTAAACCTATCAAAACAATCACTCTAAAAGATGCATTCATTTCATTCCCACAGTTTTTAAATTTTTCTCCAAAACCTCGCATACTTGTTGCTCATAGTGCACGTTTTGATTCGTTCCATTTAATTCAAGGTATAATTAATTTTGCAATGATTGAGGATTTTAAAAATATTGCTGGTTTTTCAGACACAATAAGTCTTCTTAGAAAACGCTTTCCTGACCGAAAAAGTTCAGAAATGTGTAAGCTTGAAAAGTTAGCGCATGACTTATTGCAAATAGCACCAAACGAAAAATTCCATGAGGCGATATATGACGTTAAAATCTTTGAGAATTCGGCAAATGGGTTTTTGAAGAGAGAAGATTTAATTACAAATCACGTATTGTATTAAGAGTGCGTCATGGAAAAACTAATATTGCCATCATTAATGCCATTAAAGTGTTATTTCAGATCTTATGATTAAAAAAATTGCATCTGAATGCATAACTTTGAAAGATCTAAAAAGTTCTTATGATTAATTGGATTCTACAGGAATAGTGCAATTATTATCTAGTCGAAAAGACAGTGGGAAACCACGTGTAACCAAAGATACGCGAGTAGTAAATAAAGTAATTAATTAGTTTACAAATAGTTTATAGTACTTTATTTATCACTAGTATCAATAATTATTTTTTTAGTTTTATGGAGAAGATTTATAAAGTCGTTTTTTTTATATATATTTAAGATTGTTATCAATTGATATGCAACAGTGTTGATAAATAAATATAATATCAACTTAAAATATTGAAAAATTGTTGAACATATTTTTGTTAAATATAAATCTTTTAAATACTAAAGAAAAAAAAAATAATAAATATCAAGATACAAATTCAAATTTTTAATGAATACATTTAATATTTTTATTTGATGATTATAGATAAAGTTGATAAGTATATTGTGTTTATTCAATAAATTGTTCAACCTACAAATGAATTTCTGTTTAAAAGTTAACCATTTTAAATGCTGTTTGATTGTTGGCACGTAAAATATGACGACGTAAAGCGTTGTCAAATTGTGATATTTGTCCCTTACTACGTGGTTATTCTGTTAAACAATTATCAACTTTAAATATTTACATTTTTTTAACAAATCGATAAATTATTTTTATTTAAAAATTTTTCTAATTTTTTTTTTACCAAATATTAGTTTTTAAAAAAATTCGTAAGAAAAGTTCTTAAGATATACACGAAACTATGCCTTTTTTATACCTTATTGGCCTATTGCATGTTAATTATGTGCACTATAATTATGAATATTTCGCTTCGCAATCGGTCAATTTTTTTTTTAATTAAATGAAAAACATTTAGATTAACATCAAATTTCAATTTCATCAAATTCTTAAGAAAAGTGGATTTACGAATGAACTACCTTAATTTCGAAGAGTAAAAATCCTTGAAGATGCCCTCGTGCGAATTGTAGGCGAAGCGTCGGAAAATCACGCCAATTTAACACGATCTAATCCCAATAAACACGATTCAACATTAATAGTGGACTCCAGGAAGGGCGACTAGAAACGATGAGTATCGATTTGATTGAAAGTAAGTGTTGTCAGATTTCTAAAATATATAATATTCAAATGGTTCATCGACTTCCGCAATATCATTAAAACTCTGATCTAATGAAATAAAATTATCGTGCATCGTTTTAGCTAATAAAGAACGTAAATAACATTATATTTACAAGAAACAGCTGACTATTTTCCGAATGTGTACTCCAATAATTTATAATAACCACACATATTCTCACCTATCAAAATTAACAAATATAAGTCTGTATCTGCAGCCGGTTTTACTAGCAGAACCCGTGCGATCATTTAGAATTTTATGGGCGCTGCAAGGACACGGGATATCGTAATTTTTTTTGCATAAAAGAGCATTGGAATTCTGTCCAGTGTTTTCTACTTGTTCTTACCGACGTTGCAGTTTCTAATGGATCATTTATTTGGCGGAAAACGATGTAATGTACTCTGTCTATTCTTTCTTGAATGGGTCCAAAACCATACATTTTCAGTCACAATATCCATGAACTCGAAATCGGATCATGTCAACAAGTTTCGTTAACCTATTTTCACTACGTTGGGATTTTAGAATCTTTGGAACAATGATACTATACATCGGTTATCACCACTACACCACTTTATTTTTACCCTTGGCGTACGTTTCTCTAATCAAGATCAGTATCGGTAATTGACTGACCCTAAGATTAAACTATTTATATTAAAATTGTGATTTACTTTAGAGAAATCAATTAATCCCAGAGGTTGTTTTAGTTCCGATCAAGCACTCTGTACATAGAACTGTAAGGTTACTTAACTAGAACTAAACCGCTGTCTCTGATTAGTCGGTTGTACTCGTGTAATCTTAAGTTTAGTCAATTATCGCTTCCGATGATGTTCACATGATTAGCGAAACGCACTTTGAGAGTAAGAATAAAGTGTTTGGTGTAATAGTGGTAACTTTTTGTAGGTTAATTTGTTTTAACTGCCTATCCTGAAGTGGGAATAGAGTACGAGGAACTAAATAATTACTATAACACCAAACAAACCACAATAAATGTATGAAAAAATCTAAAAAATAAAACTAATAAGAAAACATACTTGAGAGGGAGTTTTTCCTAATTTTTTAGCAATTTCTGCAACTGTGGGGTCATCCCTTAGATTTTGATTGCGAGATCCACCCAGAGAAGAATAAGCTTGTAGCAAAATACCCTCTTTGCGACAAAAATCTAGCAGGTCTTGGGGATGGTAATGGGGATGCCATTCAACCTAAAAGAAGTAAAGGCAGATTGTAATTTTTATTGAATAAAAGCACAGTGTATACAGAGTACAGTCTATGCTTTTTCTAACAGCCCGTATATATTTACGTTATAGAGTTTTCAGTTGTTTCACTTTTAAACATATCTACGATTAAATGGAATAACAGAGCTGGCTTTTCTTATATTTACCTTGGTTCAACGTACATAGTCACTATGGCGTAAATGTAAAAAATTATTGGAAGAAGTAGAAGAAGGGTAGATCTTTATGTTATTACATTTTATTATAACAATATTAACATAATTTAAGAAATAAGAGACCAGAACAAATTAAGAAAACGAATTTTGTTCACAGCACAGAATTATAACAGGAAAATTAATGTCGCGAAAACTAAATGTCTAACAATCGCTAATGAACCAGTACGGTGCAAGCTAGAGTTGGAGAACGAAATATTTCAACAAGTGACGTCTATCTCAGAATTCTGGTAACTAGTTATGATGTAGTCAAAGACGTAATATGGAGAAATAAAGATCTAAACATAGCTAGTAAAGTAAAAATAGATAAGAGCTGTGTGAGATCAATACTTGCCTACAGTACAGAAACAAGATCGGACACACGGAAAACTAAACAGACACTCAGAACTAATGAAATGAAAATATTAAGAAGTATAGCAAGCAGAACATTAGCAGATAAAATAAACAATAGAACCATAAGAGAAGAGTTTGGCGTGGAGGACATAGTCAGATGGGAAAGAAAAAGAAGAAGAAAGTGGAGAGAACATGTGCAACGAATGCACGATGACAGAATAAGATATGCATGATTAGCACACCACATGGAAAGAGACCAAGAGAAAGACCTCCAAAACGATGGAAGGACAGCTAGACTTCCACCTCTCAAAAAAAAATCCCGAAGTAGAACAGGTCACTGACCTACAAATAAGAAGAAGAAGAAGATTTTTGTTCATTTTATTTAGCTATCATTTTGTTGTTGGTATGATATTAAAGTGGACAGGAGGTCATTCACCAAATTCAGAAGCCAAAATGTATATAGTTATTTACATAATGGCTCCATCAGAGAAGTGAGGGAAAGATTTTTAGAACTACTGAGAATTCAGCTACGCGACGATGTATAAATGCTACCTTTTAAGTTTTTACAAAAGTAACGAAAGAAAACATTTTTTTTTGGTACAAATTGTTTTATTGTTGCATGCGTTCGAACCAATTTTCGAAACATTTTTTCTGAAGTTGGTACCTCAAAAACATCGTTTTGGAAGGATTCAATAGGTGTAGAAAATCGCTGTCCACGCTTTTTTTTGACATTCGGGAACAAAAAGAAGTCGTTAGGCGATAAATCAGGTGAATACAGGCAATGCGCCATTAATTCGATGTTTTCCTCCGTTAAATAATCAATTGATTGGGGTGCTGTGTGGAGCTGACATTGTTATGATGAAGAATGATTTGACGTTTTCAGTTGGTTTTCCTGATTTCATCGATTACTTGTGGCAAATGAATTGTTGTATACCATTCAGCATTAACTGTTCTTCGATCTTCTAAAGTAACGGTTGTAACATGTCCAGTATAACTAAAGAAACAAGCGATGTTTTTCGTAGACGTGCTTCGCGAATGAACCACTTTTGTTGGATTCGGTTTATCTTGGAACACCCAAACAGTTGATGGTTACTTAGTTTCGGACTCGTACGAATATATCCAAGTTTCGTCTCCTGATTTTACACGTCCTTGGTCGAATTTTTTAAGCATTTTCCTACACCAATTGACATGAGCATGTTTTTGAGTTTCGGTCACATTATGCGGATTCCGTTGGGAACAGATCTTTTTTATAACTAAATGTTCATACAAAATCAAATGTACTGCAGTTTTCGATATGCCTAATGATGCCTCTATCTCAGGGTAAGTCACATGCCGATCATTTTCAATCATGTTGCGCACAACATCCATGTTTTCTGGAACAACAATCGATTTTGGTCGACCTTCACGAAATTCGTCGCTGACGGAAGCACGACCATGACGAAATTCTGTAAACCAGTTGTAAACAGTCTTTTCTGATGGTGATGCATTACGAAAAGTTGAACGAAATGGTTCGAGGAATTGTTGTTGAGTTAAACTTTTACTAAAATCGTAAAAAATCATCCAATGAAAACCTTCACGTGAAATTTCCGTTTGTTCAGAAAACTATTTTTTTTAAACGCTCACTATAAACAAACTACTCGGCCAATTTTTGAGCTGCCACTGTTTTAACAAAAACAAATGTCAAATTTTACAACAATGGTAATGTCACATCTCCATAGCGGTCGTTTGTAAAAACTTGAAAGGCGTCCCTCCTACTGTTGATAAGACGAAGACAAATTATTTTTATTTTATTAAAGTCTATAACCGTCGTGGACTTTATTATTGATTCAAATAAAATATTCAGTTCGCTAGGATGACATTTATAATAACCAAAAAGTAAAATGGTGGATGCCAACTGCATCTGATCCTGTACAGTTTTGGGTATGAACATAGACCAAGGAATTAGTTTCTATTAATTCCTTAGTGTAGGTCAGGGGTGCTCAAACTTGAACTGCTGGCGATCTACTTCAATATTGTTAGACTACGATCCATCGACTCTGAGAGGCTGCAAGTAAGTGTGATGCAGGATTGTCGTCTAGGTAGGGTGTATCGTGGCATAGATATTAGTTTTCCGCACAATATGCATTTTTTTAGTCAAGGTAAGTGTAGGTCTGCTCTAAAATGCCAATGAAAAAACTCATAATTATTCAAAATTGCGAGTTTATTGGTTCTTACAAATCAAACGAGTTCTAGTGTCTAAACTTAACTAAAGAGTGACTTTGGATGTCGAAGCGTGGCACTGCA
Organism: Pachyrhynchus sulphureomaculatus; assembly: GCA_019049505.1. Taxonomy (NCBI): domain Eukaryota; kingdom Metazoa; phylum Arthropoda; class Insecta; order Coleoptera; family Curculionidae; genus Pachyrhynchus; species Pachyrhynchus sulphureomaculatus. The sequence continues at coordinate 59,077,394 of CM032453.1, read as the reverse complement.
TGTCATCAGCATACTTTTCATAAGTACGTAATTACCGAGTGCTAATCGCAAGCATGATGACATATGTTCGTCAGTTAGTCGATTGCTATATTTTGACTTAATTATCTTCATTTCAGAAAATGCAGACTCGCACAAGTAAGTTGATCCAAACATTGCCGTCAGTTGAAGGGCGATTTGCCTTAGATTCGGATATTTATCTTCAGATATAAAACACCAGAATTTTGTATCAGATGCTGTGGCTTTGAGATGTATATCTGATATAATCTGCCCTAACTCATTTTCAACAGAACATGAGTCCATGTTAAACTGACTTGCTATTTCAGTAGCTAATTCCTCAATGTTTTTACACGAAAAAGGATAACTCATAAATGATGCGATATTTGCCAATTTACTGAAATCATAAAAACGTATTTCGAATTGGCCCAAAATATTTGATAATTCTGCCTCATAAATATCATAATTCAACTGAGGAATCCTTGCTTTCAAAGACGGAAAATTTTTCAGATCCTTTCTTTTCAGTTGATCTATCATAAGTTGCAATTTACTTTTGAATGCGTTTATTGCGCTAATCATCTCAGTAATAGTTTTTCCTTTACCTTGAAGCTCCAAATAATGGTGTTTAAATGCATTGTGATGTCTGTCAAAAATGCCAAATCAGTCAGCCATTTTCCGTTTTTCAGCATCTGAGTGTCATCACCTCTTTCGTCCAGAAAAGCTGTTATTTCGGGCAATAATTCTTGAAACCTTTTTAGGTTCAACCACCTGACGTCCGTATGAAGAACTAAATCAGTGTGTTCAGCTGACTCACTATCTTCCAACTGCAATTTAAAGAGCCGTCGTTGCAAGCTACGTGCACGGATAGAATTCACAATTTTTATTGCAATGCCCATAATCTCCTCCATGTTTAGAACTTTTGAACACAAAACTTGTTGATGTATAATGCAATGGAAGGAGAAAAATGAAGGGAAATCATCATTAGCTCGACACAATGCCACAAAACCGTTTTCGTTTCCAGTCATTGCTGGTGCTCCATCGGCTGTAATGCACACTAGTTTATGTATTGGTAGCTTGTAGTTTGTTACAAAATTGAAGAAAACGTCATATATATCTTGGCCACGGGTCTTTCCTTTCAGAGGAATCATTGTGAAAATCTCTTCCTTAGCCGACATGTCATTGAATACCATTCGACTAAAAATACACAGCTGGGCAGTGTCTGTCATATCGGTGGATTCGTCGAACTGTAAAGAAAAGTATATACATTCCATGATATCATGTTTTAGTTTATCTGCCATGTCCTGACTCATGACTTCAACACGCCTTGTGACAGTCGGACGAGATAACTGAAGTTCTCTAATAGCAGACATAATCTCTGTTTTATTTTTAAAATCTCCAAATAAAGTCTCACCCGCTTCAATAAATGCTTCCTTCACAACCAATCCATCATCAAATGGTTTCTTGTGTTTCGCCAATATATGAGATATTTTAAATGACGCGATCGTTGCAGCTTTTGATTGTTTGGCTGGTCTTGTGAACATGGTTTGTTCTTTTTTCATTTTCTTAATTCACTCTGTGACGGAAAATCCTTTTCATAGTTTTTATGAACCGTTTTATGATGCCTCTCTAAGTTCCCACGCTTAGGTATTGCAATTGACGCACGGCAAATGAGACAAATGCACTTATCCTTTACCATACAAAAGAAAAATTCTTCCTCCCAATCGTTATTAAAATGATAAGTTTTACTTTTCTTCGCCGCACTCATTTTGGACTATTTATTAATAAACTTTATATCGATGTATCGCCTTCAAGTTACAACTCAGACTGACTCCTATTCCTGCAGGTGCAACATTTATGTCGGTGCGAACGAAGTCTCGAATGTTCCCGTCAAACATGCCGCCCGAAGTTTCAGGCGGCGGAAATCAAAAAACGCGACTTTTCTTTGACAAGTACCGCGCGTTCCTTTGATAAAGCCGCCTTTTGCCGCTAGTAGGGGGTTATTACGATAAAAGAAAGTGATGAGGGGGTTATTCTGGCCTAATTGTGGATCGAATAAATTTTAGTAGTTTATTCATTACATTTTGTTTTATTTACCTAAAACAAAATCTGTGAATAGTTCTATATCGGAATTTTTTTCTCGAGATCGACTCAAAAAGCACTCGACCGTTTGAGCACCCCTGGTGTAGGTTATGAACTTACGATGGCAAATGAAATAATATTGAGGAGTCTTCTAGTAATAAAAATCTTACTTGGTTAACTGCAGGTTTAATTCCATGGTCATTTTCCAAAACTTGTTTTAAATGTCTGATAACGTAATTTGACACTCCAATGTTTTTGGCTAATCCATCTTTTACTCCTTTTACTAACTGTTGCCAGCTTTCATCTCTTAATCTAAAATTGATAATAATGATAATAAAGCTGCATAGTTATAGCGCACCTGAAGTAAGGTAACAATTCAAAAAGTCAGTACTGATTTGCCAAAATTTCCCTTGTAGTTCTGAAATAGGATTTTTTCGTCCTAAAGAATAACTTAATTCCAGTGTTACAAGTCGAGATTTCAAATAAAATATAATCTATGTAAGATATTAATCTTAGAAAAACCAGCTAAGTGCAAGTCGGACTTGCCCTATTAGTGTTCCGTGCAGTGATTGCTTGTAAAATAAAATTTTTTGTTACGGAGATAAAACAAGATCAGTGATTTCACAAAACACACCCCAAATGAGTTTTCAGCAAAGTTTGTTTCTGATTTTTCTTGAAAACTGATGACCTTGAAATTTTTCTTTTTTTGTATGCCAGATAGGTTATTAAAGGTAATGCACTCGTGATAATTTTTGTTCAATCTACACACTGTGGAGAATATTCCAGAATTTTTTCAAAATTTTTTGGTCAGTACTTTTTGAGATAAGGGAGGACAGCGATTTTTCGCGATTTTTTAAAAATAATATAAAGAAAATTGTGCGCTAGTATTACATTACATATATTTTTGAACTCGTCTTTTTCCAAGCTTTCATTTGACACCCCACTTGATGACCTAGTACAATTTTTTTTTCACTTCCGATTTCACCCCCTTAAGTCAAAATTTAACTTTCAAAACTACACGGTTCTGATAAAGCCATCAATCCCTATATTAGTAGCAAATTTCAACTTTCTATATCAAATAGTTTCGGAGAAAATCGGGTGTGATAGACAGACAGACGGACAGACGGACAGACACCGAAGTGATTTTATAAGTGTTCCGTAATGCACTCGTGATGAATTTTCTATCAATTTACACCCTGTAGAGAATATTTTAGGAGAGAGAGAGATAAGGATGTGGGCAGCGATTTTCAGAAATTTTTTAAAAATAATACAAAGAAAAGTGTAAGCAAGTATTACATTATATTTATTTTTGAACTCGTGTTTTCACAAGCTTTCATTTGACATGCCACTCGATGACCTGGTAATTTTTTTTAACTTCCGATTTACCCCCCAAAACTAACCCTATAAGTCAAAATTTAACTTTCGAAACTACGTGGCTCTGATAGAGCAATCGACTTCTAGTGCCAAATTTCAACTTTCTATGTCAAATAGTTTTGGAGAGAATCGGGTGTGACAGACGGACAGACAGACACCAAAGTGGTTTTATGTGTTCTGTACGGAACACCAAAAAAAGAAGTTGAGCAGAGGACAGGCTCAACTTCACAGAAACATTAGCAACCCAATTCTGGACATTTCCCTCTACATACTATTTCCATGAAAATTGAAAATAGTCAAAAATAACAACCCCAAAAAAGGCATAATACTATATATACGGAGAAATCTCTCTAATCTCCCTCTCAACCTCATTTACCCCTTACAAGTTAATTAAAAATAATGGAAAAATAACACAATTTTTAGATTCTTCAACTCCAAGAACTCTAAAAAGTATGTATAATAGGATTTATATTATATTATACGAAGCAACTCCTCTAACAACCCCTCCCATCCCTTAACCCTTTATATATTTGACTTATGCTTAAAATTTATTAAAAACTTAAAATAATATTGAAAAAAAAAATCGCTTTTGGGAAATCTGCGTTCCGTAAAGCTATATTGCTCAAAAATTATAGGTTTCATTCCTACTTTAATATATAGCAAATTTGAAATCGATATTTCATTCCGTTCGACTGTTATCATGCCAACAAACAGACAGAGCGACGCTGTTTTTCGTAACCCAGGGACTCTGTAACGTGAAAAATGCGAAAATCTCATAGGGTGATTTCCTGCAATACTTTCCTTTAACAAGGCTGGTAATAAGATAAAACATAACATATGAAAATGAAGAGAAGGAGATTCTTTATCTTCAAAGTAGGATTATTGTAAAATATCAACAGAGGTAAAAAACACTTACTGTCTGATTTACTAAAGAAGTTTAACTTTAAAACTGGTTTAGTTTTAAGCGGTTTAAATTAAGAACATCAACAGCCAATTCAAGATATGATTAGACCGATAAAAATGAAAATTTAATTCTAAAAACTATTTCCATACATATTTCTTCATATAAATACAACAGTGTTTAGGATAAAAGTTAAAATTTTTAAATTTTGTTACAACTGGATTTGTCCATTTTTTATAATTCCAAATCAATGTCATGTCAGGTACGATTTTATCAGTTTTTTTTTTGGGTGATTATATAACTTAAAGTAACGTACAAAAAATAATTATAAAAAATAGCTTAAATTTAAATGCTTTGGAAGATATTGCAAAATAACTGGTTTATGATGTCAAACATAACATAGACAGAGTTTTATGAAAACGAAACCATTCGAAAACCATCAATTTATCGTTAGTGAATGAAATATTTTCTGAAGGTAAAACTCTCTTAAAAAAGGAAACGTAAGGAAAATATTGTATTAATGACACCATAGTATCACATTTTAGAGCTCTGCTAAACAATTCTGATTTTTTTCTCAATTTTTTTAAATATAAATTATATTTAACGAAAAATAAAAAAATATGAACCGACATATACAAGAAGAATTTTACCTTGTAAGCAATTTAGGGAGAGTCAGGGTTGCATATCTCTGGCTTCTCCTAAAAGTAGGGCTTTTTAGTGTTCCGTACGGAACACTTATATGAACACTTCTATGTTCGCCTGTCTGTCTTTCACATCCGATTTTCTTCGAAATTATTTGACATAGAAAGTTGAAATTTGGCTCCAATATAGGAATTGATCGTCCAGTCAGAGCTGTTGAAACTTAAATTTTTACTTAAGGAGTTAATTTTGGGGGACGAAATCGGAAGTGAAAAAAAAAATTTAGCAGGTCGTTGAGTGGGGAACTAAATGAAAGCTTGTGAAAATATATATGATGCAACACTTGTGTGTTGTATTATTTTTAAAGAATTGGCGAAAATGTCTGTCCACCCACCCTATCTTGAAAAATACTGATCAAAAAATTTTGAAAAAAAATTCTGGAATAATCCAAATAAAATGTAGATTGAGCGAAAATTACCACGAGTGCATTAGGTATGATAATTTTTCTGATATAAAAAAAATATTTGGCATGACAGAATGGTGGAGGTTTGGAAAGTCGGGAATTCAACCGGAACTAAGAGCTACGAAATATCAATACGTATTCGTGATGACTGGTGCCCAACAGATTGGTACTGAAGACAAAATAATTTTATATTATTTGTTTATATTTAAACAAATATTCAAGTAGTAAATATTTGTTTTAAATTTTTACTACTATATTCTAGATTGAGCTAGATTCATTTATTGGCTATTAGGTAGCTAATTTTTATTTCAAAGGTAATCACGGTACGGAAGACTAATTGCGCAAGTCCAATTTGCACTTGACCGATTTTTTTTTTATTGTCTTGATGAATAATGTTTAAAGCTTTCTTTTTCTTTTCAAAGACCTTCCTCGCCGACTGACTTTTTTCTATTATGTTGTGAAGAGGGGTTTTTAAATTTCCATTGCAAGAGAGGATTTCTATCCGCGATTATTGATTCTTTTTTTAGGATGTTGAGAAGGATCGAAGTTTTTAAAATTCGTTCTTAGAATTTTTTTTTATTCGAGATTACTGTTTTTTTTTTTTTTACTGTAAAATCGCAATTTAAATCAGTCTGCCCCTATCCATGCCTAAATAGATGTAGAAAAAGTTACCCTCTCTATAAGCGCTTTGCCTACATTATTCTATTATTTTTTTACTAAAAGAAAATTGCCCTTTGGATCAATGCAACTCTTCTCGCCCCTAAACCTTATTTTACACAAAAATTGTATTAGTTTTATTCTAAATATACTTAGTAGCATTTCCGTGAGCACTAGGCCAATGAATAAGATATAAGTCTACATATCCAGTACCAAGCTTTTTAACTGATTCTTGAAGTGAAAGATATGCGCCTTCTCCTTGGTCGTCAGGAGCTAAAAGAAAACATATTTAGAAAGTCGACCTAAGTTTGGAATATTTTTTTTTATATAGAGCTAATTTTTTTCTTTATTTTTCATCTAAAGTTTTTAATATCTTAAACTACATCTGCATTTTCTAAATATTTATATTTTGCATATCATTGGATTTTACTTAAAATGGTAAATATGTACAAATAAAACGGTAAATTTAATTGATGTTTAAAAATTACAATTTTCGAACGTCAATGTTATTCAGAGAAAAACAACTTTCAGAAATGGCGTTTCCGGGATTTCCGATTCTACAGGAAATTCCTGGATTGCTGGACGGAGTGTAAAAAACTCAAAGAAGTTTACTTTTTTACAATTTCTCTCTAAATTGTACTGTTAATGGTTCGTTAAACTAAAAAAATATTATTGCGTTATGAATGCTTATTCTACTGTTCTATAAGCTGTTAAAAATGGGGGCCAAACAAAAACAATACCTTGTATATTTGCTTTAAAAACGAAGCATTTCTAGGCCTACACATATGTCAGTGTTTTTACTTCTTTTAATCTTATTTTCTTATATGGTAAAATCGAAGGTTTTTTTTTTAAAATAATAAAATAATTAAGTATTCCTTATTTTTTAAATCATAATAATTATACGTACATAGCTTTGTTGTTATCCAAATATCCTTACGAGTCAGGTTATATTTTGGCAGTAATTCTTTTAGAGCTTTTCCAATTTCTTCTTCATTTCTGTACAATTTGGCTGTATCTAAAATTAAATTATACACATTCAAAATATCTATTAATATTTTTATCTCTCTATATTATACTCTTAAGGTTCTTAGGGCACAATTTTGGTGTGTTATGAACATGCTGGGACACAACTGAGCATGTTTTTTGTTAATAATATTGCAATTTCAAAACTTTACATTGTACGCTTTGAATTGAAAAGTCTTGTAAAATACAAAGTAAAGAACATTTTTTTCTAAAAACAATAAATTACTTCTCAAGATAATCTCCATTGAGTTAGGTCTGGGCTCCCAATCATGCGAACAGCTTTCTACTGAACAGAATCCAACAAATACCGTGTATGTTTGGGAGCGGAGCTCCAAACGTGAGAGCAATATTCATTGTTCGAATTTGAGCTTTGCACAAAATTAACAGTGTAGAATGTAAAGCTTTCTAGTTCAAAATAATATCCCCAGATTTTAAGAAGCTCTCATTGCTATGATTGCAAGATGTTCATGCCCAGACATATTTTCTCTCAAATTAACAATTAGAAAATTGAGCGACGATGTTAGAGGAAGCAACGTTAATTTTTTTAGAAAAAATTTCCGCCTGGGTTTTTGTAGCGTTAAATTCTACTTGGTTACTGTTACCCCAAGATCGAATTTCTTCCAGATCTTTGTTAAGTTGAACGACTTCCTGTCTGCGGATATTTGCATGAATAGCCGATGTTTGAGTGTTCAAAGTGAATGAACAAACAAGCGTACTGCCATCTGCGAAATTGTAGATTGGATTCCTGATTCTTTTCAGCAGATCATTAATCTAAATGACAAGGAGAGTATCCATTGAAGAATATCCGCTTTCTTCCATGAATTTGTCAGGAGTCGTTATAATAATCGAAAATGGTATGGGGCATTGTCTAATATTATAACTGATTCTGTTGGAAGTACTCCTCAAAAACATCGGCCGTCATCTCCTCATGGTAATCTTTAGTTTTTAAAGTCTTCTTCGACCTTTAAGGGCTCCTTTTCTTTGTGATTCTAGGGTTCGTTGCAAGGACCGCGTTTTCTTCTTTTAGAAATCTATAAATAGTTGCTGATCCAACTCCCGTCATGTTGGCACAGGTTTCCACAATTTCACTGACTTGTTGAATTTCATTGTTTTTTTCGCAGGGAAAATGCAGATTTACAGACTCCGCGAAGTTTGACCGGGGCAAAACTGAACATTGAAGCCATTGCTATTCTGATTTGAACTAAGCATATTATAGATTTTTGCTTTATTTTTATACTTACACAGAATATTTTTATTGCATACTTAGGAACTTAGGCACCTACCTACCGATAAGAACTTTGGTTAATTATATTCCAATAACTGGGAAAATCCCAAATAATTTTATTGTACCTATTACACAGGGCAACAAAAAAATATTTTTGTTTTGGTGCCTGGGATTTTAGAGCTGATTTTAACTATATTTGGGACGCTAAATCTATACATGCAATCCGTTTTTCTCTATCAGCTCTACTTTTTTAGATACATCAACTTATCTACCAATGTGGTTTTTATTCAGTATATTCATTTATGGGAGTTCTAAAATTATTATATTTTCATTAATGTAGGTACAATGGTTTTATTGTCAGTCTGTAATTGAGTAAATTCCAGGTAAATCTATAAATAGTGGAACCATTGCCTATCAGGTACCTGAACTGACCCTTTTAATCACCTAACTCGGGTAAGTCTCGTCAGTTTGTGCGTTCTTACTAATGAGAGTAGATCGAATTCGGCGTGTTATTTTATGTTAAGAAAAAAGTGTTTTTGTGTTATTGAACAGAATTAAAATGAGTTCAGGTTCCAGTTCAAGAAGAAGTTGTGTAAATCAACCTGATGTGTTTTGCTATATATGCGGAGAATACATGTTTCAACAAAACAGACAAACTATTACTGACTTTGTAAAGCGAGCGTATCTTGGATACTTTGGAGTTAAGCTTGGTGATCAGGACAAAACGTGGGCCCCGCATCTCGTATGTAAAACTTGTACAGAACATTTACGGCAGTGGACTACCGGGAAAAGAAAATGTCTAAAATTCGGCGTACCAATGGTTTGGAGAGAATCAAAAAACCACTTCAATGATTGTTATTTCTGTTTAGTAAATAGTAATGGAATCAATCGAAATAACCGCAGTAAGTGGACTTATCCCAATTTAGACTCGGCAATACGCCCTATCCCGCACTCTGATGAAATACCGATTCCAACATTTCATCAGCTACCACATATCTCTGATGACGAATATTTTCCCTCTGATCGCTCTTCTGATGCTAATAAAAGTTCTGATGCTAATGAAACTAACAGTGACTATGAGGGGACGTCATCAGTTCCTCAAAGCTTCAATCAAAATGAATTAAATGATCTCACCAGGGATCTCAATTTATCGAAAAAAGCTTCTGAAGTACTGGCTTCTAGGTTGAACGACAAAAATTTACTGGAACAAGGAACCAAAATTATCTTTTACCGTACAAGAGAAAAAGATCTGCTACCATTCTTTTCTCAAGAAGACAATCTTGTATTTTGTCACGAAATTAGGGGACTCATGAAAGAAATGGGACTTTCTGAATATATTCCAGATGATTGGCGCCTATTTATTGACAGTTCAAAGCGAAGTTTAAAATGTGTCCTTCTACATAATGGAAATAAATATGGTTCAATACCACTAGCTCACTCAACGAAACTGAAAGAAGAATATAATACCATAGCTTTGGTCTTGCAGAAGATAAAGTATTAAGAACATCAATGGATGATTTGTGTAGACTTAAAAATGGTAAACTTTCTTCTTGGGCAGCAAAGTGGTTACACGAAATATCCGTGTTTCTTGTGCCTCTGGGATAGTAGGGACAAAACACACCACTGGGTTAGAAAAGATTGGCATCAGAGAGAAAACATGGACGTTGGGGAAAAGAATGTCATTAACGACGCTTTGGTTGAAAGAGAAAAAATCATACTTCCTCCGTTACATATAAAGTTGGGCTTAATGAAGCAATTTGTAAAGGCTCTTGATAAGAATGGGTCTTGTTTTGCATATATAGGGGTAAAAATGCATCAGTTGAGCACAGAAAAACTCAAAGCAGGGATATTTGACGGCCCACAATTAAGACAATTAATTAAGGATCCTGCCTTCATAAATTCAATGAATCAAGTTGAACGAGAAGCTTGGACATCATTTGTTGCAGTTGTAGAAAATTTTCTAGGCAAACATAAAGCTCAAAACTATGTTGAAATGGTTAACAAGATGCTTAATAGTTTCAAATCCTTAGGGTGCAATATGAGTATTAAAATACACTATTTACACAGCCACTTAGACCGTTTTCCAGAAAATTTAGGAGACATGAGTGAGGAAGTAGGTGAAAGATTTCACTAAGATATTAAAGTTATGGAGGACCGCTACCAAGGAAGATGGGACATGCACATGATGGCAGATTACTGTTGGAGTTTAAAAAGGGACTGTTTAAAAAAAACATTCAAGAATGTCGCGGAAAAGAAGCTTTCCAAGTGTTGAGTGACTATTTCATTTCTTCAATGTTTTTTTTTTGTTTGTAAGTACGACATAATATTGTATTTTGTATAACTAAAATAAAAATTTCGTATCTACTTTTGTTTACTACACTTACGGATTTGAGTTACAATAATGTAACTTATATTTCTCTAAAATTGTATATCTTAAAAATTTGAGCTCCTAGGTACAAATGAATACGTTATTTGAATTCAGGACATCAAATTGATATAGAATCAGCTCAAAAAACCTCGACACCAAAACAGCTGTTCCCCTGTGTTATCATTAATATACGTGAGACGTGAGAGACAAAAAAACAATACTCCTTGGTTCACCCAAGAAGTCAAAGAACTTGTACAAAAGAAGAGAGCACATACAATATATATCACAAAAAAACGAAGAAAACAGACAGCACTGCATAGAAATACCAATTGAAGTAAATGCAAAAATTAAGAAACTAAAGCAGGAATATTGGACAAATTTCACAAAAGAAATGGAAAGGTATGGAAAATGTTACGAAGAAGAAAAGCCAATATTAATGAATACTTGATAATCACAAATTTGAAACAAACGATTGGCAACAACACTTTAAACAACTATATGAAAACCAGTCCGACGAAAAAGAGAACAGCAGAAATCATAAACAACAGACAACAAACAGACGAAAACTACAAAATAGGATGAGAAGAAGTATCAATGGCAATTAAGAAACTTAAAAATGGAAAAGCACCAGGAGAAGATGGGATACCACACGAACTAATTAAATATGCCGGAGAAAGCTACATATCGGAAATGACAATATTCTTTAATAATATATTACAGGAAGTAGAAATACCGAAAGAATGGACAAAAAGCATCACGATACCAATATTTAAAAAAGGCAGCAAAAAAGACCCGAGCAACTATAGAGGAATAACACTGCTAGCAAGTATTATGAAAGTGGTCGCAAGTAATCTGAAAAGTGAAATAGAAAACAATATACATATAAGCGACGAGCAACAAGGGTTCTGCCAAAACAGATCAACCACAGACGCTGTCTTTGCAATAAGGCAAATAAGAGAAAAAGCTATAGAATACCAGAAACTAGCATTTTTTGTTTCATCGACTTAAGGAAAGCATTCGACAGAGCTAGGTGGAAAGATATATTAGAATTAATAAAGGACCTAATTCCGTACCCAATACCACAAATAATCCAAAAACTCAATCACGGTAACACAACAAAAATAAGAAGTAATAACGAATTAACAAAGGAAATAAATATAAAAGTAGGACTAAGACAGGGAGATAGCTTAAGCCCGTTACTATTCTGCATAATAATGGAAAAAATCATTGAGGAAGTAAAACTAGTCAACGATGGATATGAACTAGAAAATAAACAAATAAAGATACTGGAATATGCAGATGATATTGTTCTAATGTCATATTTTGCTCTATAAATTCAAACAAGTACCAGAAAGATACAACATGGAAGTCAATACCGACAAAACAAAATGCATCACAATAGCTAAAGAACCAGTAAGGTGTAAATTATAAATAAATGGGAAATTAATAAAGCAAGTAATGAAATTCCCATATCTTGGAGTACTAATTACTAGCTACGGAGATATAACAGAAGAAGTGAAACAACAAACAAATAAAGCAGCAGCAATATCAGGGGCCCTCAGAGATGTAGTTGGGAAAAACAAAGATCTAAGTGTAGAAGCAAAAACAAGAATATATAGAACTTGCGTTAGACCCATACTGGCTTATAGCATAGAAACACGGGCAGACACAAACAAAACCAAACAGATACTAAGAACAAATGAAATAAAAATACTGAGAGCAATAACAGGAAAAAGTTTATTAGACAGAGTGAGTAACAACACTATAAGAGAACAATGCAAGGTAGAAGATATAGTCAGATGGGGAAGAAAGAGAAGAAGAGAGTGGCGTGAACATGTACAAAGGATCGAAGATACGAGAATGATAAAAATGTGTATGAACAAAAAACCATATGAAACAAGACCAAAAGGAAGACCACCAAAGAGATGGAAAGACAGTTGGACATCCGAATCACAAGAGGCTTAATAACGAAGTAGAAGAGGTCTGTGATCTACTCAGAAGAGGAAGTAAGTAAGTAAGTATTATCATTAAGCTTTATAACACTGTAGATTTTTAGATCTTAAGAATTGTTAATTGTACTCTTTTAGGCCTTTATCATACAAATAAGATTTTTAGTTTCATCATTTACTCATTAAAATAAACTTTGAAATGCGTTGATTTATATAGCTTATTGTAAAGTTTAGAAGGCATGTAATAAAATATTTTTTAACAAAAGGTCGCACTGTTGTTTATAGGTGGAAAGTAAAAGTGATTAAAACTAAAAATGCAAATAATTGGTAGAGAAATTTCGGACTCTTATGGTTTATGACATTTTAGTGTTTATAACCCACTAGCCGTGCCCGCGGCTCCGCTCGCGTGGACTTGATTCACTACTATCGTCACTGCTTATTCCTTATGTTACCTAACGTAATAAAATATCTGCCATTATTTCCCCCTTATCTCCCATTATTTCTCCTTATCTCCCATTATCTCTACATAATTTCCATTATCTAGGCTTATCTCTGCTCATCTCCCATTATTTCTCCTTATCTCCCATTATTTCTCCTTATCTCCCATTATCTCACCTTATCTCCCATTATCTAGGCTTATCTCGACTTATCTCGACTTATCTCGCAATATTTCTCCTTATCTTCCATTATTTCTCCTTGTCTCCCATTATTTATACTTATCTCCCATTATCTCACCTTATCTCCCATTATGTTACCCAACATAATAAAATATCTCCCATTATTTCCCCTTATTTTTCAATAATTGTCCTTATCTCCCATTATCTCTACATAATTTCCATTATCTAGGCTTATCTCTGCTCATCTCCCATTATTTCTCCTTATTTCCCATTATTTATACTTATCTCCCATTATCTCACCTTATCTCCCATTATCTAGGCTTATATCGAATTATATAGAACATATCATATGTATAAATTTTTAAAAACACGTAAATCGGATAAGTGGTTCTCAAGTGATAAGCGCACTAACAGACAGACAAACAGACAGAGAGACGTTGCATTTTATATATAATATATTCTTTGCAGCATAATATTGTTCCATATTTAATGGTTTGGGCAGTGTATTGCAAGAGAACGCGCTAACGGTAACCTTTTTTCCGACTTGATTCACTATTATCGTCACTGCTTATCCTTTATGTTATCTAACGCAATAAAATATATTCTATAACCTGGCCAGAGAATGTTTAAAAAAAAAGTTATGTAACGCATTAACAGACAGACAGACAGGCAGAGAGACGTTATATTTTATATATATTATAGATACTTAACCTGGCCAGAGAACATATGTATGTTTTAAAAAAAGCATGTAAATCGGATAAGTGGTTCTCCAGTGATAAGCGCACTAACGGACGGGCAGACAGAGAGACGTTGCATTTTATATATATTATAGATATAGATTATTATTATTATATAACCTGGCCAAAGAACATATGTATGAATTTAAAAAAAGACACGTAAATCGGATAAGTGGTTCTCGCGTGATAAATGCATTAATGGACAGGCAGACAGACAGACATTGCATTTTATATATATTATAGATTATAGATATTTTCTGCTACATAATATTGTTCCATATTTAATGATTTAGGCTGTGTATTGCAAGAGAACGCGCTAGCGGCAAACTTTTTTCCGACTTCATTCACTATTATCGTCAGTGCTCATTCCTTATGCTACCTATCGTAATAAAATATAACCTATAACCTGACCATATAATATATATATATATATATATATATATATATATATATATATATATATATATATATATATATATATATGTTTTAAAAAAAAGTACCTAAATCGGATAAGTGGTTCTCCAGTGATAAGCGCACTAACGGACACACAGACAGACAGACAGAGATACGTTGCATTTTATATATATTATAGATGTAATAAAATATATATCTATAACCTGGTCAGAGAACATATGTATGAATTTAAAAAATCACGTAAATCAGATAAGTGGTTCTCGAGGGATAAGCGCACTAACGGACAGACAGACAGAGAGACATTGCATTTTATATATATTATAGATATAGATTATTATTATTATTATATAACCTGGCCAAAGAATATTTGTATGAATTTAAAAAAAGACACGTAAATTGGATAAGTGGTTCTCGCGTGATAAACGCACTAATGGATAGACAGACAGACAGAGAGACATTGCATTTTATATATATTATAGACTATAGAATACAGATATTCTCTGTTACATAATATTGTTCCATATTTAATGGTTTAGGCTGTGTATTGCAAGGGAACGCGCTAGCGGTAAACTTTTTTCCGACTTCATTCACTATTATCGTCACTGTTCATTCCTTATGCTACCTATCGTAAAAAAATATAGCCTATAACCTGGCCAGAGAACATATATATGTTTTTAAAAAACCGGTCAAGTGCAAGTTGAACTTGCACAATTAGTGTTCCGTACGTTGATTGTTTTTAAAATAAAAAATCTTGTTAGGGTGGTATAAAATGATCAGTGACTTCAGACACCCCAAATGAGTTTTCAACAAAGTTTGTTTCCAATCTTTACTGAAAACTGGTGACCTTGAAATTTTGGTTTTTTTATATACCAGATAAATTATTAAAGGTAATGATAATTTTCGTTCAATCTATACCTCGTGGAGAATATTCCAGGATTTTTTCAAAATTTTTTGATCAGTACTTTTCGAGATAAGGTAGGGGACAGCGATTTTTCACGATTTTTTTAAAAGTAATACGAAGAAAAGTGTGCGCAAGTATTACATTTATATATATATTTTTTACTCGTGTTTTCACAAGCTTTCATTTGACACCACCCTCGATGACCTAGTAAAAAAATTTTTTTTTCACTTCCGATTTCACCCCTCAAAACGAATCCCTTAAGTCAAAATTTATGTTGCGGTGATATAAAATGATCAGTGACTTCACAAAACACACCCCAAATAAGTTTTAACAAAGTTTATTTCCAAACTTTACTGAAAATTGATGACCTTGAATTTTTTTTTATATACCAGATAAATTATTACAGGTAATGCACTCGTAATAATTTTCGTTCAATCTACACCCCGTGGAGAATATTCCAGAATTTTTTTCAAAATTTTTTGATAAGTACTTTCCGAGATAAGGCGGGTGGACAGCGATTTTTCGCGATTTTTTAAAAATAATACAAAGAAAAGTGCGCGCTAGTATTACATTATATATATATATATATATATATATATATATATATATATATATATATATATATATATATATATATATATATATATATATATATATTTTACTCGTGTTTTCACAAGCTTTCATTTGACACCACACTCGATTACCTAGTAAAAATATTTTTTTTTCACTTCCGATTTCACCTCCCAAAACTAACCGCTTAAGTCAAAATTTAACTTTCAAAACTACATGGCTCTGATGAGGCCATCAATTCCTATATTACTACCAAATTTCAACTTTCTATGACAAATAGTTTCGGAGAAAATCGGGTGTGACAGACAGACAGACACCGAAGTGATCTTATAAGTGTTCCGTACGGAACACTAAAAAAAAGTGCGTATATCGGATAAGTGGTTCTCCAGTGATAAGCGCACTAACGGACAGACAGACAGAGAGACGTTGCATTTTATATATATTATAGATGTTGTGTGCTATCAACTTGATAAACGGCAGGTAAAAACAGCTATAATAATTTAAGAAGCGCTTTATTTTGCCACAGACTGTAAAATGGAGAGCTGGAATTTAAAAAGTTGTTCATCACTTACCTATAAGACGATATCCTGCAGCTAAGGCTTTATCTAATACATCTTTCATAACTTCTGTTCCTATTATATTGGCAGTTCCAACTATAAAACAATAATAATACTATTACGCTTATTAAAAATTAAATGAAATTGTTTCAAATCAATTTTTACTTATAAATAAAATTTTTATATTTTATTAATAATTATTTTTCTTACTTCCCACTAAAGGCATCAGGTCTCCACTATGCAGCTGAAACCGCGTAAATTGGTCAGTTGCTTTTGTCCCATTTAATAAGATTGCTGTAGTCACAAAAGTTAGAAAAATAAATGTAGACATTATAAATGTTTTGGTTGATATTGTTTTTATATTGTCTATTTCGCAAGAACCGACATGAAACTTTCAACTAAAGTGAATATTTGCCACTAGTTACCAGAGCTTTTATATTATGTTATATTTTTTACATCTATAAAGCGATGGGTCAAGGTTATGCAGTCTTTAACCTGTTTAAATGAATTAAATAATATTTACATAATAAGCGCTATAACTAACAAGATAAAAATAAGATATCTCTTTCTGTTATTTAAAAAATTCAATTTCAATACAAAAATGCACGATTGAAAATTCGCTGTCACTATTTTCTAAAAAAGTTATAATGAATGTCTGTTTTTTTTTTTTCCTTTATTAAATACAGGTTGTTCCATAAATAAGACCTGATTTGTTTCGTTTATCTTGCGGACGCAACGGGCGAGAGAGACAGGGCAGATTAGTAAAACGTAATAACCCCGGTCCGTGGGTTATTGAGTGTTCAACTGAAGTATATCTTTTATGTGCCAGTGTTTTATAGCGTTTAATATAATTTACGCCACCGTAAAAAAGTCCCATGTGTCTAACTCAGAGGTTCCCAAACTTTTTTTTCTCGTAGACCACTTTCAAAATTTTACTGGTTTCGGTGGACCCCCTGCTGCTACATTTCTACCATATTCCCAAAACTCGTCAAAAAATGTGAAGATTAGATCTAACAATGGAAATTTGCGTCGAGGCTGAGTTCCAACCCTAAATTCGGAGTGGTAAAAATAAAAAGAAAAATAATATATTTTTTTGTGTTCTATTTATTAAAATAATATGATTACAGACTTAATAGAATTAAAATTAAACATTAATAACGTACCGTAACTTCAACAATGCAAATCAACAATTAAAAAAAAATAGTCATAATTTTAATGGGAGGGATGTACTTGATGAATTGACAGCAAATTATCAATATTTGGCTTCAGTTTGGTAAGGAATAACCGCAAATCTCCCCGTTCTGTGATGTTCAATCTGCTCCTTTTTTTTGTTAATAGGTTTGTAACGACACTAAAATTTCTTTCGACAAGGTATGACGAGGAAAACGCTATCAAAAGTTTTCTCGCAATTTCCCACAGCCCAGGATATTTTTCGGGTATTTCTGTCTGCAGCCAAAATGTTTGATAGCCCTTTTTAAATTTCACCTTCAGCTTCTCATTGGTGCTAAGCTCGAGTAGCTCCTCTTGTAATACCACATTCGCCACTTCCGTTTCATTAAATGGCTTTATGATCCATGTTGGTATTTCCATCGTCAGAATATCTTCAAATCTATTTTTGAAGTCATCATGCAGGGCATTTAAATGTTGAACGTATGTCTGCATATCCTCATGAAGACATTCTGCCTGTGACAAGTTTGGAAACTGGGAGAATTCGCGCCGACTAATATTTTGCTTCATAAATTTCAATTTTCCAAGAAAATCCGAAAAATTACACCCTTTGTTTTTATTAAATTTAGGCTGTCCCCTTGTAACTGCAAGTTAATGTCATTAAATTTTTTGAACAAATCTGTCAAATACGCGATGTCTGCTCTCAATTTGATCAGGTTTTCTTTTAAATCTGGATCTTTACTTTCCAGAAACTCTAAAACTGATGCAAAAAGTGAGTAAAATCTTGTTAAACATGCACCTTTCGACAATCAGCGTACTTCAGTATGTAAGAACAATCGTTGGAAGTCTTCATCATTTTCGTGGCACAATTGTGCAAATAAACGGGTATTTAACGCATTGCTTCTTATTTTGTTAACTGCTTTAATCACAAATTGAAGCGATTGGTGCAATCTATCACTCAAATTTTTCGCTCCCAGGTGTTGTCAGTGGATGATGCAGTGAATTGCAGTTACTCCTGGTATAATTCTTTTAAGATGGCTTATAAACCCACGATATCGCCCGAAGATGGCAGGAGCTCCATCTGCTGCCACCGAAATAATGTTTGTAAATGGAATCGATTTTTCCTTAAAAAAATCACTCAGGACATTAAATATCGATTCGCCTTTAGTGTCCGTCTCCAAAGTCTTCGCGAATAGCAGATTTCTTCGTCCATAACAAATGCCAATAATAATGCTTCATTACCAGGTAAAGTTGACTCATCCAGTTGAATAGAAAAATGAGTTGTTTGCAGATAATTACACAAGAAGCTTTCAATATCAGAGCTCATTTCATCAATACGTCTTTGTATAGTGTTGTTACTCAAAGGAATTCTTTTGAGTACGTCAAATGGAGGTTTGTGCAGAACAGTTTTTAAAACCTCTTCAACAGCGGGTAAAATTAACTGTTCGATGGTGTGCGGTTTTCCAGATTTCGCTATAAGCAATGAGATATTGTAAGATGCCCGCAAGCCATCATCGTTACTTTGAGACGTTGAAGCATACATACTGTGCACGGTGGGTCTCTTTTCATATTTTTCCTACAATGTTTGAAAATATTTTAAATCTTTACCTATTTTATCAGGATGACACCTTCTTAGATTCTTCGAGCTTCGATGGTTTCATAGAGTAATTGCTCAAAACTTTGTTGCATAAAAGGCATATGGGCAATCGTTTGTCTGCCTTTGATGGAAGAAAACCAAATTTCAAATAATCAACACTGTACTGTCGACATTTCTTCTTAGATTCAGCCATGTTATCAGTTACCTACCTGTAAAGAAAAAAATGTTTGTTTTAGTAATCATAATGCGACTTTAACAGGATATGGCTATTTTAACAGAATAAAATAGGATTAATTAATTATTGCAATGAAAAAACCAAAATGCCGGCGGCAAAACTGATTTTAATTATTAAAAGCAATAAGCTGCTAAGACCCATATAGAGGTTTTCACAAAACGGCTGAACCTATTTTAATGTAATATAAAATATTTTTTGATTAATTATATTTTGATACATTTCTGTAAATTCGAGAGAAAATACTTTTAAAGAATATTTTGACATCAAAACTCCGCGATTTTAATGATTTATTTATTACTTTGATGTACGTTACGAGTGGTACATAAAGACACGTACAATTTATGAAAATATTTTTAGTCATTTAGCATTAGCAACTACGAGGGCACTGAAATATATACAAACATGCAGGTCAATCATATATCTCTCCTTTCGTCAATCACCACAGTCGGGTAAATAAATAATTTTATAATGAAAAGTACCGTCAAACGGGGTGAAGTCGATCGGCAGGGGTGAAGTCAATCAAACCAGTATTTTCATTTGTGTTTAAGCATAATGGTAACACTGCATTACAAATCAGCTGATTCTTATTTACATTCGTGTGGCGAACAGATGAACATCTATTATACCGGTGTTGTTGGTTAATCGTGTAAAGTGAGTTTTCCAAAAATAATTAAATAGTAAAAGAGCAAAATTTCTCAATCTCTAAAATATGTGAAATCAAATAGTTGCACAGCCAAATCAGTGAAAACTAAGCCCGTCCGATCTCCTCTAGGTGATAAGGAATATATTCAAGAAAAGGTATTCACGATCAGACATGCTAATTTATTTTTTGTGTGGTTTCAATTGCAATTTTTGTGTGTAGAAACAAAACAACGGGATGAAATGGATCACTTGGTTTTTGCTGTATTTTGTTAGGTTTTGAGATTATGTTTAAAGCAATTTGTTTTTGTATAATTTTCTTATATATTAATTTTGTGTGCTAGCATATGAGGGGTGTCGGGCAGGGTGGGGGCGAATCGTATTTTATTATTTTCTTTTTTTTGTAGATGCCACGAAAATATATAAAGAAGCTGGATGCTTATGGCAAAAAAAAACTACGATCCCGTGTATTTAGAGAAAGCGCTGGATGCAGTGCGCAAAAAAAGACTGAGCATGCGAAAAGCGGCAGAAAGGTTTGCAGTGCCATATACGACACTTAACGATCACTATCATGCGGCAGCTCTCTTGACATATGGTGGTCAACCTGCTTTTGACAAGCATTCTGAAACTTTGTTAGTGAATGCTTTGCAAACCTGTGCTGAGTGGGGTTTCTCATTAAAGCCCATTGATATTAGGCGAATCACGCAGCAATATTTAAATAGTCGCGACATCACTGAAAAGCGATTTAAAAATAATATGCCAGGAGAAGGGTGGTTTAATGGTCTGATGAAGAGGCATCCTCAGCTTACAGTCAAGCTTGCGGAGAATACAAAGCGAGTGAGAGCCGCTGTAACATACGAGATTGTTGAGGAATATTTCCGAAATGTGGCGGATATAATCAGAGATATCCCACCACAAAACGTTGTAAACTATGACGAAACAAACTTCGTTGGCGATTCCGGAGCGGTTAAAGTGGTAATGAAGAAAGGAAGCAAACACGCCTACAGGACACTTGACAACAGTTATGTTCGCAATAGCTGCTAATGAAACTCGTCTCCCTACTTATACAGTGTACAAAGCCAAACATATTTATGAAGGTTGGAAGGAGGGCGGATTACCAGGAGCAATTTACAACAGGTCTCCAAAGGGATGGTTTGATTCTGAATTGTTTGACGATTGGTTCAGGACCGTAGCACTTCCATTTTTTTCCGAAAATTAGAAGGAACCAAGTTGCTTATTGGAGATAACTTGCAAAGTCATATTACTGTCAGTGTCATTCAAGAGTGCGAAAATAACAACATTAAGTTTGTCTTACTCCCCCCCAATTCGACCCACATGCTCCAGCCACTGGACGTGGCATATTTTCGTCCTCTCAAAGCATCATGGAAAAGAGCACTGGAGGAATGGAAACTAAAGAATAGGGGGGTTTTACCAAAAACTATATTTCCTAGGATGTTGAAAACCACGGTTGAAGAACTTGGGGATCGCGAAATGAACAATATTGGATTTAGAGCCTGCGGCCTAGTCCCCTTCAATCCCGATGCTGTCCTTGCAAAAATAAAAAGAAAAGAGCCTACTACACCGGAGGAAGGAAACGTGGCAGCAACTTCAATGACTGCAGTGCTTGTAGATTATCTACACGAGCTCAAGACTGGGCCTAATGATGCTCCAAAGCGAGGAAAAAGACTAAACATAGCCGCTGGCAAAAGCATAGGCACAGAAGATTTGGAAAAAGAGAACCAGAGCAGTTGCAAGCAACCCAAAACACGTAAGAGGCAAATAAGCGACAGCGAAGAGGAAGATGACTTACAGACATTGGAGGCGGAGGAACAGCATATCAACACAAATGATTATGAAATTGGAGAAAGTTCTGCTGAGCCAGCCAACATTATTCTTGATTCATCCAGGGACTGGGATATAGGACAATTTATCATCACAAAATATGAAACAAATAAGAGAGATCGATCGATTTTATATCGCTAAAATTATTGAAATATCAGGGACTGAGATAGTTGTAAGTACACTGCGTAAATATCCATCCATGAAATCTTTGTTTTTCATTTATCCAAATATTCTGGATGAGTCTGTCATAAACAGGGAACAGATTGTCCGACAAGTTAATTTAAAATCACTAAAGCGGGGCAAACATTTCTTCTCGCTTAGAAAAAACGAAATGGAAACACTCCAGTGAGAAATTTTTGTGTGTTCATTCATTTCGTTATTTTTTGAATTCTGTTTTTTTAGTTTTATTTTTGCCTGTATTTTTATTTTTAAGTATAGTTTGTTTATTTAAGGTTTATGTCATTAAGAAATCAAGGGCTGTGTAAAGCTTGTCCAAAGAATAAACGTTTATATTTCCTTAATTTGTGTTTTATTGCAAAATTCTTCAAATGTAGGGGTACCTTGGTACCTACATATAATTCTTTTAATTGTTTACTGATCGACTTCATCCCGAACAATCCTAAAGTGGGAAATATGCATTTTAAAATGGGTGATCGACTTCACCCCGAACCCTGGGGTGAAGTCGATCACTTTTAATTCAAAATAAAAAAAAAATTGCATCTATGACCTTACTCCAGTCACCAATCGACAACCTAAGTATCAAGGAAGTTATATTTTTAATTGCATTAAAATATAATTATCTGTTATTCAGTTATCTCAAAAAAACGTATTTTTTTGATCGACTTCACCCCGTTTGACGGTACTAAAAGTTCAATCTTTCTCAGCTTTCTGTTCTTTTATAGAAGTATCGAATAATGGCCCTGTTCAGTATTTAATTTTTATTACGTACCTACTACACGCAAACATAACAAATATAGTATTATTACAATATAAAATAAAAGTATGAATAACAAATAGGCAGGTACTTACTTTTTTCGGCACTGGCAAACACTGACATCGATTCACTCACACTTTTCTTTTCAAAATTCCGGAAACAAATGAGTAACGTTTGTCCTTGGCATTCGTATTTATATTGGTGAAGAATCAAACAAGTTCATGTAAGATTGCAAGCACAGCACAAGTCGTATTTCGTCCCTTTGCACGTCTGAACGGGTTGCGTTGCGGGCGGGCGGCGCTTTGCAAGTCTCGACGCGCGTTGTACTGAATATCGAATATGCAAGTTTTTACAAGTAACAGTCGCTGACCTTCTTAAAATACACTACTCAAAAAAATTAAGGGAGGTTTTAAAACAAGGAAATTAATGCTAAATAAACAGGCTATCTGATTCATATGCCGGCCTAACTGAAAAAAATTTTTTCAAGCCCGTGGACCAAAAAAAAAAGCATCTGAAAATTAGAATCTTGAAGCTTCAAAATGCTTTTTTTTTAAAGTCTCAATACGACCATTTTTCACCGAAATACAGGCTGTCAAAAATCACCGAAAAATTTGGAATTTTTTTTTTGCTCCCTTAATTTTTTTGAGTAGTGCATTATCTGCCTACATTGATGGGTAAAGCCAAGCCAACATTTTTGTTCTTTACTATCGAAACCAGATAATTTTTCGTGGACCCCCACTTACAACTTGTGAACCCCCATTTTTTTTTCACGCCAACGTAGACCCCCGTCGAGTCTCCCGTGGACCCCTGGGGGTCCACCTGAACCACTTTGGGAATCACTGGGTCTAACTGATAAAGAAATGGGCGCACAAGTTTGAAGAAACTGAATCTACTTTTACTTCGGGCATGGAGACCAATGACTTCAAGAAGCGATGCAAATATGGAGAGTGTTCTACTGTCAGTTCACGAGAATCCTGACCTCTCAATACACAAACCATTAAATATCATAAATGTCCTAGGAGTTCGTTACAACTTAGGCTTATGTCAGTACAAAAGGTTAAAGTGATCCAGATCGATTTGTATAGTGTCAATCGAATGCCATAATGTTTAAGAATTTCTGTTCAGGAAGAAGTAAACCAAACTTTACCTTTTAGTTTGGTTTACTTCTTCCTAGATGTTAACGCTATTTTAAAGTAAAACTGAGACTAAAAACGCTGCCGTTAATGATATTCCGTAAGACTACATTTGGGGTATGGGTCTAGCACCATAGCAGCATGTTTAACATAGTCGCGCTTTAGCTTGATACATTTAGTTCAACTTTATCTATCTTTTGTATCCCATTTAAAAGATATCCTTCATAATAGGCGTTTATTTGGCACTCACCTCATCGTTTGAGCCAAATTTTTTTCCGCCTATCCATTTTGTCATATTCGGAAATAGGAAATAATCGCCGAGGGCTAAATCTAGCGAATATGGTGGATGCTTAATTTTGCCATGGTGATGACACAAGTGTGCATTGTCTTGATGAAAGGGAATTTTTTTCCTTGCCAAAAGCGAACGTTTTTCTTTCACACCATGGTTTAAACGATCCAATAAGTTAACATACTACTCTTCATTAATCGTTTTACCTTAGTCAAGGTAATCGACGTGGATTATGCCGCGTGCATCCCAAAACACTGTGGCCATTAGTTTATTGGCCGATAAAGTCGCCTTGGTCTTCGTTTGGTGCCGCACTGTGGGCCAGGAATCTGATTTTTCATTCAAAAGTGTCTACAGCCCTCAATTATTTACGAAATCAAACATTTTTTTTTTAAATACTCGTAAGCGAATTCCGGATAAAAGTAAGAAAGTCGATTTGCGAAATATGACCTAAAAATTTTTCAAAAATGCAAAAAGCTGCACGGAACCGGTAGGCGAAATTTCGAAGTTCACGTGATTTCAAGTTTATGCCTTCAAAACTGGTTCATCGGGGGTTTCTGGGGTCACTGAATCTATTTTCAGGATCATTTCTAGCATATGCACCCTTTTGAGGAGTGAAAATGGAGGTTGGAGGGAGAGAAATTACCATATTCACCTAAATTACAGTTTCGCTTTTAAAACTGGTGCCTCGGGGGTTTCTGGGGTCGCTGAATCTATTTTCGGGGTCATTTTGATCATATCCATCCTTTTGAGGGGTGAAAATGGGTGTTGAAAAATAGATTTAGCGACCCCAGAAACCTCCCAGGAACCAGTTTTGAACGCGTAAACTTGAAATTAGGTTAACTTC
The DNA here is from genome assembly GCA_019049505.1 of Pachyrhynchus sulphureomaculatus. Lineage (NCBI taxonomy): Eukaryota > Metazoa > Arthropoda > Insecta > Coleoptera > Curculionidae > Pachyrhynchus > Pachyrhynchus sulphureomaculatus. The sequence continues at coordinate 59,052,246 of CM032453.1, read as the reverse complement.
TAAATTTCAGCTCTCGGTTCAGTGCTGCTTTTTGCAATTTTAAGGTTATATTTTGCAAATCCTTCCTTACGTTTTTCCGAAATTCGTTTACGAGTATTAAAAAAAAATGCCTGATATCGTTAATAATTGAGGGCTCTAGATATTTTTTAACGAAAAATCAGATTCCTGGTCCACTGTGCACCGGTTCGCTCCGGAAAACCCACTGTTTGGACTTTCCTCTGGTCTCTGATGTGCTGTGATGAATCGATGTTTGGTCAACAGTTATGACTCGACGCCAAAAATCATTCCGATTGCGCTTTAACATCGCCAAACAGTCTTTTCAAGTTGACACACGTGCGTGTTTATTGTCAATTGTGATCAATCGCGGCACTCATCTGCGGAAAATTTTCTCATATCTAAATGAGGTGTTAAAATGTTCTGCACTCGTACAGTCTCAGCAATCTCACATACTTTCACTCTCCGATCATTTATCGTGGGTTTACTCAATTATGTCTATGTGGTGACCTAACTGGACGACCTGGACGTTCTTCATCCAAAATGCTTGTACGGCCGCGTTTCAATTCAACTGTCCAATATTTTATGGTCAATAACGAAGGTGTAGAGTCTCCATAAACTTCGCTGAGTTCCGCTTTTATCTCATCGTTCGTTTCCTTTTACAAAAACAAATATTCAATTTTTTTCAATTACAAAAGTTGTTACATTTAAATGGCTGTCACTCACAAACTAAATCACACAGCGACTTGAAGATTTAACAGGATTCTTGTGAAACGTTATGTTTACGAAAAATATAATTTTTTAAATACTAAAAGCGCCATCTCTGGCCGAGGCCAGGTACTTATTATCCAACTCTCGAATATTTACTTGGTTTATATCACTCTTTTGTGGTTAACATGTAACCTAATAACCCAAAAAAATCGAATTATTGTAAAGAAAATGCAGTGTTAAATTTATGGAATTTAAAAAGGTTAACTGTTTCTTTATGCGTAGTGTGTACGCCGTGTGTTAGGTTTATTTTAACTTCTGAGTTAAAGCCATTTTAAGGAGCGGTTTTGTACTGATATTAAAAGCGGTCAGGTTTTGGAACAGTCTTTTGTCGATATTTAGGTCAAGTGTTAGATGCTGTTTCGTTATGTAAGCCTTACCTCCTACTGTAAGTTGTTCGTGAGACATAGTGCGACTGAATTTGAAGAGGAGAACCACTGAAATCTTTGCTGAATTTACTTTCGATCTCCAGTGATAGAACTATCCAGCTAACTTGTTTAGATGTGTCTGGAGTTACAGGTTTCCGAGGGTTTTTTAAAATGAGCGAAATGGTAGTGTCTCCAGCATACAAAGTCAAGCTGGTATGCTTTTCCTTAGGAATATGGGCCGTATAGATATTATATGAAGATAATAGAGCGCATTGTAAGACTCCTGCCTCCCCCGTCGTCTTTTTTATAAGACAGAGAGTTCAGAAAACACATAAAATAATGATATATAAATCTAAATACGATCATAATATCAGCTTTATGATCTAACATTTCTTCCTGGATAAAGGTGTATAAAAAATAATCTGACCTGAAGTCTGAGTTACTGAATGGAATTTATTGTATGACTCCTTGAATAATTTTGACGATATCACGATAAAAATTAACATATCATACTTCAGACGGCATTTTGGCCAACGTAAAAAAATCTTAAAATTTGAATTATGTTAGGTATCAAATCAGCTTTTTACGAGGACTTTGAATATATTAATAAAACATATACAACATGTACAGGTTGACTGTAAGTCATCAAGGAAATATTTCTCCATCAGCTGAAAAAATATTATTTTTAATTCTGTTTGTTGTGTACCTCTTTTTTATGCGCCGGCTTAAAATTACATAAAAATATAAAGATTTTATTTGTAATCCTCAAACATTTTATGGTATGATACTTTTTATTGAACATTGTTAGGATTCCAACTGAATTTCTTATTTGTAGAAAAATTGCTCAAAACGTTCATATCTTCCTCAGGAATGGTGAAATTTAAGTCAATATTTTCGTCAATGTGTTTTTTGGAGCTTGCTTTAGGAATAATAGCTATTTCTTGCTGAAGGACCCATTTTAATAACACCTAAAAATACGATTAGTATTTCTATATATAATTTTACAAAATTTTTCTAGGGTTTAAGGAAATATGTCGGTTGATTAATGACGAACTTGTGAATGTTTTGTCATCTCCTCTAAAGTGTCGACATTAAATTCATATAACCTTATATAACTGTTATCACCACTATACCAAACCCCTTTTTTTTGGTAATGTTATTGTGTCAAAGATTTCAAATTCCCAACCTCCCCCTCCCCCAACTCATATAGCCTTGTTACACCAAACCTAGTTTTTAACAAACCTTCATATATTTACATTAAAATGCGATCACACATTTATTCTGTCCTGAAAACTAGTTGATTGGATTTACTGCTAACGAATCGTTCAAATGTAACATGTAGGCTAAAATGTTTTTGGTCTAACACATAGATGTCGCCCCTTTCAAAAGATCCAACAGTCAGTTTTGGCCTCTGTATTTTGAGATACGCCTGGAATAATTTTGATCGATTATGCTGAGAAGAGAAAAACCATCAATAGCAAATATTAAATAAAGTTATTGGTGTGTTTGAAGATAGAAATCGCAAAGAAACGACCCCAAATGAACAAGAAAAAAGTGCTCTTTCATTCAGACAATGCATCATGTCACAAGTCAATGGTTACGATGGCAAAATTGCAAAATTGTTGAATTACTTCCCCATCAACCGTATTCTCCAGATTTGGCCCCCAGCGCCTATTACCTATTCGCAAACCTCAAGAAAATGCTTGCGGAAGAGATTTGGCTCCAATGAAGAAGTTATCGCCGAAACTGAGGCCTATATTGAAGGCAAAGGCAAATCCTTCTACAAGAAAGGTATAGAAATGTTAGAAAAGTGTTGGACTGATTGTATCGCTCGTGAAGCAGACTATATTATAAGTCGAATTTTGCAAAAAATATGTTTTAAATAGCCAGACCAGAAACTTTTCAGCCTACATATCATAGCGTTGTCAGTTTTCCAAAATTTAAAAACAGTTCTTGGTTCGTTGGCTTTCCGAATATCATCATCAGCTTAAATTTTCACAGGAGTGGCACTTTTGCGGAAATAGTAATTCAGTTTGGCTATATATTGTACGCGTTTGGAAAATCCAGTTATAGCAGATTATTTTAATTCAAACATGAGATTCTGTATATAAAAGAGTTTTTAAACGGGTGGTACTAATTTGAACCTCGTATGTATAGGCCGTATGCCTATAAAATAATTATTCCAAATGATAATTCTTTTTGGGGACTTAAGTTTTATCAGAAGCCGGCAATATCAGAGTACGATGAGGAATGAATGAATATGATTAAAAATTCCTCACATTACAGCAAATTTTGAGAAAAATTAACATCTATTGTCAGGTGTGTGTCGAGGATTTTTGTGACTGTAACTGTTCATAACATGTATTATACTCAAATCATTTTAACCTGTTAATTTGAGAATAATATCCCAAATTTTATAGAGTTATTATAATATGTATGTATATTAGGACTGTCAAAAAGTCTGCAACATACGTAAAAAATTTGGATTTTGAAGTATTTTTGAACTCTTGGTGCAGTTCAACTTTAAAAAATGATATGGAGCGTTTAAAAAGTAGCAAAACTCGCAAAAATAAATCCAGTTGGAGAAAAGAGAAGTAAATAAAGCTTATTTATTGTACACTTATTTTTCCATTTTTAATTTTAATTATTTTCACGTCGATACATTGTTTAACTTCTTTTTTAATTACAAAACAATTTTTATTTGTTTTTCAAAATCTTTTCCTCCTTTTTAAAGACACACGATAATTTATCATAAATTAGGTTTAGTTATGTTATATGTAGATATTAGATTTAGTAGTTGTTAATAAGAATAAACTTCGTTCATTTGTTTGAACAGTTGCTCTCCTCAGGTAGGAAATGATATATGATATATATATGATCATGATACAAAAAAAAACCTCAATATGAAACCTAAAAAATAGAAATAATGATAAACTGTACCTGAGCTGGAGTTTTTCCTAATTTTTTTGCGATTTCTGCCACTGTGGGGTCATCTCTTAGTTCTTGATGGCGAGTTCCACCCAAAGAAGAATAAGCTTGTACTAAAATGCCCTCTTTGCGACAATAATCTAGTAGATCTTGAGGGTGGTAATAGGGATGCCATTCAATCTAAGAAAAAATAGAAAATCAAAGTGTCATTTTTATTGACAGTTACGTAGTGATTAATAATACACATACTGGTATAAGTTTTTATATCAATATCAACGTAAATTGAAAAAAATACCAGCTAAAACAAATGAAAAAATCAGTAGCTTTAGTTAAAACTTTAAAATAGTGAGAAAGATTTTTGTTACATTTCTTATAGCCAGCATTTTTTCCTAATGTACGTTCTCATGATTGATATAATACCAAAGTAGGAAGGACGTCTGTCACTAAACGAAAATTTAATGATGTTGGTATTTATTTATATAATGATTAGTCTACTGGAATGTGGGGGAACGATTTTTAGTAGGATTAAAAATCCCAGGACGCGACATTCAACAACTAGATTAAGAGTTTGATCTACCCTTACATGACAAAGTTTAAAATCGTGATTCTTTTAAAACAGTTACCGGTAATTTGAATCTCAGTAACCCAAGTTTGTCTGACATCAAAGGATATTTTCTGCATATCTTCTATAGGTATATGTATTACGACCAAGTTCATGTTTGGTACAGCAAGAATTGTACTTATTTAACAAAACCGCCACATTATTCTAATCTTTTTAACCTGCTATTTATAAGCAATTTTTATATATTATTTTATAGAAAATTAAACTTTCTTCAGTAAAAAATTTTGTAAACCACCGTTCATTTTATCACAGCATGCACTAAAATTTTAAAAAATCAGTTTTGTGGGGCTTATAGTCTACTAAAGTTACTACTAACTATAAGGCACAATTTTTTTGTTCAAAACTGAAGAAATTTAATATGATTTTTAATTTTCTTTCGATCCATTCATTCATAGTTCTAAGCGAAAAATATGATTTATGTTTTTAACTTTGAAAGACTCTAAACACCACAAATAGGAGCGAAACTTCGAGTTTTTCTTATGCTTAGGAAATATTCTAAGAAAATATAATTTTTATACCCTCAGAGCAAGCGGTAAAGTCCTCTTAATATGCAAATTTTGAACTGGGATATCTATTTAAAATTACTTATTATGTAAATAAATACTCACATTTTTGTACTCAAACTTTCGTTTGACAGATAATCCATTTTTTTTAGACAGTTCATAGTCAAAGTCAAAAGAAAAGCCCGTCTTTCGAGCGCATCATAGGCAATTTTGCTAAATTGCTTACGCGTTCTTTACGTAAAGAAGGTGCTTTTTTATTTTGATTTTAATATCAACCGTACATTAAAATTATATATCTTAAAGTGCTTATGGCCAGGGTGCTATTTTTGAAATGTTTCATTATAAACTATAATCTACAAATAGCCCCCTGCACCACAATATTTTATGCTTCATAAAAGGGAAAACGGATGCAAAACTCTTATCAGGCTTAAAAGAAAAGTAAAATTGGAAGTTTTTCCTTTCTCTCTCATACTCTTACGTGACAAATACGTGTCAGAGAAGGATTCCTGTTATCTATGACAATGGTGATCGTTTTAATAATAAACATCTATGAACCATACTTTAAACCTGTGTTTCGTTAACGTTAAAAAATCCGTAGTTACGTAAAATATAAAAATTATCGTTAAATTATTAAAGCTTGTAAATATCTCAAACCGTATATTTGATTTAAATTTGTTGAGTCCCTCAAGTCGACATTCGCTTGTATTTTACGAGCTAATGGTACATGAATATGAATTTCACAAAAAGAATAACGAAGGACACATTAGCAAACCTTCCAATAATAAAAATCTTACCTGATTCACAGCAGGTTTAATTCCGTGATCATTTTCTAAAAGTTGTTTTAAATGTCTGACAAGGTAATTTGACACTCCAATGTTTCTGGCTAATCCATCTTTTACTCCTTTTACTAACTGTTGCCAACTTTCATCTCTTAATCTAAAATAATAGTAAATATAAAATTACATAGTTACAGAGCATTTAAATTAGAGTGCCACTGCAAAAAAGTTTTGAGAATATTCGCTAGGGATAGGTGACTGTATTTAAGAGCTTTAAATTATTTAAGTTGTAATGTGCCACTTAGATTATCACAGCGGAATTTATTTCACACGAAACCTTCTGTGACAATTAATTTTAGAAATCAAGCCTATTTTTTTTTAAACAAAAATGAAATATTGCACGCACACATTTACTCAAAAAATAACAGGCCAAGTGCAAGTCGGACTTGCGCATTCAGTGTTCCGTACGTTGGTTGCTTTTAAAATAAGATTTTTTGTTACGGGACTTCACAAAACACACCCCAAATGAGTTTTCAATAAAGTTTTTTTCAGTCGTTACTGAAAACTGATGACTTTGAAATTTTTATTTTTTTTTATATACCAGATAAATTATTAAAGATAAGGCACTCATGATAATTTGCGTTCAAGCTACACCCTGCGAAGAATATTTCAGAATTTTTTCAAAATTTTCTCAAAATTTTTTGATCGGTACGTTTCGAGATAACGGTGGGGGAGAGGAATTTTTCACAATTTTTTAAAAATAATACGAACAAAAGTGTGTGCAAGTATTACATTATATATATTTTTGAATTCGTGTTTCCACAAGCTTTGATTGGACATCCTACTCGATGACCTGGTAACAAAAATTTTTTTTCACTTCCGATTTCACCCCCCAAAACTAACCCCTTAAGTCAAAATAAAAACTACACGGCTCTAATGAGGCCATCAGTTCCTATATATTTTTTTTTATGGGTCTAGCACACGTGCTACAGGGAAGTCCCTAAAACGCTACAGGAGCGACATGTGTGCAGAGAAAGCGATACACATTGTTCTTGAATCGCTGTAAATTGTACTCGGTGGGAAACACAGTCCTGGGCAAATTATTCCAAAGGGATGATGTTCTCCATATAAATGACTGCTTGAAAAGTGTTGTACGCGGAGTAACAAGCTGAACCTCAAACGGATGTGAAGTATTAGCGCGACGTGTACTTCTAACATGCACCGCTCTGTGAGGAATTAAGCGGGCCACATCCTTTGAACACTTTCCATGAAAATAATTGTAGAATAGGCTCAAGTCACCAACCGTTCTTCGATGTTCCAGCGAATCAAGGCCGCTTGTCAGTTCTGGGTCTCCAATCAGACGAACAGCTCAGAATCCAACAAATGCAGTATATGTTTGGAAGCGGAGCCCTAAACATCGGAGCAATATTCCATAGTTGATAGAATTTGAGCTTTGTAAAGAATTAACAGTTGTTGTGGAGTGTAAAGCTTTCTGGTTCGAAATAATATTCCCAACTTTTGAGAAGCTCTCCTTGCTATGCCTGCAACATGTTCATGCCAGGACATATTTGCTCCCAAATTAACACCCAACAAATTGAGTGACGATGTTAGAGGAATGGAGTGCCCCGACATAACTATATCGGGTTCAGCAACGTTAACTTTTTTAGAAAAAACTGCCGCCTGGGTTTTTGTAGCGTTAAATTCCACTTAGTTACTGTCACCCCAAGATAGAATTTCTTCGAGGTCTTTGTTAAGTTGAATTACTTCCTGCTCTTCTTCTTCTTCCTTCAGCCGCTCTCTACCCACTGTCGGGTATAGGCCTCTCTCAAATCTTTCCATTTTTCTCTATGTTGTGCTTCTTGATACCAGTTAAGCCCTCCGATTCTCTTCAGATCGTCGCTACATCTCTGTTGGGGTCTTCCTATGCTTCGCTTTTTACCCCATGGTCTCCACCTGGTGATCTTGCCATTCCACTTATACGTCGCTCTCGCTACATGGCCGGCCCAGCTCCTTCAGAGATGCTATCCGTTTGGTAATATCATCGACCTTTGTTTGTTGTCTAATCCATTTATTAGTTTTCTTGTCCTTCAAAGTAACATTCAACATCTTTTTTTCCATTGCTCGTTGGTGAACTTGCAGTTTTTCTATTGTTCTTTTAGTTAAAACCCATGTTTCGGCTCCATACGTTGTAGCTGGTAAGATACATTGATTATAAATTTGGGTTTTTGATCTTTGAGGAATGTACATATTCAGTACATATTTCAATTTTCCATATGCTGCCCATCCCATACGTATCCTTCTTTCTATTTCAAGCTGCTGGTTTTCCTTTCCTATCGTTATTATTTGGCCCGGATAGATGTACTGTAGATGACTTCCTGCTGTTTGCGGATATTCATCTGAGTAGCCGATGTCCGAGCGTTCAAAGAGAATGAAGAGATAAGTGTACTGTCATTTGCAAAGGTGTAGATTGCATTCTCGGTCTTTTCTAGCAGATCGTTAATATAAATGAGAAAGAGAGTAGGAACAGTATGGAGCCTTGGGGTACACCGGCGTTGATAGTGAAGGTGTTAAAAAGAAATCCGTCGACTACCACTCGTAAAGAACGCTCTCTGAGGAAACATGAGAGCTACAAACAGAACTTTTCAGACATACCATAAGAACGTAGCTTAGCCAACAGCCCATCGTGCCAAACACGGTCGAATGCCTTGGATATGTGAAGAGCAACCGCTCGAGATTCTCCAAAGTGTTCAATTGCGTTGGTCCGGTATCGGCGTATCGGCTGAACCGTGGCACATTTCCAGCAGGAAGGAAATATTCCCTTTCTGTAGTCTAGGTTGAAAAGTCTACAGAGAACTGGTGTTAGTTCCCTCGCACAGTTTTTGAGAACTATGGCAAATATTCCGTCAGCGCCAGAAGCCTTTTTGGTGTCTAGCTTCATCAATATACGTTTTATGACTGTCTGAAGACAATATCGGGCATCCTTGACTGCACTATGGGGATAGTAGGTGGTGTTTTTCCTTGGAAATCGACAGTAGAATGTGAAGCAAAGAGTTCAGCCAACAAGTTCGCTTTCTCAACAGGAGTCGTTGCAATAGAATTATCTGGCCGTGTGAGTGGTGGTATGGTGAATTTGGTAAAATTTTGACTAACTGCCTTAGCGACTGACCAAAAGGACCTGGAATTGTTGGGACAAGCGAGAAGTTTGTTTCTAATCCGTTAATTGTGTGCCTCCTTGGTTTCATCGGTAATTTCTTTGGCACGAACACAGGTGTTACGATTTATGGTGTTAGGATTTTCACGCCATTGTCTGTATGCAAGATGTTTAGAAGCAACAGCTTCTTTGCATTTTCGGTCAAACCAAGGCTTGCGGTTGGAAGGGCATTTCTTCGAAAAAGGAATGTAAGCCTCCATACCGGCCAAAATAACATCAGAAACCTCCCTGGCGCAGTCAGATGGGTCGTCGAATCGAAAACAAACGTCTAACCAATGGAAAGTTCGAAAATATCCCATGAGATCTTCCCATTTAGCAGATTTGTAGTGCCAAATCTTGCACGGTTTAGGCGCCTCTCTGTCACTGATTGGTAGGATACTCGATGTCGAAAGTAGTTTATGGTCGGAAGAACCTAATGGTGGATTTACGCTGACCGTGTAAATCTTGTGCCAAATTTCAATTATCTATGTCAAATAGTTTCAGAGAAAATCGGGTGACAGACAAACACCGAAGTGATCTTACTAGTGTTCCCTACAGAACACTAAAAACAGACTGTAAATCAAAACTTGCAGGCATTACGACACTTGCTTCAAAACCACAACTTAATTAAAATATAGCATCTTTTTAAGGATGTTTGGTATATTTCATTCCTATTTTCCCATTTTTTTGTTTGACATAATTATTTTTGACTGTATGGTTAGTTTGGGTATATGTATATAAATATAAGTTACATTTAAATACATTTTATAGAAATTTAAAAAAAAATGGTCTTTTACTAAAATTAAGAGAATTTGACATGGAGTATAACAAAAAAATTGTATCTTATAATTAAAAAAAACATTTATTAACTATATTTTACGAAAAATTATGTTATTTCTAATCTAAACATACTTAGTAGCATTTCCAGCAGAAGCCCCAGGCCAATGAATAAGATATAAGTCTACATATTCAGTATCCAGCGTTTTAAGTGATTGTTGAAGTGTAAGATACGCCTTATCACCTTGGTCTCCAGGAGCTGAAACAAAACATGTTTAGAATGTTAAGTTTCAAGTGATTTTTTATATTGGAGTTCACTGAGGGTAGTAATAAAGCATTTACATTAAAACGCAATTAATTATTTAATGTGCTGTAAAAATTGGTTGACTGTATCGACTAGTAACGAATCGGTCAAATGTTTAGCATTACCAGACCAAAATTTTAAAAGATTCTGTCATTTAGTGCCTTTCGGAATATCACTAAAAGTCTAACCCAATGAAGGCCATAGTTTTAGCTAGAAAGAAAATAATGCGTCACCAGAATCGGGGCAAATTTTAATTTAAATTCCCCCATATACTGTGCTTTCGCCAGAGGTCGGTGCTAGCGTCCGAGAAAGTTTGATGTTTCTAGTAAACTGTCATAACCGTAACATGATCGCGATGTTGAAACCAAATGTGGAGAATAATCGAAGAGCGGCGATCATCCAAGGCGTTCGCGCTAAGCTTAACTCCGCAACTGAAATAATTTCGTTCTTTGGATACCTGAGATGCATATGATGTTGTGGTAAAATATATGGCTTCAGAACAGTCCCACGAAGGTTCTAGTATGCCTGCGAGGAAGAGTTACTTGAAAGAACGCACTACGAGGGCCCCTGCAGTCGTCAAAAGCTTAATCGCCGATTTCGGAGGACCATTCATACAAATCGTAAACATTAAATATACGATAGATGATCTCCCAGGCTGCCTGGACAAAGCCACTTGCTTGTTGCAATTTGCTATTATATTCCTTGAAAAACGAGGCAGCAGGACATATCGGGTTCTTTTCTGATGAAAAATCAACTGGAGGAATGCCATCGCATTTCTTTAAAAAGGAGGAAACTGTCACAAAAGAATTGTAAGTGCGCGTTCTGACGAATGCGGTGAAGCCGTAGACAGATACTGTAAAGTCCGGAAGTACGTATGTTTTTTAGTAAGATGGTGCACCGGCCTACACAAGCCATTTGGTCCAAAAGTGACTCTCAGACAAGGTCAATAAGTTTTGGTCTAAGGTCTTCTGGCCTCTTAACAGCCCAGATTTCAATCCCTTGGTTAACTACGTATGAGGCGAAGTTGAAAAGATACCAACAAGTTCCGGCATTCCAATCTGCTGTTGAGGCAGGATTGGCCGGCATAGATAGCGTTGCATTACTGCGTATGGGCTTACACTTCAGACAAAAAACTGAGGTAGTCATTCAAGCTTAAGGGGAAAATATTAAATAATTGTTCTTTATCGATCTCCCAAGTGTCATGTAAAATAATTTTTTGTCATACTTAATTTTTCGTGGGGTAGAGACATAAGAAGATGATTTAATCGAACATCCATTGTCATGTTCAGAACAGCAGCTTCCAAGATAACACTAGCCATTTGGATCGCCAACCTCCATCAGGAGATGGTGCGCAAGACTAAGTTGAATATTTTCTTGAATTAAGACTGTTTTGTTTGTTTTAAGTATTTTTGACGTTAATTAAATTTTACTGTAATATTAAGTCTGTCTTGAAATAAATGATGTCTATTTAGTAAATTATGTAGCATATTAGACCATTTTGGCAGGTGTGTATTTAAAATTGAAAATAATTTTGAAAGGCCTTAACCCCTCAACTATTCTAAAAACTATTTTGCGAAATCATTTATTTTAGGTAGTACTATAACATGTAAAAAGCAGTTTTTTTATATAAAAATAATAAAATATTTCTTACTTATTTCTCAAGTTCTTAAAACAAATTATACATACGTAGCTTTGTTGTTATCCAAATATCTTTACGAGTCAGGTTATATTTCGGCAGTAATTCTTTTAGGGCTTTTCCAATATCTTCTTCATTTCCATACAGTTTCGCTGTATCTAAAATTAAGTTATGCATATTTTAAATATTCATTTTATCTCACTACTTTGAAAAAAAAAATGGCTTCATATACAAGTGTACGATTGGGGTAAAACCAGGTAGATCAAATCCAGTGTTGCTCATCATAACACCGCAATTTCTCATAAAAAACAGTTAAAAATAATCACGTACACGTATAATACGTAGGCTGAAAAGTTTTTGATCTGACACATAGATGTCGCCCTTTTCAAAAAATCCATATGATTTTTAGGAAGTACCAGCCTTCAAATGATATGTGTCAAAATTTCGTGACAATTCGACGATTAGTTTACAAGTTACGGTGGTTTTAGTGGACAATGGAAAAAATCGAATTTCGTGTGTTGATTAAACACTGTTTTTTGATGGGAAAGAATATCGTTCAAGCAAAGCAATGGCGCAAGTGTTACGGGGACTCTATCCCTGGAAAATCACTCATGATTTACTGATATGCTGAAGTTCAACGCGGTCATATAGATACAAATTAAGCTTAACGCTCTGGACGCCCAAATGAGGTGGTTACACCGGAAAACAAAAAAAATCCACAAAATTGTTTCGGATGACCGTAAAGTGAAATTGCGTGAGATAGCTGACAACCTAAAGATATCAAAAGAACGTGTTGGTCATATTTTGCTTGAACATTTGGGCTTGAGAAAGCTCTGTTCGAAATGAGTATCGCGTTTGCTCACAGTGCATCAAAAACAACAACGTGTTGATGATTTTGAGAACTGTTTGGACCTGTTTAAGCGCAATAAAAGGATTTTTCATGCGATATGTGACAATGGATCCACCATTACACACCGGAGTCAAATCGGAAGTCAGCTACCATAAGTGGACGGCTGCTGGTGAAAGCCGCCCGAAGCGACCAAAGACACAACAGTCGGCTGGGAAAGTTTTGGCCTCTGTATTTTGCGATGCGCATGGAATAATTTTTATCAGCTATGCTAAGAAGGGAAAAACCATCAATAGCGAATATTATATAAAGTTATTGGTGAGCGTTTGAAGGCAGAAATCGCCAAGAAACGGCCCCCAATGAACAAGAAAAAAGTGCTCTTTCATCAAGACAATGCACCATGTCACAAGTCAATGGTTACGATGGCAAAATTGCATGAATTGAAGTTCGAATTGCGTCCTCATCCACCATATCCTCCAGATTTGACCCCCAGCGACTATTATCTTATTCGCATACCTCAAAAAAGTGCGTGCGGAAAAGAGATTTGGCTCCAGTGAAGAAGTTATCGCCGAAACTGAAGCCTGTTTTGAAAGCAAAGACAAATCCTTCTACAAGAAAGGTATAAAAATGTTAGAAAAGCGTTGGACTGCTTGTATCGCTCTTGAATGTTGATGAATAAAGTCGAATTTTGCAAAAAAATATGTTTTAAGTAGGTAGACTAAAAAGTTTTCAGCCTATGTGTTACATGAGAAATTTTTTTTCAGATATTATTTTTTCTAAATTCTGTTAATTTTATGTAATTTTATGAGAGTTACTAAATTATTTATAGCAAGTACTATTGGCATGTTTGATTTTAGTAAATGAAGCAACGTGGTATATACAGCAGTTTAACATTAAAATCGATTCTGAAAAGTGGCTGTTGACTGGCTGAGGGCCAGGTGAATCGTACCTTCGTAGGGAATGAAGATTACGCACGGTATGTTGAGTTAAAGGCCGTGTTCCGGAACAACGTTGCACTGTAAATCTCGAAGCTCTAGAATCGTATACCATATCATGTAGGTGGTCTTGTTACCAAATACATACCTATGATTCTTTACTTTCCTTTTTATTGTTAAAAGTGAATATAGGACTTAAGTATTTTTCAACACGATTTACATTTGGTCAAATAAGAACTTGTCCCCGATAATTCATTTTTGGTAATTGCGATTCTAGCGATTCAACAAAAAATCGGTAGAGGGAACCTTTGTTTACGACGCATTTTAGTAAAAGTGTCAGTTGATTTCCAACTTTCATCGAAATTACGTAAAACCTAAAACGAGCCACTTGTTTGTGCGTCGGTTCGCGGCAGTCTTTCTTTGTTCCCATCCAAAGGGGCCTAAAATGACACATTCCGCGGCCGCTAAATATATTAAAAAGTTGGTATCATTTGTGAAGAAGTAGGTAAATCATTTTAACGAACGAAAAATGTCGACGACTTGTCAAAACGTGGCTCGGTAAGTAAAGTCACTTCGAAAGTGGAAAAACAAATCGTGTCTTTGTTTTCACGGAACCCGAAATGGACACTGCGTCAAGGAGCGGCAAAATTAAGAAAACTGGATTTGAATGTGTCCCATGAGACCATTCGACAACATCTTCGTGCTCATGATGTCAAATTCCGAAGCATGTTGAAGAAACCTTTGTTGGGCGGAAATCACGTTTCGAAGCGGCTAGCTTAGGCCCACGATAATGGATTGGTTTCTTGTAAAGAAAAGCTCAAAGGTTAGACTCTGAGGACTCATTTGTCTCGCGAGATCACTGCAGAAAATCTCGTCGTGATTGGACAACTTACTAAGGTAATTGCGCCGTTGTTAGCACACCAAAGAATACATTGATGCAGCGTTTCTCAACCTTTCAGTATTTACGACCCAATTTTCAAACATAATTTTCATCGCGCCTCTCCTCCTCTCATACAATAACAACGCATGCAATAATAATGTATTTTCAGTATTTTGATGCTAAAGCTACACTATGACCTTAATTACAAACCTTACAAACTACCAAAAATAAGTAAATTTATTTATATTTGGCAACACATATCTGTTGCGTTGACAAAACTAGAATCGATGCCCCTCTATTGCTCTCTGCCACGTCCACCATATCGGTAGCGGCTTCGCGAGAAGTTCCGAGTTGTCTCGAACATTTGGAAAGTCTGCCCAAAAGTGTATAAATGCTGCACGTCGTTCAATTACAGTCCGTCTCAGTCGAGTTGATCCTTCTACTGCTATCGGATTTATCGTAAATGCGTATGTTGTAATTTACGTGTTAATTGAAATTCAAGGTATTAAGTATTCACGGCAGTAAATTTATACAGAATCATGGATAAATTAGACGATAGCGAAGCATCAACAAGTGCACAGACGACCGTGGTCCCGAAAATAAAATCAAGAAAATATTCTCAAGAATACTTAAATTTAAGGTTTACCAGTACTGAAGTAAATGAAGAAGAAATACCCCTGTGTGTTATTTACTCAAAAATCTTGGCAGCAGACTGCATGAAACCAAATAAACTTAAACGACATTTGGAAACGCTTCATAGTGAGTACCTTAACAAACCCCGAGAATTCTTCGAATTAAAATTAAAATCATATGTAAAACAGAAATCATTTTTTACAAAACTTTGTCTGTGAATGAAAAAGCTTTACTTGTCTCTTACTTGTGAAACAAAAATCTCCACTATGTGTGTGGACACATTGTATGATCCACAGAGAAGCTCTGGCTTCCAAAGAAATGAGTCCTGCTCTGAATATTGTGCTAACTACAGTTGTAACCGTAGTAAGTTGTATTAAAATGTTACCCCTAAAATCTAGAGTTTTTTCTGCACTTTGTAAAGACATAGGTGCCGAACATTCAGCGTTACGATTTTATTGCGAGGCAAGATGGTTATCACGTGGGAAATGTTTGCACTATGTTTATGAATTAAGAAATGAAATCGCCATTTTTCTAGAAGAGGAAAACCGACCAGAAGCCGAGAAGTTTCGAGATAGTTTATTTGTGATGCAATTGAGCTACTTGGTGGATATATTCGAGAAACTAAATACCTCAAATCTTCAACTCCAAGGAACAAATACACATATATTCGATACAAGTGATAAAAATTTTTTTGTAGGAAATTGGAATTGTGGAGCAGAAATGTAAAGCAGAAAAACCTAGAAATGTTTGCAAATGTGGGTTAATGTGTTAAAACATACAAGGCTGAAGAACAACATGTGAAAGTTGTTTTAGTAACCATAGAAAATCATCTAGCCATATTGACAAAGAATTTTAAAAAGTATTTTCTTACTGACAACTTGGTAGCAAGTTACGGGTGGGTTAGGGATCCATTACAAAATCTTCATAGACTTCATGGCAAGTGGCGAAATCAAAAGACAATTTAATAATAAATCACTCTTTGAATTTTGGCAAGTTAGTCACTAATAATTATTAAACTTGTTTTTAATTTAATATTGATATGTTAATTATTAGGTAAATACATTGTGCAGTACTAATACAATCATATTTATAGGCGTATTATATCAGTGTAAAGGTGTATTTTATTTTTCATTATGTCAGAATGTATTTTGTTTTGCTTTCCTTTCAATAAATTATATTAAATCTTTTAATGAATGTTTTTAATAATAATTTCTTTTCGGTACGCTCGCGCCCCCCTAATAGTGTAATCACGCCCCCCTAGTGGGGACCACCCCACAGGTTGAGAAACGCTGCATTGATGGCAAAAAATGTTCTCGAAACATATTTTTTCAAGAATACGAGAGGTGAGTGTCTTACTTGACAGACTGTATATTTGAGTAGTGAAGATTATGAAAAAATATTTCCAGAAAAGTTTAGATAGCGTTATTAACTTGTGATATATTGAAACATAATAAAGCCGGGCGAGATACCAATTCATAAATTGTGTGTATGTAAGTATAGTTTGTCTCAATTTATAACATATGAATTTGATTAACATTATTGTGTAAATAACCTACAATAGAGAATGTATAGTAATGAAAGGATTTAGTTAAATTTTATTTTAAGTGTTTGTAATTTTAACAGGTAGTAAAAAATTGATATTTAAGAATTTATTATCCAACAGATTACATGTTTTAATATAACGCTTTTGAGAAAAATTATTCCACCCTGGAGGTAGCTCAAACATGTAAAATTCATAATGTTTAACAAGTGCCATATTTTGAGTTAGACTAGAATATACGAGACTTGGAATTTAAAAATCTTATATTACTCACCTATAAGTCGATATCCTGCTGCTAACACTTTATCTAAGACATCTCTAATGTGGTCTGTTCCTCTTATGTAGCCAGTTCCAACTATGAAACAATAACGACACTATTACTTATATAAAATTTACCAAAAAATTAAATTGTAAACAAGTTGTACCAGCTGAATTATTTATTCACAAGTAAAATTGTTATAGGTGTATTAACCATAATTTGACTTACACCCCACTAAAGGCATCAGGTCTTCACTATGAAGCTGATATCGCGTAAAGTGATCAGCTGCATGTGTTCGTTTTAATAGGATTGCTACTGTCACAAGAGTTAGGAAATACATGTAGACATTCTGATATATATATATATATATATATATATATATATATATATATATATATATATATATATATATATATATATATATATATATATATATGGTTTGAAAAGTCCGTGCAAAAATAAAAACTACTTATGTGTTTGGGGTAAACCTTTCTTATTTTTCGACATAGTCTCCTTTTAGGCTTATACACTTCGTCCAACGATGTTCTAGTTTGTTGATCCCTTCCGAATAATAGGATTTGTCCAAGTCTGCAAAATATCCATTAGTGTCTGCAATCACCTCCTCGTTTGAATAAAATCTTTGTCCCGCCAGCCATTTCTTCAAATTGGGGAACAAATAGTAGTCGGAGCCAAGTCTGGAGAATAGGGGGGATGTGAAACGAGTTGGAATCCTATTTCCATTAATTTTGCGACCACAATTGCTGAGGTGTGTGCTGGTGCGTTGTCGTGATGGAAAAGGACTTTCTTGTGGGCCAATCGCGGGCGTTTTTCTTGCAGCTCGGTTTTCAAACGGTCCAATAACGATGAATAATATTCACCTGTAATAGTTTTACCCTTTTCCAGATAGTCGATGAGGATTATCCCTTGCGAATCCCAAAAAACAGTCGCCATAACCTTTCCGGCCGAAGGAACGGTCTTCGCCTTTTTTGGTCCAGATTCCCCCTTGGTAACCCATTGTTTAGATTGTTGTTTGGTCTCAGGAGTATAGTAATGTATTCATGTTTCATCCACAGTGACGAAACGACGCTTAAAGTCCTCCGGATTCTTCTGGAACAGCTGCAACCCATCCTTGCAACACTTTACACCATTCCGTTTTTGGTCAAGCGTGAGCAATCGCGGCACCCATCTTGCGGATAGCTTTCTCATGTCCAAATGTTTATGCAAAATATTATGTACCCGTTCAGTCGAGATGCTCACAGCACTAGTAATCTTAGGCACCTTAACTCTTCTGTCATCCATCACCATATCATGGATTTGATCAATGATTTCTGGAGTCGTAACCTCCACAGGCCGTCCAGAACGTCCAGCGTCACTTGTGCCCATATGGCCAGTCCGAAAATTTTGAAACCACTTATAAACTGTTCTAATCGAAGGTGCAGAGTCACCATAATATTTATCAAGCTTCTCTTTAGTCTCCTGAGGCGTTTTGCTTTTCATAAAGTAATGTTTAATCACCACACGAAATTCTTTTTCGTCCATTTCTTGAAAATCACTCGACTTCCTTGATTCACACGAATGCCAAACACAAAGAAATGGACCAATATGGCAGAAACTTGGTGTGCGTTCATTCAAGAGATGCTACTAACTAAACATGACCTCGATACGCGCCGGTGGTGCCACCTCTCGGACTTTGCACGGACTTTTCAAACCAGCCTCGTATATATATATATATATATATATATATATATATATATATATATATATATATATATATATATATATATATATATATATATATATATATATATATATATATATATATATATTTAGAATCAGTATGAAATGTCCAACTAATATAAGTATTTACGACTCTCTGCCAAAGCTTTTATATTATTATTATTTTTTTTTTTAATTTTTGGTTAAGGATGAGTCAAGTCTTCACTCTATTTAAACTAATTTGAAATTATTTATATAATGAGCGGCATAATTAAAAAGATATCTCTCTTGTGTTGTCTAAACATTCTATTTTATTACAAAAATAAAAGATAGTAAATTCGCTGTATCACTAAGATAGTCCTACAGAGGATGAAATACGCTTCTTTCCTCTTTTACTAAATACAGGATGTCCATAAATAAGTTCAGATTTGTGTGGCTTATTGCGCTACTGTCACGGCGAGAAAGGCAAAGGCGAGGCATAGAGCTTAACTCCGGTTATGTTAAAGCATTTTATAGGAGCGAAACGTGCTTTTCGTGTGTCAAAATTTCACATTTTATTATTTACCCAGCGTAAATGAAGCCGAAGTAGAGTTAAGTAGTTAAAATGTGGGTGCAGAAAATTGAAAGAAATCTCGAACAGGGCAACATGGAATACCTTCAATTGTTCATTCCCAACAATCCTGACCTCTTAATAAGTAAACGAGGAAGGGCTGTTCGTAGCAACGCATTCTTCAAATGGATTTATTTCTGTACTCCTTTAAGATACAGCTGAATGTAAGTAATGTAAATAAGAGCCAATTGATAGTTCGCACAATTTCGTTATAATTCAGACAATTTTGGTGAACAATGTATAATTGACTTTATAGCAAATATTCCATTTACACGATGCAAAATCTTAAGGTACTCTTATATTTTATCGTTAATTAATTATTTAATAAATTTATTTATATTTTTAGTTGTTTCAACTATATTAGACTTGTACTTTATTTATTAGTTCAATAATACAGACAGAATTTGCTTCTATATGAAAGGTAATAAATAGTAATAGCCACGCAGCAACGTAAGTTCTTCGTAAGCCAATGAACTCCAATCAATTTTTGCTCTTCTGGACTGATCCACATTCGTGTGCTAACGTATTCCGTGTACCGCAAGGCAACCCTTTATTATTTTCATAAGTTTTGTCAGTCTCATCAATATGCTGATGATACGCAACTGTATTATTCTTTTTCAACAGAAAATATAGCTGGGATAGCTGGAAAAAGAAATGAAAATTTGAAGACTATCTTAGAAATATCTCTATGTAGTAAGTCGAAATTGCTTCTGTTTGAGCCCAGTAATCGGATGGTGTCACGAAGTGAGTGAGTGAAATATTGGTTCTGTGGCCACTCCATGGTATATGCAGTAGTTTACGATAACAACACATCTCAAACGCCTTGAGTATTCAGCAGTCCCTTTCTTTATGCATCCATGTCTCTGCCGTATACAGTACAAGAGAAAAAACTAGAGAATCCAGGAGTGGACTTGTTATTGTTTTAGATATATTGCGATTGCACTAAATATTTGAAACGAATTCGTTCAGGTCCTTTGTATCAAATTCTGTCATATTTAAGTTTCTAGCGGTGCGTTTGTAATGAAAGAAACATGATTTGGGAATCTGCTCAAAACCGTATATGTTTCTATTTATTGTTAAGCATTATCTGTATTATTATAGCTAAAGTTTAGGCAAACTAATTAAATAAAGTATTTAAAAAAACATGGTTAAATAAAAAATTATTACTTACATCCAACTAAAGGCATCAAATCACCACTATGCAATCGAAACTTCTGATCTTTAGGCAATACTTCGTCGGCATTTAGCCTGACAAATAACACCGCTAAGGCCACAAACAATTTGAAAGCCATGTTGCCAAGAAATGTTACAATAAAATAAACCACTTTACCCTAGTAATAGGTCCTTTTATATTGATTTATAATATTTTGGAAAAGGGATGAACTCCCGAGGTTATCACATTTCTGATTAAATTTATGCAAATTAAGAATAGTTAATATAACAACTCATCCGTATAAATAAACAAATCTTCTTCACCAGATAAATTGTGGAAATAATAGAAATAATATAGTAAATTGAGAAAGTACAGGGTGGTTCAAACTTATACTCCAAAACATCTTCTGCGGTAGCTTTGTTCTGGAAATAAGAAAATAAGGATATATAGATAATATCATCAGAAAAGTTTTGAAGCAAAACAATCCAGGGTATATACTATATACACATATATATATATATATATATATATATATATATATATATATATATATATACATACACAGTGAAATCTTCCTTGGACACCAAAGGGACCGACCGAAAGTGTCCGTTCAAGAGGGGTGTCCGCTTAAAAGAAATAAAAAAAAATCGTTTTTTTTTTTTAGTGACAACTGTAATTAAAGAATTTGGGACATTTAAAACGTATACTTATGTATGTACATAATTTTAAAATAAACAAAAAACTTAAAACTTAAGGAAAAAACAAAGATTTGTTACCTTTAGATACTATACAATATAATAGGATAGAGTTATACATATGAAATGAAAGGGCACTTTAATGACGCAAAAATTCATATATTGTTGTTTATCTCCTCTTTTTCTTTAAAATGGCGTCCACAAATCGTATTTCTAATTTGGAAAGAAGCTCTAATTCAGGGATGTCAAAGATACGGCCCGCGGACCGCATCCGGCCCCCGGGACGTATCAATAAGGCCCGCGATCGCAATGTGTCACAGAAAGAAGAATCATGTTTTTTAGAGCTTTTAGACTTCACTCGATTCCTCTACGGAAGTTTTAAAATCTACATTTATAAGTAATTTCAAGGGCAGCGCGTGCCTTGACAAGCGAGAGAGATAGACAGTAACGCCATCTCTTAGCAACAAGCGGAAATACCCTATTATTTTTGTTGAGAACAATAGAATCTTCCACGCGCTTCGAGTCTAGACTAGAACCTTCCTTATCGATATTATAAAAGGAGTGCGTCGGCGCGACGTGAGTCAGTTGAGTGTGAGTCGAGTAATCGAAGCGATACGGTCGGAGAAGGATTTTAGTTGTACTGCGAAGTAGTGATTGTGAAGGTATTGTGCATTTGTTTGTGTCGTGCGCGTGCGATACCCATAATTGTTGTGTCGAGTTCCATAATTGTTACGATTTTGGCATAATGTCACAAAAACGTAAAGTTGATAGTGAGTGCAGAGTTTTTCAGTCTAAATGGGAAATTGCATATTTTTTCATAGAATGGAAAGGTAAACCACTGTGTTTGATTTGCAATCAAACAGTTGCTGTTTGTAAGGAGTTTAACTTGAAGAGACACTATGATACGAATCAAAATTCTATTGTTACACTGAAAAAATAAGAATGGACACATTGTCATCTTTAAAATCTAAACTTCAAGGTCAACAATCGATGTTTACTAAAGCTAACACTGAGAGCGAAGATGCCCTGAAATCAAGTTTTATTATTGCATTAGAAATCGCGAAGAGATCAAAACCTTTCACTGATGGTGATTTTATTAAAGACTGTATGTTGAAAGTTGCCGATGTTTCATTTCCATTTCAAAAGTCAATAATTCAAAATATTTCGCTGTCAAGAAACACTGTTGCTTCAAGAATAAATGATTTATCTCGAAATTTGGTTCTTCAACTGAAGGAGAAAATTAAGGAATTTACAAACTTTTCACTGGCTGTTGACGAGAGCACTGATACTGTTGATACAGCTCAACTTGCTGTTTTTATACGAGGTATTAACAGTAACTTTGAAATAACTGAAGAACTATTAAAGTGCGTTCCATTGACAGGTACTACAATAGCAAATGATATTTATTCTGCAATTGAGCATTTGATAGCAAAATATGAACTCGACTGGAATATACTTAGCAGCACAACTACGGATGGCGCTCCTGCCATGGTTGGCAAACATTCGGGCATTGTAACTAAAAAAATTAAAACAGAAAACATCAGGGAATTTTGTGGGATTTCACTGTATAATTCATCAGGAATCACTGGCATCCAAACATTTAAAAATGGACCATGTCATGCAACCTATAATTAAAATAATAAATTTTATAAGGAGCAGAGGACTAAATCACCGACAGTTCAGGCAGTTTTTACAAGATTTGGACGAAAAGTTTTCTGATGTTCCTTACTTTACCGAAGTTCGTTGGCTCAGTCGAGGAGTAGTTTTAGAAAAAAATTTTGCATTACGTGACCCTATTCAAACTTTCATGTTAGAAAAAGGCAACCCAATTGATTATGACAATGACTGGTGGGTTGATTGTGCCTTTTTGGTAGATATGAATAAACACTTGACTGATCTAAATGTAAAGTTACAGGGTAAAAATCTGATTGTCACTCAAATGTATTCATGTATTCAAGCCTTTGAAACAAAGTTGAGGCTGTGGGAAAATCAGGTAAAAAATCAAACTTTGGATCATTTCCCTCATTTAAAATCATTTGGCACAGTGAACCAAAAAAAATTGGATCAATATTCTCAACTTCTGCAAAATTTGATCACGGAATTCAACAATCGTTTTGAAGACTTTCACAAAATGAATGAAATGGAATTCCCAATTTTCAACAATCCATTCAATTTTGAAGTTTCACAGGCACCAGTTCATTTGCAAATGGAGTTGATAGATCTTCAATCGGACAGTATTTTGAAAGAAAAATTTAAAGAGATTAACGCTCTTACATTTTATACACAATATTTCAAGAGTTTGGATAACTACCCGGAATTAAAAAAGCATGCAGCACGCATTCTCTGCATGTTTGGTAGCACCTATTTATGTGAGCAGATGTTTTCCGTCATGAAAATAAATAAGAACAAACATCGCACAAGACTTTCGAATGAACATCTCCAATCAATTCTTAAAATAACTACAACGAATATGATACCTGACATCAATGAGCTTGTCAAAAACAAGAGAAGTCAGGTATCTGGATCCTCGAGCTCAAAATAATTACCCTCTTTTATAACTTTGATATAATTTTTAACAACCGTATATTATATACTATCTAATTAAATAAATAAAATGTTATAATAATTCAGTACGTTTTTTTATTTGAATCTGGCCCGCCTACACATTCTAAATTTAATATATGGCCCTCTGCAAAATTGAGTTTGACACCTCTGCTCTAAATCATCTCCGTGATCGTTGGCAAAACTTTTAAGCTGCTTGGTTAGGGTAATAGCTTTACCATAATTTGGGATAGTATCTGTTGGTACTGGAACCTCATCGTCATCAAAATCTTCGGAAAGTCTTTGTATTTCAACTGGATTTTCAATTTCTTGTTCTGAATCTGGATTTTCAACATACAGATTTTCATCTATGTACAAAAAAATCATTACGGTTTTCATTATCAGTCAACTCCAACAAATTCATATTTTTGAGGATATCTGCAAGTACGTCAAGTGGTAAGTCATCTTCTTAATCACTTTGCATATTTTCATGCTTAAATCCCGTTTTACAGAAGCAATTTTTAACTGCTTCCGTGGTTACTTGTTCCCAAGCGGTTTTTGCAAAGTAAACTGCATCCAGTGGGGTAATTTTCTTAATTAACTCAAAAGTTGTACCAGCAGTTTCAGTGCTTACTATCAGGTGTTTTAGTATTAGACTTCGGTAATAAATTTTAAAATTTTTTTATAATTCCCTGGTGGTCAAGTGGTTGACAAGCTAATCTACAGGTTGGGGGCAGAAACGAGATTTTTTAAGCGGACGTCTTTTGGGTGAGATTCTGCATTGTCTAAAAATAATAAAATGTTTCTTTTTTGTTTGGTCATTTTCCAATTAAGATCTTGCAATCACTCTGTCATAATTTCTCCTGTCATCCAAGCTTTCTTATTATATTTCCAAGTTACAGGCAGGTTGGTTATGTTAATATTTTTAAATGCTCTGGGTTTAGCTGCCTTACTAATGACTAAGAGTGTTTCTTTTACTCCCGCCATATTTACACAATGCAAAATTGTAAACCTCTCTTTGGGATATTTACCACCAACATATTTTTCTTTTTTTAATGTTAACGTTTTGTTGGGTAGAGCCCTAAAATACAGGCCTGTCTCATCGGCATTATAGAGGTCTCTCGGTGAATATCTCTTAATTAACGAAGGGCATTTTTCCCAGAATAATGAAACATATTCAGCAATAACCGAAGCTCCTTCTCTTGAAATCGTTTTAATTGTTATGTTGTGGCGGATTCTAAATTTATTAAGCCAACCAGAAGAAGCACTGAATGTAGAATGTCTCAGAGACTCGGCTGTTTCTTTTGCTTTGCATCGTATTAGCGGACCTGAAAAAAACATTAACAATAAGTTTTTTGCATTTTTGTCACGACAAGCCTGCTGATACTCTCACCCCTCTTATTGAATTGATATAAAAAGAAAATTAACGTACTAATTCCAGAAAACTTTATCTAAAAAAAATAATTCATGTGCATACCTGTCAAAGGAATCCCCTTATGGCGAGCTGCTATAAACCAGTTATAACACAACTTGACAATTTTGGTACCATTACCAGTCAAAAAGCTTCTTTTTTATTTAAATTGCTGTTCGACATCCACTTGTTTAGAAGGATTTCTTTATGTTTAATTATATCAGCAGCTCATATTTTTCCGATACTAAAACGCTTGAATAAGTCCCTTACACTTAACTTTTTCTTATTGTGAACTTCAACAATCTCAATTTTTTGTTTAAGGATGAGAATTTTTCTATTTGGAGCCATTTCTACAATGCATTTGCCGCCCACTGTGTCTCTTTTTTGCATAGGCGTCGGACTAATATTAAATCACCGCGTGTACCGAAAAATTGAGACCGATAAATCCTCGGTTTACTCGGGAAGTCCCTTAGTGAAGGCAGGCAGCGACGTTGGCGTACGGCGCTATTGGGAAATGCAACAGCGATACTCGCCACAGAAAAATGAGACCAGGCGTTTATTTTTTATTGTTTTTTTGTCCGGTTAAGAGAACATTTTTTTGTGTCCGCGTCTGTTCAAGAGAAAGTCCGTCCAAGAGGGAGTTAACGCAATGCCAATTATATGAGAGTTGGTCGGAACCATGAGAAACTGTCCGTTCAAGGGAGGTGTCCGTTTTTTTTTTATGGGTTTAGCACACGTGCTACAGGGAAGTCCCTAAGGCGCTACAGGAGCGACACGTGTGCGGTGGTGTAAGAGGGGAATTTCACTGTAATATATATATATATATATATATATATATATATATATATATATATATATATATATATATATATATATATATATATATATATATATATATATATATATATATATATATATATATATATATATATATATATATATATATATATATATATATATATATATATATATATATATATATATATATATATATATATATATATATATATATATATATATATATATATATATATATATATATATATATATATATATATATATATATATATATATATATATATATTTATATTTATATATATATACGAGCGCCATTTTTTTTCAATCTCCAATCGTGCTTGTAAATAGCCAGTCGAGTGCTAGAATGTAGGGACGATCGAAAGGCGGCTGCGCACCTCCCCCACTATAACCTCTACCACTTTCAACGTCATTACGCCATTTTGAGCTGAATTACAGGCATGTAAACATGGCTGCTACAAATGATTCTCCAGCCAAATGCGAGTTGTGTGTAATTCGATTTCTTCGGGCAGAAGGGAATAGTGCAGGCGGCGTATAGCCCGGACTTAGCGTCGAGCTGAAAAAGTGGCTAGAAGGGTAGAGCTTTTAGATTAATGAGGAGCTTCAAAACAATGTTAAGGCCCATCTCATCTCACTGGCGGCAACATCCTATGAAGAGGGTATTGTAAAGCTCGTCCATATATACATATATATATATATATATATATATATATATATATATATATATATATATATATATATATATATATATATATATAGAGCATTTTATAATTTTAATTGAAAAATTTATACTAGTAAACAAAAAATAGTATGTGTCAAATATTTCTCGGCATCAGCCACCATATAACACATGGGCTGAAAAGTCCCGGGCCTAACACATAGATGGCGCTAGTTTTATTGCAGTCACCTTTTTTTCAGTTAATACTAACCTTCAAAAGACAGCTGTTAAAATTTCATGATATTCTATTCATTAGTTTGTGAGTTATTGTGCTAAGAGTGACGCTACTTTTGTTATTTTCAAAACAATGGATCAAAAACAATTTCGTGTTTTAATTTTACACTGCTTCTTGATGGGAAAAAATACCGTTCAAGCGAAGCAATGGCTTGAATGGGGACTCCGCTCCATCAGAAACAACAATAAAACGTTGGTTTGCTGACTTCAAACGTGGCTGTAGAGACACCGATGATGCAGAACGCAGTGGACGTTCAAATGAGGCGGTAACACCAGAAAACATAAAAAAATCCATAAAATCGTTTTGAATGATCGAAAAGTGAAGTTGCGTGAGTTAGCTGACATCGTAAAGATATCAAAAGAACGTGTTGGCTTTATATTGCATGAGCATTTGACTCTGAGAAAGCTCTGTTCAAAGTGGGTGCCGCGTTTGCTCACTGTTGATCAAAAACAAGAACGTGTTGATGATTCTGAGCAGTGTTTGACATCCCACTCGATGACTTGGTAAATTTCTTTTTCACTTCCGATTCTCTCTCTCTCTCTGCAGTCTTCTATACCATATGGAAAGTAGTGGCCTCTGATACGTCCCACGTAAGTTGTTTCCGATTTGCTCTATCCTGAGTTTCATCTATAAGATCATGTATTGATCTTTTTGTAAATGATTTAAGCTGGTCTATCGACCTTGTCGGAGATCGACCGTGTTGTCTCCTACTCTCCACTTTACCTTGGGAGTTCTCATCGTGACTTCAAAGCGACAACATCTACACAACATCTACCTTTTTCCGGCTTAACGACCTAAAGTAATTAACCCGAGTTTTAAACCAGTTACGAAGATTTAATCCTTTTTGGGATAAACCTAATTACGGTTCGCAGACTACAGTCTAGACAAGCTGTAATTAAGAAAAATAACCAACAAAACTCAAGTACTAAAAATGGAAACAGTCATCGTTGATTTAAAAAAAGTCATCGAACAACAAAGAATAGATGCCTCTAAAAAAGATGCCCTGGTGGAGAAACTTGTCAACGAAATTCGACTGCTAAGGGCCCAGATCGAGAAACTTTCAAGATCTCAGTCGTCTGAGTCTGAAGCAGATGCTGACAATACCATCATGGATGAAGTTGCATTGGGCCTCAGCGGAAGCACATCATCTTCAAGACCAGAAACGCCAGTCAGGACCTCTACGCCCTTCCCTAAGAAAGAAGAATCCTGTGACTCAGATTTTGAGGAACCAGCAACAAGGAAATACAGGCGCAGAAAGAGGAGCAACAAGTCCTCTGATGATAATGCTGCCTCGCAGTCGAAACGTGCCAATAAAAATGCCAACAAAACACCAGCAATCCAGGACAACGCCTCTACCAAAGACTCAACTGTAGCCACAGCATCAACTCTCGCTCCAGCCACCGCTCCAGCCACCGCCCCAGCCACCGCCCCTCTCCAGCCCCAGACAACGCCTTCCACCACGTCAGGGCAGGGGTCGAGGACCAGTCAGGAAGGTGCTGCTAAAGCAGCTGCTGCAGGTAAGTTGCCAGCATACACGGTAACCCCCCCCCCCTCAAACCCATCATCACCTAATACCAAAGTTCCGCCCATTATACTGCGTGACAAAACGCGCTACAATCATCTTGTCTCAACTTTCAATGCCAAGAAATTCAGGTTTGCCCCCGCGGTCACCCTCCCGGAAGGTGTGAGGATACACCCCGAGACCCCCCAGGACTTTAGAAATATAACTAGATTCCTGGAGGAGAACAGGGAACCCTTCCATACCTTCCAGTTCCAGGAGGACAAGCTAAACCACGTCGTGTTGAGGGGAGTCGTAGAGACTCTCACAACCGACGAGATTGCTAGTGACCTGCGTGAGAAAGGCCACAACCCTCATAAAGTTATCCGCTGGCACTACAAATCAGGGGACCCCATGCCCATGGTTTTGGTGCTAGTGCCCAAATCCGATAAAGCCATCTTTGCTATTACTGAAGTCAGGCACAACAAAATAAAAGCAGAACCCCAACACTCCAAGTCTAAAAATACTCAATGTTTCAACTGCCAATTATTTGGCCACTCATCTCATCTGTGCAGGGCCCCGCCCAAATGTGTTAAATGCGGGCAGGGGCACCTCACGTCCACATGCCAAAAAACGCGGGAATTACCTGCCAAATGTGCAAACTGCGAGGGTGAGCATACAGCCTCCTACAGAGGCTGTCCCAAACACCCGTCGCAGCGACCCGCAACTAACCAAGCTAACCCCCAAGCCCCCTTCTCCTGGGCAAACCGTCGTCAAACGGCGGCTCCCCCAGCGACCCCAATTCCAACAAACATGACCGACGCCCTTACATCTATCAATAGCATGAATTCTGCCATGCAAACCTTCTTTAAAAACATCCAAAACTTTCAAAAGCTTTCCGCCACTTTCATGCCCCTGCTTAATTCCAACGCCCAAGTATGAGTAAGCGACCAAATAAGATCTCTCCTAAAATGCTAAACATCTTGTCATGGACTGCCAACGGCATTCGCGACAAAAAGCATGAACTTCTCCATTTCCTACAAGACCATAACGTCGACGTAGCTCTAATCCAAGAAACCTTTCTAAAGCCCGGCATCCGATTCAGTCTTCCTAACTACACTGTTTACCGCAACGACAGAATCAGGGCCCTCCTAGGGGGGACCATGATTCTTGTCAAGCACTCCTTAAATCACTACCAACCCCCCCCCTTCCTCTTGTCCAAACTGAAGCCACGCCCATTGCCATAACCATGGCAAACAACACCACCATCCACCTCTTCTCGGTCTACCAACAAAACGGTGACCAACATACCATCGATCCTGCAGACTTCCATCTGCTGTTTGGCCCTGTCAATCAAAAGACCGTTCTGGGCGGAGACTTCAATGCCAAAAACGTTCTCTGGGGAAACCTAGCTACGAACGCTAATGGCATTGCTCTCGACGCCATCCAGAACCAAATCCCATTCAATCTCATAGCTCCAGTCGAGCCCACCCACATTGGACACGGAAGACCGGACTTTCTAGATATTTTTCTTCTAAAAAATATCAACCTCCAGCATAACATTACTGTCATTCATGACCTTTCGTCTGACCATCTACCGGTCATTTTTTCACTGGGAAATCCGGCCGACAAAATGAATGCCACAGTCACCACTTCCAGCACAGACTGGGACCACTTCCAACGCCTCCTGGCGACCACGGGTCCCATCCCAAAAATTTCCACAACCCAGGATCTGGATTCGGCAGTCAATAAACTGACTGCTGATATCCAGACAGCCCTTGCCCAGGCCACAACGTCACGAACCCAACCAGTCTCTTCTCAAGGTAGACTACCCCCAGCTATCAAAGAGTAGATCAGGGATAAAAACCGGCTGCTCAGAAGAGCCCTCAGGACAGGAGACCCCCGCCTCAAAAGGCTCGCAAATCAAGCAACGCAGCAGGTGAAAGACTCACTTGCTGAATTCCACAGCAGCAGGTGGGAGTCCGAAGTAGAATCCCTCACTACCCAGGACTGTTCTCTTTGGAAAATGGCAAAAGCCCTTTCCAATGACGAGCCAAGGTCCATTCCAGCCCTC
The DNA here is from genome assembly GCA_019049505.1 of Pachyrhynchus sulphureomaculatus. NCBI lineage: Eukaryota > Metazoa > Arthropoda > Insecta > Coleoptera > Curculionidae > Pachyrhynchus > Pachyrhynchus sulphureomaculatus. The sequence goes on along the minus strand of CM032453.1, from coordinate 59,021,819 downwards.
ACCCACGCCGGCACCACAGCCTCCACAACCCAGGAGAAGGCTGACCTTCTGGCAGATCTGCTAGAGGAACAGTTTTCTCCTAACACTCCTGCCCATCCCGATCCAGCCCGTGATCTTAGGGTCGCTACAACCATACAGACCCTAAATCTTGCCCAGCCCCCTCGCAATACGTATTTCACAACCCCCTCCGCTGTTAATGAGATCATTCGTTTTACCTCAATCCGAAAATCACAAATAAAGCCCTCAAAAAACTCCCCAAGAAACAGATCTCAGAAGCCACCAATATCATTAACAGCATACTAGACTCAGCTATTTTCCACTCTACTGGAAAAAAGCTGAGGTCATTATGATCAAAAAACCAGGCTCTCCATCCCACGAGGCAAGCAGCTATCGGCCAATCAGCCTACTTCCAGGCCTTGGCAAGATAGCTGAAAAAGTCATCCTCGAAATCGTCAGAGCAAAGTCCACAGCGCTCCGTGTTGTCCCTGATGAACAGTATGGCTTCCAGCCCCTTCATGGCACCATCCATCACACCACGAAACTCGCCCAAACCATTTCCAACAGCTTCAACAAACGTCACAAAGTTGGAGCTGTGTTTCTCGATGTAGCAAAGGCCTTCGACCGAGTCTGGCACGAAGGCCTCATTCTGAAACTGATCCGACACGGCTACCCCCTTTTCATTAACAAACTCATTCAATCCTTCGTCTCTGACAGAACCTTCCAAGTCAGAGTCGATAAGGCCACCTCCGAAGTCAAGGCCATTAGAGCCGGAGTCCCTCAAGGCTCCGTCCTCTCCCCCCACCTCTTTAACATTTTCACAGCCGACATTCCAAAATCGGATCAGACTACCCTACTCCTGTATGCTGACGACACAGCCATCATAACAGAATCCAGCAGCTACAGAGTCATCACCAGTAGATTGCAGCGCCACCTGAACGTCCTCGCCCTCTGGTTCGACCGATGGAAGATCCAGCTAAACCCATGTAAGACACAGGCCATCGTCTTCGCCAAGGGCAACGGCACTCCTTATGGACAACTCCAGCTCCAGGGATCCCGCATCCAATGGGCAACCACCATCAAGTACCTGGGAATCCAGTATGACAAACACCTCATCTGGAAAGACCAGGTCTGTGCTGCCTCAAGGAAAGCCAAGCAACTACTGGGCAAGCTGTACCCAATCATCAGCCGGTCCAGTAAGTTGCAACCAAAAACCAAGCTGCTAATATATAAAACCATCGTGAGGGCAGGACTCACACACGCCTGCCCCACTTGGTCTAAACTCACCAAGACACGCAGAGCTCAACTTCAGGCAGTACAGAACAAGGCCCTGAGGATGATCACGGGAGCCCCATGGTTCGTCCGAAACCGTCAATTGCATAGAGACCTCGGTGTGCCAACAATCAAGGCACACATGAGGTCCACCAACATCAAGTTCTTCGCAAAGGCGCTACAACACCCAAACGTCACCATAAGGAGCGCATTTCACGTGCCCGCCATCACTCAACACCTTCTGACCCCATATTCGACGAAGACGATGGCCCTCCCCCACCCCCAAGAAGATTGTAACCTCGACTAAGTTTAGAATTAAGTTCTAGATTAGTTTAGAATTAAGCTCTAGTTAAGTTAGATTAGTCAACCAATGTATTTAAATTCCAATGTCCTAGGTTAAGTTAATTAGGATTACTGTATAGAACCTAGGTTAAGTAGTATAGGAATATAATCTATCATAAATGTAAGTAAGAGGCATAGCCTAACTTAAATTCAATAAAGACAATGACAACTTTACCTTGGATGACCAGTTTTTTTAAATTTTCTAAGCCTCTTCTCATAACGTGCTGAAAATATTTGAGGGTTGTAAGTTGGATCATACTGGATAGTATAGGAAATATTTGTTCAGTGTTGGTCTCATGTGATATTAAGCATTTTTCTCCAGCAAAACATTTCCGTCGCTTCGATCTTTTTTCTCTCCTTTTACCTCAACATCCAAGATTCGCACCCGTACATCAGTTTTGGGAAAATCAGACAATTTATCGGGCTTACTTTAACTTGTGTGGAGACTTTACTGTCCTTCCAGAGTATATTCAGCTTCCGAATTGCCACGTTGGTCATTTCACACCGCATCGGTGGTACCTTTGTTCGTAATCGTGGATCCGAAGTATGTTTAAGCATCCACCACTTCAAAACGATCTAGTTGTACATTTGGTCTGTTATTATCCTCTCGGCCGATAATCATTATTTTTGTTCTCGATGTGTTCAGTTCAAGGCCGCAATTGTTACTTTCTTCTTCAACTTTGCTAATGAGGTCCAGAATTTGGTCCTCGCCCAGGAGGACAGTATCGTCAGCGAAGCGAAGATTATTTATTTTCTATCCGTTGATGGAAATTTCATAGTCAGCGTCTTCCATCACTCTCCTCATGATGCATTCTCCATAGAAGTTGTGTAGATAATATGCAGTCCTGTCTTATACCTCGTTTGGGTTGAAACTCTCTTGACAATGTACCTTTTAGACTTACTGCCGCGATATTATTTGCATATAAGTTAATTATGAGTGTGATCAGGTGTTGAGGTACTCCAACTTCTTTAAGAACCAACCACAATTTATTCCACTTGACTCGATCGAAAGCTTTCTTGTAGTCTATGAAATATATATACAATAGGATGCTAAATTCTCTAGACTTTTCAATGGGTTGTTATAGGTTAAGTAAGTGCTCTCTTGCTTCTCCTCCTTTAACAAATCCAGCCTATTCTACCGATATGTGTGGTCGAATTTCGATTACACCCCTTAAAACTAACCCCCTAAGTCAAAATTGAACTTTCAAAACTATACGGCCAAGATTGGGCCATCAATTCCTATATTTGTGCCAAATTTAAACTTTGTATGTCAAATAGTTTCAGAAAAAATCGTCAGACCTACAGACAGTTACCGAAGTGATCCCATAAGTATTTCGTACGGAACACTAAACATCGGTTGACTACAAATTCAATACAGGGTTCTAAACTTTTATAAAGGGTTTTGAGAATAGCTATATGGCGACATTTTCTTCCTCTGTGTAACAACATACAGTGATTGTGCGGGTTAAATATGTTATAACGCTGACTGAAAGCATTTATATCAGAGATTCTTCTTCTTAAGATGCCTATTCGGTTTGAATGTTGGCAATCATTCTAGCTATTATTACTTTATCCACTGCAGCTCTGAAAAGACCGGTAGTAATTGTTGAGAACCAAGTTCGCAGATTGTTTAGCCAGGAAATACGTCTGCGTGCTGGTCCCCTTTTTCCAAATACCTTTCCTTGGAATATTTGCTGTAGTAATCCATATCTGTGGGGATTTCTCATTATGTATAATACTCCAATTTTCCTACTTTAACAGTTTCCATAATTTCCAGTTTCTTGTTCATGTGACGTAAGACATCGTTGGTAATATGACCAGTATAAGAAATTTTCAAAATCCGTCGACATAGCCATAATTCAAATGCGTCAAGTTTCTTACAAGTGGTCAGTCAGCGTCCAAGATTCCACTTCATAAAGAAGGGCACTGAAGACATACCAGGAAGCATATAAAATGTCAAATCAGCATGAAAAACAGTCACAACTAAATCCAATAGCCACCCTCTCAATCTTTGTAGAAGCTGACCTCTCAAGGACATAGTATGAAATAGGAATAGTAACAAGGAGTATTATCCGAGTTACACCGTGTTACAGCAAGCAAAAAGGACTTGTTATTCGGCGAAAGAGGCTTATCGGGTAACTGAAATATGTGCTGAAATGAACTTACAACATTTATTTGATCACACGGCTAAACATTTCTCCACATATTTGGAAGATGTACTAAAATAATTAAATCTAGAAGAGCATCAATCATTGACATTCGTTTGGAAATGGGGATATGACGGATCGCAACAGGCACAATTTAAGCAAAAAATGCAAGAAGAAGATGCAATTGACGGCAACATTGTTCAAAGTTGTCCTACTACAATTGATTTGTGGGACGAATAAGAGAGTTATTTGGCAGAATCCAATTCCCTCTTCGCCACGATACTGTCGATCAATGAGGATAAGATTTGTTAAAGAAACAGTGGATATTACAAATTTTCAAATTACTTACATACAAAATGCAATAAACGACTATTCGAAAGTATTCTGCATTTGTCATACAAGGTTCCTGTGTAAAAGTGGCAGTTAAGATCGGAGAGTAGCAAAGAAATTGTTAAGCAAAAAAGGCAGAAATCCAGGAAAAATTCAGAGAGCACACAATTACCTTTATGATTTAACATTTCTTCCTGGATAAAGGTGTATGAAAAATAATCTGACCTGAAGTTTGAGTTACTGAATGGAACGTATTGTAGGACTCCTTGAATAATTTTGACGATACCACGAAAAAAGTTAACATATCATACTTCAGACGTCATTTTGGCCATTGTAAAAAAATTTTAAAACTTGAATTATGTTAGGTATCAAATCAGCTTTTTACGAGGACTTTGAATATATTAATAAAAAATATACAGCTTGTACAGGTTGACTGTAAACCAACAAGGAAATATTTCTCCACCAGCTGAAAAAATATTATTTTGATTCTCTTCGTTCTGTACCTCTTTTTTATGCTTCGGATTAAAATTAAATAAAAATGCTGTTAGAATGATTTTATTTGTAAACCGCAATAATTTTATGGTATGATATTTTTTATTGAATATCCTTAGGATTCCAACTGAATTTCTTATTTGTAGAAAAATTGCTCAAAACGTTCATATCTTCCTCAGGAATGGTGAAATTTAAGTCAAAATTTTCGTCAATGTGTTTCTTGGAGCTTGCTTTAGGAATAATAGCTATTTCTTGTTGAAGGACCCATTTTAATAATACCTAAAAATAAATGCAGTACGATTAGTATACCTACATATAATTTTACGAAACTTTTTTAAGGTTTAAGGTAACATTTCGGTTGATTGATGACGAACTTGTATGTATGCATGTTTGAATGTAGCGCATCGATAGCAAAGATCATTTAGCACCAGTTCGTGTGTAATTATATTTTAGAGTAAAGATCTGTTTCTTTTAAAAATTCTATTAGGCTTTTTATATTATTTATGTTTGGAGCTACTATTTGATGTAAAGATTTCAATAAATTATGTTTAGATCTTTGGGGAAGATGATCATGGGAAGGGATGTGTTTTATTGTGAGGGTTGTATGGCAGTGGTGACATATTGGGGGAGGTTCTCCCTTTAATATATATGCATGAGTTAGGTGCGTGGGTCCTTTAGAAATTCTTCTCCATATAATATTTTCTTTTCTTGTTAAACTTGGTAGATGAAATGGTGGATATACTGTGGACTTAGATTCCCAGAGCTTGTTGTCATCTTGTAAGTCCCAAGAATGTTGAAACATGTTTCTGAAGGTATCATTGAAAAAATTTGTCAGGTCTGATGGTGATAAGATTGTGTTTATGGATATTCCAGAGGAAATTGCCAATTTGGCGTTAGTATCCGCTAAATCGTTTTCTTTTATGTTAATATGACTGGGGATCCACAATAAAACTAAGTTAATCTTCCGGATGTAACTTATGTGTATAAGATTCATTATATCTAACACTAGTGGGATTGATGTTTTCGATGAATTTATGGATTTCAGAGAACTAAGGGCGTCAGTTATGATAAGAATGTTATTATTTTTTTCTCTTATCGCTAATCTGATAGCTTCCCTTATAGCAAGTAATTCAGATGTATAAACGGTAGAGATAATCTTAAGTTTAAATTTGTGAATAGTATTCGGTGCGATTACTGCCGCACCCACTCCCAGGAGTGATTTTGATCCATCCGTGTAATAGTGTATATAGTTATGACGAACTTGTGAATGTTTTGTCGTCTGCGGTAAAGTGTCGACATTAAATTCATATAACCTTATATAACAGTTATCACCACTACAAACACCTTTTTTTCTGGTAGTGTTATTTTTTTTCAAAATTCCAACCTCCCTCGCCCCCAACGCATTTGCATTTAACCCTGTTACACCAACGACATCCTCGTCCATATCCTTGGGTTATTGAAAAAAGGTAAAATCCCTACTGAAGCGGGGAGGTGAGCGATTAAAAAAAAACCTAGTTTTTAACAAACTTCCGCCTATTTACATTAAAATGTGATCACATATTTAATCTGTCCTGAAAACTGATTGAATGGATTTACTGCTAACGAGTCGTTCAAATGTAACACGTAGGCTGAAAAGTTTTTGGTTTAATACATAGATGTCGCCCTTTTCAAAAAATCTATATGATTTTTAGGAAGTACCAACCTTCAAACGACACGTGTCAAAATTTTATGACATTTCGACGATTAGTTTACAAGTTACAGTGGTTTTAGTGACGCTACTTTTGATATTTTTAAGACAATGGAAAAAAGCGAATTTCGTGTGTTGATAAACACTATTTTTTGATGGGAAAAAATATGGTTCAAGCAAAGCAATGGCTTGGGTGTTACGGTGACTCTGCCCATGGAAAATCACTCATCATGTACTGGTATGCTGAATTTAACCTCGGCCGTACAGATACAAATGATGCTGAACGCTCTGGACGCCCAAATGAGGTGGTTAGACCGGAAAATATCAAAAAAATCCACAAAATTGTTTTGGATGACTGTATTGATTGCGTGCGATAGCTGAAACGCTAAAGATACCAAAAGAACGTGTTGGTCATATTTTGCACGAACATTTGGGCATGAGAGAGCTCTGTTCGAAATGGGCAACGCGTTTGTTCACAGTGGACCAAAAACAACAACGTGTTGATGATTCTGAGCGCTGTTTGGACCTTAAGCGCAAAAAAAGGATTTTTTCATGCGATATGTGACAATGGATGAAGCATGGATCCATCACTACACACCGGAATCAAATCGGCAGTCAGCTGAGTAGACAGCAGCCGGTGAAAGCCGCCCGAAGCAATTAAAGACACAACAGTCGGTTGGGAAGCCTCTGTATTTTGGGATGCGCATGGAACAATTTTCATCGATTATGCTGAGAAGAGAATAACCGGTCAAGTGCAAGTTGAACTTGCACAATTAGTGTTCTGTACGTTAATTGCTTTTGAAATAAACATTTTTGTTACGGTAGTATAAAATGATCAGTGACTTCACAAAACACACCCCAAATGAGTTTTCAACAAAGTTTGTTTGCAATCTTTACTGAAAACTTATGACTTTGAAATTTTTGTTTTTTTTTATATCAGATAAATTATTATAGGTAATGCACTCGTGATAATTTTCATTCAATCTATACCCCGTGGAGAATATTCCAGAATTTTTTCAAAATTTTTTGTTCAGTACTTTTCGAGATAAGGTAGGGGGACAGCGATTTTTCGCGATTTTTTAAAAATAATACAAATAAAAGTGTGCCCAAGTATTACATTATATATATATTTTTTACTCGTGATTTCACAAGCTTTCATTTGACACCACACTCGATGACATAGTAAAATTTTTTTTTTTCATTTCGGATTTCACCCCTTAAAACTAACCCCTTAAGTCAAAATTTAACTTTCAAAACTACACGGCTCTGATGAGGCCATCAATTCCTATATTAGTACCAAATTTCAACTTTCTATGTCAAATAGTTTCGGAGAAAATCGGGTGTGACAAACAGACAGACAGACAGACAGACAGACACCGAAGTAATCTTATAAATGTTCCGTACGGAACACTAAAAACCATCAATAGCGAATATTATATAAAGTCATTGGTGCGTTTGCAGCCAGAAATCGCAAAGAAACGGAACCAAATGAACAAGAAAAATATGCTCTTTCATCAGGACAATGCACCGTGTTACAGGTCAATGGTTCCTTCCTCATCCACCGTATTCTCCAGATTTGGCCCCAGGCAACTATTATCTATTCGCATACCTAAAGAAAATGCTCGCCGAAAAGATATTTGGCTCCAATGAAGAAGTTATCGCTGAAACTGAGGCCTATTTTGAAGACAAAGACAAGTCCTTCTACAAGAAAGGTATAGAAATGTTAGAAGAGCATTGAATTGACTGTATCGCTCTTGAAGGAGACTATATTGATGAATAAAGTCGAATTTTGTAAAAAAAAAATGTGTTTTAAGTAGCTAAACCAAAAACATACATGTTATAGCGTTGTCAGATATCCGAAATTTAAAAACAGTTCTTGGTTCCCTGGCTTTCCGAATATCCTCATCACCTGAAAAATTTTTAAGTTAAGACAAAATCCTTAAATTTTTACACGAGTGGCACTTTTGCGGAAATAGTAATTCAGTTTGGTTATATATTGTACTCGTTTGGAAAATCCGGTTCCAGCTGTTCATTTTAATTAAAACATGATATTCTGTATATCAGGGGTGCTCAAACTTGAACTGCTGGCGATCTACCTCAATATTGTTAGACTACGATCGATCGACTCTGAGAGGCTGCAAGTAAGTGTGATGCAGGATTGTCGTCTAGGTAGGGTGTATCGTGGCATAGATATTAGTTTTCCGCACAATATGCATTTTTTTAGTCAAGGTAAGTGTAGGTCTGCTCTAAAATGTCAATGAAAAAACTCATAATTATTCAAAATTGCGAGTTTATTGGTTCTTACAAAACAAACGAGTTCTAGTGTCTAAACTTAACTAAAGAGTGACTTTGGATGTTGAAGCGTGGCACTGCATGTCCTCAGCATACTTTTCATAAGATGGTACGTAATTACCGAGTGCTAATCGCAAGCATGATGACATATGTTCGTCAGTTAGTCGATTGCGATATTTTGACTTAATTATCTTCATTTCAGAAAATGTAGACTCGCACAAGTAAGTTGACCCAAACATTGCCGTCAGTTGAAGGGCGATTTGCCTTAGATTCGGATATTTATCTTCAGATATAAAACACCAGAATTTTGTATCAGATGCTGTGGCTTTGAGATGTATATCTGATATAATCTGCACTAACTCATTTTCAAGAGAACATGAGTCCATGTTAAACTGACTTGCTATTTCAGTAGCTAATTCCTCAATGTTTTTACACGAAAAAGGATAACTCATAAATGATGCGATATTTGCCAATTTACTGAAATCATAAAAACGTATTTCGAATTGGCCCAAAATATTTGATAATTCGGCCTCATAAATATCATAATTCAACTGAGGAATCCTTGCTTTCAAAGACGGACAATTTTTCAGATCCTTTCTTTTCAGTTGATCTATCATAAGTTGCAATTTACTTTTGAATGCGTTTATTGCGCTAATCATCTCAATAATAGTTTTTTTCCTTTACCTTGAAGCTCCAAATTAATGGTGTTTAAATGCATTGTGATGTCTGTCAAAAATGCCAAATCAGTCAGCCATTTTCCGTTTTTCAGCATATGAGTGTCATCACCTCTTTCGTCCAGAAAAGCTGCTATTTCGGGCAATAATTCTTGAAACCTTTCTAGGAATTTTCCGCGACTCAACCACCTGACGTCCGTGTGAAGAACTAAATCAGTGTGTTCAGCTGACTCACTACCTTCCAACGGCAATTTAAAGAGCCGTCGTTGCAAGCTACGTGCACTGATAGAATTCACAATTTTTATTGCAATGCCCATAATCTCCTCCATGTTTAGAACTTTTGAACACAAAACTTGTTGATGTTTAATGCAATGGAAGGAGAAAAATGAAGGGAAACCATCATTAGCTGAACACAATGCCACAAAACCGTTTTCGTTTCCAGTCACTTCTGGTGCTCCATCGGTTGTAATGCACACTAGTTTATATATTGGTAGCTTGTAGTTTGTTACAAAAATGAAGAAAACGTCATATATATCTTCGCCACGGGTCTTTCCTTTCAGAGGAATCATTGTCAAAAACTCTTCCTTAGCCGACATGTCATTGAATACCATTCGAATAAAAATACACAGCTGGGCAGTGTCTGTCATATCGGTGGATTCTTCCTCCCAATCGTTATTAAAATGATAAGTTTTACTTTTCTTCGCCGCACTCATTTTGGACTATTTATTAATAAACTTTGTATCGATGTATCGCCTTCAAGTTACAACTCAGACTGACTCCTATTCCTGCAGGCGCAACATTTATATCGGCGCGAACGAAGTCTCGAATGTTCCCGTCAAACACGCCGCCCGAAGTTTCTAGAAAAATCGGCGGGAATCAAAAACGCAGCTTTTCTTTGACAAAGCCGCCTTTTGCCGCTAGCAGGGGGTTATTACGATAAAAGAAAGTGATGAGGGGGTTATTCTGGCCTAATTGTGGATCGAATAAATTTTAGTAGTTTATTCATTACATTTTGTTTTAGTGACCTAAAACAAGTTCTATATCGGAATTTTTTTCTCGAGATCGACTCAAAAAGCACTCGCGATCGACCGTTTGAGCACCCCTGCTGTATATAAAAGAGTTTTTAAACGGGTGGTACTAATTTAAACCTCGTATGTATATGCCGTATGCCTATAAAATAATTATTCCAAATGATAAGTCTTTTTGGGGACTTAAGTTTATCAGAAGCCGGCAATATCAGAGTACAATGAGGAATGAATGAATATGTTTAAAAATTCCTCACATTACAGCAAATTTTGAGAAAAATTGACATCTATTGTCAGGTGTGTGTCGAGGATTTTTGTGACTGTAACTGTTCATAACATGTATTATACTCAAATCATTTTAACCTGTTAATTTGAGAATAATATCCCAAATTTTATAGAGTTATAATATGTATGTATATTAGGACCGTCAAAAAGTCTGCAGCATAAGCAAAAAATTTGGATTTTTAAGTATTTTTGAACTTTTGGTGCAGTTCAACTTAAAAAATCATATGGAGCGTTTAAAAAGTAGCAAAATCCGAAAAAATAAATCCGGATAGAGAAAATAGAAGTAAATAAAGCTTATTTATTGTGCACTCCTTTTTCCATTTTTAATTTTAAGTATTTCCACGTCGACACATTGTTTAACTTTTTTTTTAATTCCAAACGCCCAAAAAACAAATATTAAAAATTTTTAATTTTTTTTTTTCAAAATCTTTTCCTCCTTTTTAATGACACACGATAATTTATCGTGTTTAGTTTTGTTATATGTAGAAATTTTGATATAAATGGGATTTAGTAGTTGTAAATAAGAATAAACTCTGTTTATTTGTTTGAATAGTTGCTCTCCTCAGGCAGGAAAATAGTATGATCATGATACAAAACAAACCTCAATATGAAACCTAAAAAAATAGAAATAATGATAAACTGTACCTGAGCGGGAGTTTTTCCTAACTTTTTGGCGATTTCTGCCACTGTGGGGTCATCTCTTAGTTCTTGATGCCGAGTTCCACCCAAAGAAGAATAAGCTTGTATTAAAATGCCCTCTTTGCGACTATAATCTAGTAGGTCCTGAGGGTGGTAATAGGGATGCCATTCAACCTAAGAAGAAATAGAAGATCAAAGTCATTTTACTGACAGTGACGTAGTGATTAATAATACACATGCGGGTATAAGTTTTTATATCAATATCAACGTAAATTGAAAAAAAATACCGGCTAAAACAAATGAGAAAATCAATTTCTTTAGTTAAAACTTTAAACTAGTGAGAAAGATTTTTGTACATTTGTTATAGCTAGCATTTTTTCTTAATGTACGTTTTCATGATTGACATAATACCAAAGTAGGAAGGACCTCTGCCACTAAATGAAAATTTATTGATGTTGGTATTTATTTATATAACGAACGATTTTTAGTAGGATTAAAAATCCCAGGACGCGATATTCAACAACTAGATTAAGAGTTTGATCTACCCTTACGTGACAAAGTTTAAAATTTAAGTTTATCTGTAATTCTCGCAGTCTCGTGATTTTTTTAAAATAGTTACCGGTAATTTGAATTTCAGTAACCCAAGTTTATTTGACATGAAAGGATATTTTCTGCGTCTCTTCTCTAGGTATATGTATTACGATGAAATTTATGTTCGGTACAGCAGGAGTTGTACTTATTTAATAAAATCGCCGCGTTATTCTGATCTTTTTAACCTGCTATTTAAATCCAATTTTTATATAATATTTTGGAGAAAATTAAACTTTCTTCAGTAAAAAATTTTGTAAACCACTGTTCATTTGATCACTTGCATGACCTGCAAAAAAATTCTAAAATTTAAAAAAACCAATTTTGTGGGGCTTATAGTCTACTAATAATAATAATAAAATTCACCAAATACCGGAAATTACACCCCAACGCATGCAAAGAAAGACTTACCATCTAGAGAGGAAGGCAGGAGGAAGAGGAATTATAGACATCAGATCATTACACACAAAACAAACACAAGCACTTAGGAAATTCTTTCACAGCAAGCAAACCAGCCTCCACACAGCGATAGTGAAAGCAGACAAAAACTACACACCTCTCGACTTATCCCGGGCAGACCACTCAGCAGACACACACAGTCACACCCAATTACAAGAGGAAAAGATAAAAACTTGGTCAGAGAAAACACTCCACGGAAAACACAGATACCACATAGAACAAGACCACGTAAATAAAAAACAATCATACACCTGGTTACAGGATGGGCAGCTATTCCCTGAAACAGAAGGCTTCTTACTTGCCATCCAGGATAAAGTCATATTAACCAGAAACTACCAAAAGCAAATCATCAAAGACCCAACTATTACAGAAGACAGATGCAGGAAATGCCACCAGCAGAAAGAAAACGATCGAACACATAATAGGCGGATGTCAAATATTAGCCGGAACAGAATACACAGCCATACATGAGTCAGCTGCCAAAGTAGTTCACCAAGTACTAGCCACAACATACAAACTCATAGAAAACAGATCCCTACTACAAATACACACCAACATCCATACTTGAAAATAAAGATTACAAGCTCTACTGGGACATCAGCATCCATACAAAATAAAACAGTCTCCGCCAATAGACCCGATATTACTTTTCAGTCCAAAAAAGGAAAAGTCACCTATCTAATTGACATAGGTGTTCCCAACGACACAAACATCCAAACAAAATACACAGAAAAAATGTCCAAATACACAGACCTTGCAACGAAAATAAAAAGGATATGGAAACAAGAAAAAGTCAGCAATGTCCCCCTCATTATATTAGCCACAGGCCTTACACCAACTTCACACCACATTTAGTACAATTAAGACTCAACACAAATATACACAGAAACATTCAGAAGTCAGTGATTTTGAAAACATGTAACATTGTCAGGTCATTCCTTAATACATAATGGTAATAGCGTTTGTGCTGACATGGAACCACATTGACCAAATGTGAGAAAGAAGAACTTTTTTGTAATAATAATAATCTTTATTGTCTAACAGATATACCATTTACAAGACAATTAAGCATAAATAACATAATACAAAGGAGATAGAGATAAAAAAGAAAAGTAAAGTACTAGTATAGAACAAAAAAGACAGATAACATAAAAATCACATAGAAATTAAATAAAACTGGAAAATTAAAATTAAAATGATACACTTGGAATAAATACCTATACATGCAACAATTTATTTTTTAAGCATTTGGCAAATTGCGCAAATGACAGGTTGTTCGCTTCAGTGTCGTTACAAATACTGTTGAAAACGCTCATAGCTTGAAAAAATTGTGTTTTGATGAGAAAATTAGTTCATGCAGTGGGCAAATAGAAAATAGGAGAGGTTTTGGCCAATCTATTAGGAACATGAAAGTTTACTTGAAATAGTAAGTCAGGAGAGTCAATAAGAGATTTACATAATTTTATAAGAAAACAGACCAGATGGTAATTTCTTCGATTCGTCAATAAAGGTAGCTGAAAACGTTCAATTATGATGACCTCATCGACACCCCTATCAGGGTGCACACCATCATATTTTAATATAAGAAATTTGGCAAACTTTCTTTGAACATTCTACTAAGGTTACTACTAACTATAAAGCACAATTTTTTTGTCCAAAACTGAAAGAAATTTCTGGGAATAATTATTTAATATGATTTTTAATTTTCTTTCGATCCATTTTTCATTCATAGTTTTAAGCGAAAAATATGATTTATGGTTTTAACTTTGAAATACTATAAAAACCACAAATAGGAGCGAAACTTCGAGTTTTTCTTATGCTCAGGAAACATTCTAAGAGAATATAATTTTTATACCCTCAGAGCAAGCGGTAAAGTCCTCTTAATATGCAAATTTTGAACTGGAATATCTACTTAAAATTACTTACTATGTAAATAAGTCCTTACATTTTTTTACTCAAACTTTCGTTTGACAGATAATCTATTTTTTTTAGACAGTTCATAGTCAAAGTCAAACGAAAATGCCACCTTTTGAGCGCATCATAGGCAATGTTGCTAAATTGCTTACGCGTTCTTTACCTAAAGAAGGTGCTCTTATTTTTATTTTGATTTTAATATCAACCGTACATTAAAATTATATATCTTAAAGTGCTTAGTTTACGTTTGGCCAGGGTGCTATTTGCCTTTTTTTTTCTAATTTCATATTAACGAAAATATTTCCCTGCTTTTTTTAATTGCTTCATTTTAAACTATAATCTGCAAATAGCCCCCTGCACCACAAGATTTTATACTTTATAAAATGGAAAACTTATCAGGCTCAAAAAAAGTAAAATTGGATTTTTTTTCCTTCTCTCTCATACCCTTACGTGACAAATACGTGTCAGAGAAGGATTTCTGTTATGTATGACAATGGTAATCGTTTTAATAATAAAATCCATAAACCATACTCTTCACCTGTGTTCCGTTAACGTTAAAAAAATCCGTATCGTTAAATTATTAAAGCTTATAAATATCTCAAACCCCATGTTTGATTTAAAGTTGTTGAGTCCTTCAAGGCGACATTTGCTTGCATTTTAAGAGCTAGTGGTAAATGAATATCAATTTCACAAAAATAATAACCAAAGACACATTAGGAAACCTTCCAATAATAAAAATCTTACCTGATTCACTGCAGGTTTAATTCCGTGATCATTTTCCAAAAGTTGTTTTAAATGTCTGATAAGGTAATTTGACACTCCAATGTTTCTGGCTAATCCATCTTTTACTCCTTTTACTAACTGTTGCCAACTTTCATCTCTTAATCTAAAATAACAGCAAATATATAATAAAAAAATTGTACCTTATAGTTAAAAAACATTTATTAATAATATTTTGCAAAAAGTTGTTTCTAATCTAAACATACTTAGTAGCATTGCCACCAGAAGTCCCAGGCCAATGAATAAGATATAAGTCTACATATTCAGTATCCAGCTTTTTAAGTGATTCTTGAAGTGTAAGATACGCCTTATCACCTTGGTCTCCAGGAGCTGAAACAAAACATGCTTAGAATGTTAAGTTTCAAGTGCTTTTTTATATTGGAGTTCATTGAGGGTACTAATAAATTATCCACATATTTACATTAAAACACAATTAATTAAATATTTAACATGATCTGTCTAGCATTGTCAGACCAAAATTTTAAAAGAATCTTTCGTTTAATTCCTTTCGGAATATCACTAAAAGTCTAACCTAAAGAACGTCATAGTTTCAGCTAAAAAAAAAAATAACACATGGGTGCGTCACCAGAATGTGGGCAAATTTTAATTTAAATTTTCCGTTATATTGTGCCTCCGGTGCTGGCGTCCCAGTGAGTTTGATGTTTCTAGTAAACAGTCATATCCGTAACATAATCGTGATGTTGAAACCAAATGCACAGTATAATCGAAGAGTCGCGATTATCTAAGGCCTTCGTGCTGGGCTCAGCTCAGCAACGGAATTAAGTCGGTTCTTTGGATACCTAAGATGCATATTACGTTGTAGTAATACTTCAGAATAGCCCAACGAAGATTCCAGTATGTCGACGAGGAAGAGTTACTTGAAAGAACACAGTACGAGAACCCCCGCAGTCGTCGAAAGTTCTCAATCGCTGATTTCGATACAAATCGTACATACTAAATATACAATGATGCTCTCCGATGCATCCAGGGCAAGGCCACTTACTCGCTGCAATTTGCTGTTATGTTCCTTGAAAAAGGAAGCGGCGGGACGTATCAAGTTCCTTTCTGATGAAAAAAAATATTGTTAATGCCAAAATCGACTGGAGGAGTGATAGCTAGCTTGCCCACAATTTCAAGGATATCCCCGTTGTTGCCAGAATGAAATTTCCGGCCAAGGTTCACGTGCTAGGTGTGTAAACACCACGTCATACCATCATATTTCTTTAAAAAAGGCGAAACTGTCATAAAAGCATTGCAAGTGCGCGCTCTGTCGAATGCGGTGAAGTCGTGGATGGACACTGTGGCGTCCGGAAGCTCATATGTTTTTCAATAAGATGTCCAAAACTGACTCTCAGACAAGGTCGATAAGTTTTGGTCCAAGATCTTGTGGTCTCTTAACAGCTCAGATTTTAATCCCTCGGGTAACTACGTATGAAGCGAAGTTGAAACGATACCAACAATTCTCGGCATTCCAATGTGCTATTGAGGCAGCATTGGCCGGCATAGACAGCGCTGCATTACAGAGTATGGGCTTACACTTCAGAAAGAGAATTGAGGTAGTCATTCAAGCTAAAGGGGAAAATATTAAATAATTGTTCTCTGTGCATCCTCCAAGTGTCATGTAAAATAATTTTTTGTCATAACTAATTTTTCGTGGCGTAAGACATAAAAAGATGATTTAATCGAACATCCATTGACATCTTCAGAGCAGCAGTTTCCAAGATAACATTAGCGATTTGGATCGCCAGCCTCCATCAGGAGACGGCGCGCTAAGAATATTTTGAATATTTACTTAGATTAATACTATTTTGTTTGTTTTATCTATTTTTGACGTTAATTAAAACTTTATTGTAATATTTTGAGGTATTTCAAATTTTATAAATTTGCCTGCAATCTACTATCATAAAAATTATTTTGCGAAATAATTTATTTTAGGTAGTACTATAATATGTACTATGTATTTTAAAATAATAAAATATTTCTTACTTACGTAGCTTTGTTGTTATCCAAATATCTTTACGGGTAAGGTTATATTTTGGCAGTAATTCTTTTAGTGCTTTTCCAATTTCTTCTTCATTTCTGTACAGTTTCGCTGTATCTAAAATTAAGTTATGCATATTTTAAACATTCATTAATATTTTTATCTCACTATTTTGAAAAAGTAAGTCCTAAAAATATTAATCCTTCACCACATACCATCCTTCTAGCTTCCTTACCCCTTGTCAATACGTTTGGCCGGCGCGACGAGGAAATGAAAACCCCAAAATAAAAGTGAATATGTCGAATTTCCAAAACACAGTACCCCAGGCGAGTAGAAGAAAACTCAGAATCTCGCACTGCTCTTGTAGTTAGTCCCATGGCTTCTCGGGGGACAAAAATTCGAAAGTAAAACAGAGTCGTATACCTACAGCACATAGATAACCCAAAAGAACAGAATGGTACACAGCTACTTACAACATAAGAACTTTAGGATCCGAAGAAAAAATCATCGAATTAGAAGAAGAACTAAAAAACATAAAATAGACAGTGTTGGGTTTACCGGAAGTAAGAAGAACTGGAGAGTCTTGCATCACCCTAAAAAGTGGCCATAAATTTTTCGATAGAGGCAACGTAACTTAGAAAATTGGAGGAGTCCGTCCGCTCATACATAAAATAATAGCAGATAATGTTGTTCAATTCAAAGCCATATCGGAAAGAATGATTTCAGTAGACATACAGATGAATAGAAGATACAAATGTAGGATCATTCAGGTATATGCACTGACATCAGACAGCGAGGAAGAAGAAATTGATCAATTTTACGAAAATATTAACAAAGCATTGCTATACTACCAAACAAGATATATCATAATAATTGGCGACTTCAATATCAAAATAGGTAAACCAAGGAATAAAAATGAGAAGAGTATTGGGACAGCAAAGGATAAATGTTATCAACTTTTGTCATCGAAAATAACCTGTTCGTTATGAATATATTTTTCCATAGACGATGAACATGGACATGGGATAACAAGAAACGAAAGTAATTATGTTTTATCAAATAACAAGAATATTGTAATCGACACGACAGTCCTGAATGCGATAAGCATTGGCAGTGACCATCGAATGCTCAAAGCAAAAATGAGAATAAATCTTAAGCAGGAGAGACTTACGTTGATAACGCATACAAAGATAAAGACACCAACAGAAATAATAAAATAAAACACAGACGAATATCGACAAGTACTGGAAAACACATAAACTACCAAATAGAACTTGATGAACTAAACACACACATAACCAACTTTTGACTACAGAACAAATAGCAACATCGAAAAAAGGAAAAACGCAAAAATTAAGTAAAGAGATGCAAAGTTTAATCAAACAGAAAAGACCATTTAGAAATGACCCTATAAATGGCAAATTAGAACTGGCAAAAACAGACAAAAAAATAAAGAAAAAGATCAGACACTACAGAAACTCGAAAACAGAAGAAACTCTGAATGAAAGGAAAGTTTGAAACAGCTAAACAAACAAATGAATGAAGGGAAACATCATTTAATAAAACTTATAATGTGGGATCTGAAGAAATTATCGATATAACAACGGATGAAATAATGAACGCCTTACAACATATGCACAACAACAAAGAACCAGGGGACGACAAAATAACTATAGAAATGATAAGGTATGGAGGGGTATCGATAATACAATCTCTCAAGCTCTATTTAACAGGGGCCTTATACAAAGTAAAATACCAACACTTCCTTTCAATGAAAATTTCAGAATTTTGCACAATGAAAAGAAAGTGAAATTATTGAATTGTTTAGAGCAGGTAGATATTAACCAGAAAAAAATCCCAGGTTTATTACTCAACAATCAATTGCATGGGGGTGGGTCTGCTTTATTGAACTTGTTTTATGAATTAAGGTGAATATTGTTAATTAATTTAGCATTTATAATCAGGTAACTTATATATTTTGTAACGTACTTTGTTGTTAATTTACATCTTGCTTCAGAAGAAGACAAAGTGTCCCGAAAGAATTGTCAGCTCTAATAAAATAAACATAAGTGGTGATCTTAAATAGTTGTTTAAATTTTCCTTTCTAGTGTGTATATGTAAGTATAGTTTGTCTCAACTTATAATATATGAATCTGATTAACACTATTGTGTAAATAACATACAAAAGAGAATAGAAAGTAATGAAACGGATTTAGTTACATCTTATTTTGAGTAACAATAAAATTACTTATTCACTTTGTTAAATGACACTAAATATTTTTTTTTTGTAAAGATTTACAAATGCGAGTTTA
The DNA here is from genome assembly GCA_019049505.1 of Pachyrhynchus sulphureomaculatus. Taxonomy (NCBI): domain Eukaryota; kingdom Metazoa; phylum Arthropoda; class Insecta; order Coleoptera; family Curculionidae; genus Pachyrhynchus; species Pachyrhynchus sulphureomaculatus. Next base: position 59,002,603 of record CM032453.1, on the reverse strand, counting down.
CAGAGGAGTTGAATGCGGAAGCGATCACTATCTCCTAAAAGGAAAAATAATTCTACCGGTGCATAAACAAACCAGCCATCGACAACCTGAAAATGGAAAGCTGGAAAGTAATAAAGAACCTCGATACAATTTATCAAGTTTAGAAAATGAAAGTACAAGAACTTTATATAAATATAGACTAGATTAAAAATTATGTGTTTATGAGAATAGGTCAACAGAATCTCTACTTAAAAGTGTAACAGATGGAATGCACCAGGCAGCCAAAGAATCCTTAGGAATTAAAGAAACATATCACAAATCTAGGAAGTACTGGTGGAACGATCAACTACAATAACTTAAGAACAAAAAACAGAAGCTCTATGAAAAATGGATGAGTACAAAGAGGCATGAAAACAGACAGGAATACAAAGAGGCTACGTCAATATTCCAACAAGCTGTAGTTCAAGCAAAAGAAATAGTTGGGAAAACAAATGCCAATAATTAGATGGATACATAGGTGGACGCAAATCTAGAGAATCATGGAGATTTATTAAAAACCTAAGGACACAAACGAGAGATGAAATAAATATAAACTCAATTACAGTCCAACAATGGAGGAACACTATAAATTACTCCTGGTGAAGCAAAGATCAGAAGATATAAACAAATCCCCAAAGAAAATTCGAATTGTTGGAGAACCCATAGCTCTTGATATAGACAGGACAAAGAAAACCATATATTTACTAAAAAAAACAATCGGACCCCAGGCCCTGAAGGTATTCCTGCAGAACTAATAAAGAATGGTACTGAAAAACTATTTAAGATTTTAACAGAAATTTTTACCCGATGTTTAAATGGGGAACCAATTCCATAATGCTGGAAAGAAGGCTGGATTACATCTATACATAAAAGAGGCAACAAAAAGAACTGCACTAACTATCGACGTATAACCAAGCACATTAAGCCGACTCTGTGGAAAAATATTAAAAGATCTCATATGTGAAGATTATCATTCCTACGAATCTGAAGAGCAAGACGGTTTTAGAGCAGGTCAATCAACAATTAACAATATTTTTTGTTTCACAGAAATCATCGAAAAAGGAACAATACTGTCACAAGATGTACACCTACTTCTAGTAGATCTGACAAAGGCATATGATACGGTCCCTACTGTTAAACTATGGGAAGTCCTAGAAAAATCTAATATTAATGTGACTATTACGGATGCAATTAAAGAAACACAACATCTAGAACAAAAGTAGGAAAAAAACTTTCAAATGGCTCAATGTAACTAAAGGCCTACGCCAGGGATGTTCTTTTTCAGCAATAGGGGATACAACCCTCTACACATTACGTTACGCAGATGATCAGGTGGTGATGGATCAAGATAAAGAAGACCTGGAATACATGTCCCGGAAACTATTCGAAGAATACAGGAACTGAGGATTACAAATAAATACAGAGAAGACACAATATTTAAGCATTGGTCAAGAACCGTCACCAGGAGATCTGATTCTAAATAATGAAACTATCAAGTGCTGTAAAGAATACGTATATCTGGGCATGAGACTCACCAAGACTAGCCGAAACAATACAAGATAGAATAACAAAAGGAAAAAAGGTTATTGGGGCATTGAACTCAACACTATGGCAAAAAAATATTAGAGCGGAGACAAACAGAAAATCTATAACTCTATGTATAATACAACCCACACTGACTTATAGCTGGGAAGTATGGCAGCTGACAAATAAACAAAAAGACAGCCTACTTGCAGTGGAAATGGATTTCTGGAGAAGATCTGCAGGTAAATCTAGACTCGAGCATATTAGAAATGAGGACGTGAGGAATTTAATGAAGGTGGAACGCACAATAATTCACGATATCAAAAGGCAACAACTAGCTTGCTAAGGGAAAGATTACCAAAAAAGGTTTTGGAGTGGATCCCTACAGAAAAGAGGAAAACAGGCGACCACCCACAACATGGCTGCAGGGAATAACAACGGCAATGTCTGCAAGGAATCTCTCAAAAGATGACTGTGAGGATAGAAATAATTGGCGATTAGGAACCCAAAGGCGGAAAACGCTATAAACGGGATTATATATATATATATATATATATATATATATATATATATATATATATATATATATATATATATATATATATATATATATATATATATGTCTACAAATGCTTTATCGCAATTTCGTAATACAACTTCAAATGCTTAACTCAACTCATATTTTGAATGTTTGTGATCTTAACAGGTAGCAAATAATTTGTATTTAAGAATTTATTATCCATTAGATTACATATTTTAATATATCGCTTTTGAAAAGAATTAATTCAGCTTGGAACTAGCCCAAACATGTAAAATTCGTTAATTTACCGTGTGCCATATTTTGGGTTAGACTATAATATAAAATATAGACTTGCAATTTAAAAATTTTAAATTACTTACCTATAAGTCGATATCCTGCTGCTAAAGCATTATCTAAGACATCTCTGGTGTGGTCTGTTCCTCTTATGTAGGCAGTTCCAACTATGAAATAATAACATTATTACTTACTAGCCCAGTCGTCAAAAGCAAATTTTGACGAAAAGCTCTCATTAAATGTTACCGATATAAAAAGGTTTGCTGCTCTAAACTGTACGCTAAGCCTACAAAATCGAAAATCGGTTTTTCGCTAGTATCTCGAAAAATAAAAAACCGGTCAAGTGCAAGTTGAACTTGCACAATTAGTGTTCCGTACGTTGATTGTTTTTAAAATAAAAATTTTTGTTAGGGTGGTATAAAATGATCAGTGAGTTCACAAAACACACCCCAAATGAGTTTTCAACAAAGTTTGTTTCCGATCTTTACTGAAAACTGGTGACCTTGAAATTTTGTTTTTTTTATATACCAAATAAATTATTAAAGATAATGCACTCGTGATAATTTTTGTTCAATCTATACCCCGTGGAGAATATTCCAGAATTTTTTCAAAATTTTTTGATCAGTACTTTTCGAGATAAGGTAGGGGACAGCGATTTTTTAAAAGTAATACGAAGAAAAGTGTGCGCAAGTATTACATTATATATATATATATATATATATATATATATATATATATATATATATATATTTTACTCGTGTTTTCACAAGCTTTCATTTGACACCACACTCGATGACCTAGTAAAAAAAATTTTTTTTCACTTCCGATTTCACCCCTCAAAACGAACCCCTTAAGTCAAAACTTATGTTACGGTGGTATAAAATGATCAGTGACTTCACAAAATACACCCCAAATGAGTTTTCAACAAAGTTTGTTTCCAATCTTTACTGAAATCTGATGACCTTGAAATTTTTGTTTTTTTTATATACCATATAAACTATTAAAGGTAATGCACTCGTGATAATTTTCGTTCAATCTACACCCCGTGGAGAATATTCCAGAATTTTTTCGAAATTGTTTGATAAGTACTTTTCGAGATAAGGCCCGGGACAGCGATTTTTTGCGAATTTTTAAAAATAATACAAAGAAAAGTGCGCGCAAGTACAATATTATATATATATTTTTTACTCGTGTTTTCACAAGCTTTCATTTGACACCACACTCGATGACCTAGTAAAAAAAAATTTTTTTTCACTTCCGATTTCATCCCCCAAAACTAACCCCTTAAGTCAAAATTTAATTCTCAAAACTACATGGCTCTGATGAGGCCATCAATTCCTATATTACTACCAAATTTCACCTTTCTATGTCAAATAGTTTCGGAGAAAATCGGGTTGACAGACAGACAGACAGACAGACAGACAGACAGACAGACAGACAGAACAGACAGACAGACAGACAGACAGACAGACAGACAGACAGACAGACAGACAGACAGACAGACAGACAGACAGACAGACAGACAGACAGACAGACAGACAGACAGACAGACAGACAGACAGACAGACAGACAGACAGACAGACAGACAGACAGACAGACAGACAGACAGACACCGAAGTGATCTTATAAGTGTTCCGTACGGAACACTAAAAAGATATCGAAAAACTAATAGCACCACGTAAAAGAACGGGAAAACCACCTTAAGAAAATTTAGAAAAGAAGTGTCAAGCCATATTTTGAAAATACATATTTTAAATAGCCATTTTACGCAAATACTGTGATAAAAATTGATCAATCCGAGAAAAAAATACTGTTGGCTTTGCTATTGATTTACTATTGACTAGACATATGTATTCCCATGTATTCTTGGTCACATAATCCAAATATGACATCTAATAAACCCATTAAATTCGAGTAATGGTCCAAAAACGGTCTCAAAGCGGTCAAAAGTCGCCCAATTAACAATAATAACGAAACATATATATTCTGATATATTTTTAGTGACTGAATCCAAATATGATATCTGATTTGCTCGTACACCTATTAATTTCAAATTAAGGTCCAAAAATGGCCTCAAAATGGTCAAAATTGGTCAAGTTAGCAATAATAACGAGACATACATATTCCAATGTATTTTTAGTCACTGAATCCAAATATGATACCTGATTTTCTCATATATATAATGAATTCAGTTACCGTTCAAAAATGGGCTCAAAGTGCATTTTATCTATCTTGCAATCATGCATTCGATTTTTTCAACTTAGAGTACTTAGTGAACGTAAGCCCCCTTATCTCCAATGACTCTGGGTACTTGGTAACCTTGAGTCCCCTTGTCTCTTACGACCCAGGGTGCTTGATTAACGTGAGTCCCCTTGCCTCTTACGGCTTGGGGTGCTTGATTAACGTGGGTCCCCTACCACTCTCGGATTGATCAATTTTTATCACAGTATTTCAGTAAAATGGCCATTTAAAATATATGTTTCTAAACTGTGACTCGACAGTACTTTTCTAAATTTTTTTACGATGATTTAAAAAAAAATATGGTGATCCAATGAAATTTGAGGTCTGTAGAGATTTTTGAACGGTAATATTTTTTTTCTACCCACTGTGCGGCTGCGCATTACAGCAGGAACATTTTCATATTTTAAAACTCAATTTTTAAATAACACAGACAATGTGGGTATTTTTAATTATTCTTATATTGAAACTTAAGGTATAATAATGATACACGCAGAAGGATTTTTTTTTCAATACTCTATTCTATTAAATATTTGTAATTTATTGAATGTCCGTTAAAAACATGCAAACAAGAATTTACATTTAAAAATTATAAAGTAACAAAAATAAAAACTATTAGTATCATCGGAAAGCTGAAAGTCTTCTCTTCAAAAAGTTATCGTTCAATTTTTTTATACTCTGAAAACCAGTAATATCGATTAATCTTCGAGCAGTATGCGTACACTTTCAAGTTAACCTGTTTGGCGCGTTACACTTTTTGAATTACCTATCCGAATTTTTAATAAATTCTCACGCTAATAAAAAAAAGTCTGGAAAAATAATTTATATACTATTTTTTTTTTGTAAAACTTCCCTCTCTTTTACGTGGTGCTATTAGTTTTTCGATATCTTTTTTATTTTTGGAAATATTACCGAAAAACCGAATTTTTGATTTTATTTTGGATTTTGTAAGCTTAGCATACATCAAACTTTAGCAAACTTTTTTTATCGCATTCTACGTCCAAAAAACTACCTGTGTGCCAAAATGCAGGCTGTTAACATTTAATGCAAGCTTAAAACCCCTGGCGACTGGGCTACCATACATAAAATTTACCAAAACTTAAATTATAAACAAATTGTTACAGCTGAATTTTTTGATTCACAAGTAAATTTATAGGCCTAATAACAATAATTTGACTTACATCCCACTAGAGGCATCAGGTCTCCACTATGAAGCTGATATCGCGAAAACTGATCAGCTGCATGTGTTCCTTTTAATAGGATTGCTGCTGTCACAAGAGTTAGGAAAACATATGTAGACATTCTGATAAGTATTTACAACTATCTGCCAAAGCCCAGCTTTTATACTATTTTTTTTTTATTTTCTTAAAGGATGGGTTAAGGTTATAAGTCTTCACCCTAATTAAGTGAATTTGATATTATTTACATAATAAGCGGCGTAATTAAAAATATATCTCTTTTATGTTTCCTAAACATTCTATTTTATTACAAAAATTAGAGATAGTAAATTCGCTGTATCACTATGATAGTCCTACAGCGTGACTGTCACGGCGAGAAAGGCAAGATGCAGAGCTTAACTCCGGTTATGTTATGCATTTCATAGGAGCGAAACATGCTTTTCACGTGTCAAAATTTCACATTCTATCATTTACACAGCATAAATGAAGCAGAAGTAGAGTTAAGTGGTTAAAAAATGGGCGCAGAAGATTGAAAAAAACATATTCCACTTTAAATAAATCTTGAACAGGGCAAAATAGAATACCTTCAATGTTTAATTTCCAACAATCCTGACCTCTTAATAAGTAAACGATGAAGGGCTGTTCGTAGTAATGCATCCTTCAAACAGATTTATTTTTGTATTCCTTTAAGATACAGCTGATTTAAAAATAATTTGACAATTGATAGTTTACACAATTTCGCTATCATTCAGACAATTTTGATGATCAATATACAGGGTGAGTCAACGACAGAATAAAGTTCATTATCTCATTTGTTTCGGGAATGACGAAAAAATGTTAAATACAATAGTTTTAGGGAATGTTAAGATGCATAGTTTAATACAGAGTACTTCAAAAAAGTGTGGCCGATATAACATATGTTTTTTTAAATGGAACATCCTATTTTCTAATTTATTTTCATATTCTGCGTAAAATTTTATAACTTTTTTATTAATAATGTTATATACCTAACCTAGTAGTTTTTCTAATATTTCAATTTTTTTTTAAAAAATACTAGTTTTCAGTTTTGTAAAAAAATTTCAGTAGCGCCATTGTTTCTGAAGGTGGAATACTCATAATTGGTACAGGCGTTCTATAGCGATGAAAAAAGAAATATGTAAAGAAATTTGAGTTAGATGCTATAGGGTGTTCAAAATAAATTTATACATTTCAACTATTTTAAATTGAAAAATCTCAAACTTTTTAAATGGCACACTCTGTATATTATTATTTTTCCTGGTAAATTTTACGAAACCCTCCAACTTTTATTAAGTATGTCATATACCTATTTCCAATAGTTTTCAATTTATTTTGAATTTTTCAATTTTTACCTTTAATTTTAATACATTTACGCTATAACATCATAGTTGCCAAGACAAAACAAAAATGTAGGCATTGTTAAATCTTGACATGTCTATTAAGCAAGTAAAACTAGTTTAATTTGTTGTAATAAGTGACGTATAAAGGTATTAGTTATGGATTTTCCTAAAAATGAATTAATTGATATGATTTATATTCTGGGCAACTGGGAAAAAATTGTCTTTTGACAGTAAGGTATTACGAAGTGAAGTACCCTAATAGACGACAGAGAGACGTTGCATTTTATATATTACAGATTATTGATAACCTCACCAGAGAGCATACGTATGAATTAAAAAAAAAAAACGTAAATAGGATAAGTGGTTCTCGAGTAATAAGCGCACTAGCGGACAGACAGACAGAGAAGCCTTGCATTTTATATATTATATTCTGTGCTACATGATATTGTTTCATATTTAATGGTTTAGGCAGTATATTGCAAGAGAACACGCTAGCGGCAAACTTTTTTCCGACTTGATTCCCTATTATCGTCACTGCTTAGTCCTTATGTTACCTAACGTAATAAAATATATCCTATAACCTGACCATATGTTTTAAAAAAAAAGCACGTAGATCGGATAAGTGGTTCTCGAGTGATAAGCGCACTAACGAATAGACAGACAGATAGATGTTGCATTTTATATATTATAGATTATTGATAACCTGATTAGAGAATATAATTTTTTTACTATTCGTCTAAAATATATATAAAATACAATTTTATATATAGTATATTATAGACGAATAGTAAAAAATTTTACAAAACATTGTTTTAGGCTCGTAATAATGTATAGAAACTGACACAAAAAATATGAAATAAAATAGTTTGTTAATATTTAAGAATAATTAGTGATTAGGCATTTAGTTTCAATCTTATTCTCTCCCAAAATCCCTAATTTTCTCCCTCGTGGCTGTTTTAAGTGACAAAATTCTTTTTGTTTAATTTGATTCTTGAGACAATCTCAAACAAAAAAGTCCACCGACAACCCGTTAGGCGATTTGGGCAACCACTGTTCCAGAGATAGGCTTCGATATCAAAAATTTCTGGTGCTTTCTTGATGGTTTTAAAATTCCGGTAATATAATAGTTAACATTAATATTCTTTCCAGATTTTACAAATCAAGCAGATGAGCAACCGTTCGTAGAAAAGTTGAGCGAAACCATCACACCCTGTGGATGAACCGACTTCGAGTGTACTGAAAGGTGTTTCCTTGTTTGCGCTCTTGAACAAGTCAGACCACAATTATTAGTAAGGGTAAGTCACTATTTGACTTCTATTTCCGCTCCTTTTCTTGATATTGGCTATAGTCATTTTGGTTACCTTTACTTTTTAGTGTTCCGTATGGAACACTTATAAGATCACTTCGGTGTCTGTCCGTCTGTCTATCCGCCTGTCGGTCACACCCGATTTTCTCTGAAACTATTTGACATAGAAAGTTGAAATTTGGTACTAATATAGGAATTGATGGCCTCATCAGAGCCGTGTAATTTTGAAAGTAAAATTTTGACTTAAAGGGTTAGTTTTGGGGGTGAAATTAGAAATGAAAAAATATTTTACCAAGCCATCGAGTGGGGTGTCAAATGAAAGCTGGTGAAAACGCGAGTTCAAAAATATATATAATGTAATTCTTGTGCACGCTTTTGTGTTATTTTTAAAAAATTATCAAAAATCGCCGTCCCTCCTCGAAAAGTACTGATCAAAATTATCACGAGTGCATTATCTTTAATAATTTATCTGGTACATATAAAAAAACAAAAATTTCTAGGTCATCAATTTTCAACAAAGATCGGAAATAAACTTTGTTGAAAACTCATTTGGGATATGTTTTGTGAAGTCATTGATCATTTTCTACCTCCGTAAAAATTTTTATTTCAAAGGCAATCAACGTATGGAACAGTAATTGCGTAAGTCCGACTTGCACTTGGCCTATCACCTATTTGAATCCCAAAAGTGTAAAAACGTCATAGTCACCTTCGGGGGGAGTTTTAGGCTCTATTGGGAGGGATGTAAAATTTTTAAATAAACTTTGTTTAGATATTGACCTACGCTCCTATGCAGGAATTATTTCTAATTAAAAATTTACAGTTTTTAACAGTTAGCTTAATTTTTTTCGTACGTAATTTTGTTAGCGGCGCGTTCTTAAAGTAAAAAACATGATTTTTGAATCTGACCAAGTTCCTGTTTATTATTAGGTAGTGTCAATGCTATAATGGCTAAAGGTCAGGTAGACTGATCCAATAAAATATTTAAAATACATTTGTTAATTAAAAATGATTGTTTGCAGCCAACTAAAGGCATCAAATCACCGCTAGCAATCGAAACTTCTGATCTTTAGGCAATACTTCGTCGGAATTTTACCCCACTATTAACGCCGCATTAATTTGAAAATCATATACCAAGAAATGTTATGGTAATAAACCACTTTGCACTAGTAATAGAAATGGATGAACTTCCGAGGTTATCAAATTCCTGATTAAATTTATGCAAGTTAAGAATAATTTACATAACAACTCATTTGGATAAATAAACAAATCTGCTTCACCAGATAAATTGTGGGATAGTTTCAGTAATTAAAATAATAATTTGAACAAGTACAGCGTGTACAAACTTATATAAATATTATCAATGATTTTTTGCAGACGCCTTGATGTCTAATTAATTTCCACATGTTCTGGAAATAAAGATATAATGTCGTGAAAAAGTCTTTACGCAAAACAATTCAGAATTCATAATGTTCAGGATGGTGATTATTTGATCCTAATCTTAGCGGTTTTTCTTTTAGAAAAGGTGGAAAAGCCAATGGTAAAAGAACAACTATACTACAGTTAATGTCTGATGGGAAAATATGGTAATTCCTTTCTACTTAGACAATTATTTTAGCTATCGTCAAAGCTACTGACGTCGGTTCTTTAGTTTACACAGCATGAACTCACAGTACTTTTTTTCCGAAACAACATAAATCTAAAGATGTGGGTTGAAATTAGGTTAGTGTCAGCAATACTTTTATTAACTTTTTGATACGAGGAGGATTGATAACTCTGGTCAATTTCTATGAGATGGTGGTAAATTTTGTTAAATGGCATGACTGTTGGTAAGCGTGATTCTCGTAATTGTTGTGTTCGAAGTTTTAAACAGGTGCAATGCGCGTTTGATGGCAGCTATTCTAAATGATTGGTGTTACATGTTTCGTAGAAATGGACAAAGCCGAGTAGTGGGTAGGGATTAAACATTTTTATTTAAAAAAGTGGACTGCGGCCCAAATGGAACCTGAACTGAAGGAAGTGAAGTTTCTTCTGAAGAAATAGTTAATAAAATTCATGGCATCGTGATAGAAGATCGTCGCAATAAGCTTCGTGAGATTGCTGACATGGTAGGTATGTCATATAAACGAGTACTACATAATATCCTGCAAGTTCAAAAAATCAAAAAGGTGACTGCCCGCCGAGTGCCGCGTTTGTTGACTCCAAACCAAAAACTCACGAGGCAGGGCAACATCGTGTTTGGAAAAGCTGCAGCCTAATTCGAAGGACTTTTGGCATTCTTTTGTGACTGTAAACGAAATGTGGATCCACCACTACATCCCGGAGATAAAACAGCAGTCAAAATAGTGGGTTGGCGAAGATGAAAGTGCACCGAAAAAAGCGAAAACAGTTTTATCGGCGGAAAAAGTGATGGCAACTGTTTTTTGGGACTCGCAGGGTATCATCATGATTAACTATTTAGAAAGTAGTAAAACCATAACTGGGTCTTATTCCGCAACGTTATTGGACCGTTTGCATAGTGAGTGCTCCTTCACCACTATGTACTTGCTCACACACGTCTGTTGCATTGTCAAAAGGTATACGAGTTGAACTTCGAAATAGTTCCCCATCCACCTAATACCCAGATTTGGCCCAAGTTACTTTTTTTTGTGCCTAACCTCAAAAACTGACTTGGAGGGAAGAAGTTTTCGTTGTTGGTTATCTGTGCTGAGTATAATGCACAGTTCGAAATATTTTTTTTCTGAGCTGGAGATTATGTTGAGAAATAAATTACTGTTTTTGCAAAAAAATGTTATTTGTCTTGTTTTTTTTACAGGACTTTTCAATTCACCTTTGAACTAGTGTCAGCCGACAGAATGAATATGTTACTGCCTTTTATTTCAGGTTAAAAATATTAGGAGGCAAACCAAAACGGCTGAAAAAGTAGGCAATTTTCTGACGTTATAATATATTTTTTTTGTTTCGTAAAGAGTACATTGAAGTTTCTAGATCGATATTTAAAAATTGATATTGAGTCCTTTCAAACTGATCTAATTCTGGGTTCATGTAGTCTCTCCAAAACACACCGGGTGCTTGTTGGCAAACTCTGTTATCGTTAGTCTGAAACCGAAATGCAAATAGTTATATATATATATATATATATATATATATATATATATATATATATATATATATATATATATATATATATACTCGTTTCGTTGTATCACGGCTCATCAGTCGATATAAGATCAACAAATCAGAGCACAAAACTTCAAGTGCTTATTCCCATACCTGTGTAACATCATATTAAGATACAATAAATTGCATCTAAAATTGAAAACCACCATATATACAAACAATGAATTTGCAGGACGTTTTCGTGCTCCCGCTGCTGCTGCTACTTTTAAAATTAAATAATTTACAGAAAAGTCAAAATAGTCAAAATCCGGATCTTTTAGAACATGTTTTACAAAAACACAAATAATTTACAAAATTTTAGCTAAAAGTTTGTACTTATTGATTTTAATTTTTATTTAGTTGCTTTTAAAATTAAATAATTTACAGAAAAGTAGTGATGGTTCTGAAAAATGTTGTTTTTTAATGAACATAACATATTTTAAACAATTTATAAATGGACAAATCCTGTTTTGAACAGAAAAATGTTGACATTTTATTTTTATTTTAATAATTTAAACAATTTTACATTTAGTTTTAACAAAAAAACTGTACATTTTTTAATGATATATATTTCTTGAAACAAAGATTACTTTTTGATTTCTAATAACCCGTTTTCCCGTTTTAGATTTTAAATTTTGATTTTCTCAAAAAGTCGATTTCTAGACATGTCCAGTTCTGAACTAAAACCCTTCATGCACAGTTTATAATATTGTATATCTATGTAAAAAGAAAACATCTTACTTCAGAAGTTATTGGGTTTGAGAGTGTGGCAGATCCGCGAAGCTGTAGGCACGTGGAGGGTAAGTAATGAAGTGATCAGTTCACAAAGTAAATGCGTGGCATGGCAGGCCGTGGCTCCGTGGCGTAGTACTTGCTTATGGTGCAAAAGGTTTCGGGTTCCAATCCCACCAGCGGTATACTTATTTATTTAACTTAACTTAATTATAGACTGACCACGTACATGGGTAGTAGTTGTTTGCAGAAATGCAATCACATCCGTGGTAGCACTACCGTGTTATCTAAAAGGTGCTGTGAAATACAAAAATGTATGGTTCGGTACTTGGACAACGTATTACGACATCCCCGCCGATATCTTCAGGATATGAAAAAAAGGGTAAAATCCCTACTCAGGCGGGGAGGTGAACTATATATATATATATATATATATATATATATATATATATATATATATATATATATATATATATATATATATATATATATATATATATATATATATATGTGGATATATAACTTTACCAATTTTTTTTCTAATTCAATTCATAATTTTATAATGGCAAACATAAATTAACATAATATATCAAAATAAAAGGCACAGAAATATGCTGTTCTCGAAGTTTAAAAAAACTAGAAGGGTTTAGGACTGGGAAGCATACAAAGGAGCGAGAAATATGTTTACACAAGCAGTTCGTGGCGAGAAGAGGGCTTATTTGGATTTTGTCAGTGGGAATCAAAATAGTAAGTCTATGTGGCAAGCGCTTCATAATATGAATGTCTATAACAAGAAGAAGAACTATTTTACACCTCCTTCGCATCTGCAGGATCCCGACGAAATCAACTCATTTTTCGTTGATTCTGTGCTACAGATTTGTCCTGACGTTAATCCGGATACGATTTGTTACTATTCTGATAACAAGGTTACCGATAGTGTGTTTGAGGTCTCACTGGTTAGCGACGGCGATGTCATATCTGCCATCTCTGATACAAGGTCGAATGCTTATGGAGCTGATCAACTTACGTTGCAGATGTTAAGACTTTGTTGCCTTCTCATCGTACCGTTTCTCACTCATATTTTCAATATATTTATATTAGAGAGTAAGTTTCCGTCCGATTGGAAATTGGCCTTGGTATTGCCTTTGCCCAAGGTGTCAAGCCCTAAGGGTTACTCTGAACTGCGTCCGATTAGTCTTTTGAGTATTCTGTCTAAGATTTTGGAGAAAATAATTTTTAAACAAATCGTTAATTATTTTAATAATGATAACTTATTCTTTGAAGGTCAGTCGGAGTTTCGCAGGGGTTTTAGCACTGCAACAGCCTTGCTAAGCATTTTGGATGATATCCTCGGGGCAGCGGATAAAGGAGAGACAATTGCCTTGGTTCTTCTCGATTAGAGCAAGGCATTTGACACGCTGGATCCCCGCTTGTTTGTGCCAAACTTCATTATTATGGTTTTAAAGAACGAACAATAAATTTATTAAAGGACTACTTGGCGGATAGATCACAGCGTGTGCTGATTAATCGCCGCATGTCACAAAGTTTAGCTTCAGTTAGAGGCGTCCCTCAGGGGTCAATTTTGGGACCATTGTTGTTTGTCATTTATACAATGGCTATGCATTGTTATGTTAATAATTGTACGCTAATACAATATGCAGATGACAGTCAGATTTTAAGGAGCTTTAATAGTCTTAACGCATTACAGGCGGAACAGGAAATTAATTACTGTTTAAATTCGATGTTTACCTCTAATAACAATGGTTTGAAGATAAATCCAAGAAAGTCGGCAGCAGTGTATTTTAGAACAAACAGTGAATGGACTTCGGCAAATTTCAATTTAAATATGGCCCAGGAGAGAATTCCGTTTGTTACTGAATATAAAAATTTGGGAATATTATTTGATAGTAAGCTCAGGTTTAGAAAGCAGGTTTCTTTGGTAGCTCAAAGGGCGTATTGTTCACTACGTAATTTATATAAGAATCGGCATATCCTCAACTTGAACTTAAAAAAATATTTGTGCGAGACTCTTGTCCTTTCTCACTCTAATTATTGTAATTTTGTTAACGGTCCGTGCCTGGACCTTATGTCGAAGTATAAGCTGCAAAAAATTCAAAACTCCTGTGTACGTTTTATTTTTGGATACAGGGGGAGAGATCATGTGAGTGGCCGGCTGCAGGAGCTGAAATGGTTGTGTATTAAGGATAGAGAAAGGCTACATCTGGGTTGCTTTTTGCATAGACTGTTGAGGACCGGAGTGCCACAGTATCTGTGTGAAAGGCTGCATCATAGAAGTTCAGTGCATCAGCGTAATACTAGGTACAACAACCGCTTTCAAATACCTAGGCATCGTACAAGTGTGTTTAAACAGTCTTTCGGCTATACATCTGCTAAACTTCTGAACGAAATTCCTGAAGGTTTGCTTGCTCTGTCTGAACTATCTTTCAGAAGGCAGCTAAAGGAGATTTTATTTCAGACTTATTGACTGTTATTATGTCTTTTTTATAGGGTAAGGTGGGGATCATGGTTTGTATATGGGTATCAATATGATGTAGAATTACAATGTTTTCCTTTTTTAGTTTAAAGTAAGTAGAGTTTAAGTACTAATGGATACTTCTTATATTGTATTAGAGTTTGTATTTTTATTTTTTGTATTTCTTTTGTATATTTTTGAGAACTCGGTTAACAGCAGCACTGCTGCATTTCGCCGAGTATAAAATAAAGACGTTTATTATTATTATTATTAAATATTTGCGGCATTTAGCTACCCTGTATGTTCATATTTCTAACATTAATTGGTTCATCAATTTTAAAGTCAGACATGTCAGTGTGACTTGTACTTTTTTTATCAGTAACGACAAATAAATTATATAGGATGGTTAATTTTCAACAAAAGGCAAACTTATTTAGATATTTTTGTAACCTAAATTTTCACTAAAGTTTGTTGTAATGAGGAAAATCTATTTTGACATACATAAAAAAATATAATATTTAGTTTCCTTGAATCCCAGAACTTTGAAAGGGATCTATAACATGATAAATACGAAGCCACCCTGCTAACTCCCTTCCATACCTCTTTAATCCCCTTCCACACCCCTTTAATTCCTAATTTAAAAATTCACAATCAATTAATTGTTATGCTTAAAATTTATTCATTATCCGAACTAAAATCCTGTAAAAATTCTCATAATACTATTGAAACTATACCATATTTAACAACCCCATCAATTTCATCCCCTTCTTCTGTTGAGACAGAAATCTAATTAATATTCAGATTCAATGTCTCCAAAATTTACGAAAACTATATACACTGGTAAGCAAAAAATAGATATAATTTAAAAAGAAAAAAAAATACAGAACTTAAAAATCATTTGGATTTAACAAAATAATCCTATTAATCAATGGAAGATCAGAACATCTCTTTCAATTTAGCTAATTTTTTACAAATAAATATCCTACATGGACTATTTCACTAATTTCAAGAGGGAGCAAATTATACATCCTGGGAGCCAACTAAGAAAATAATCTGAGTTTCCTTGATGTCCTATTTACAGGCATTTCTAAGTGCCTACCGACCATACATCTGATACCATGAGCATGATTCATAAATTGTTTTAATTTGTTAGTTTTATGAATATGGGAGTACGTTATGAGACAGTACAAAGTACGCACATCCACAAAATCCTCCAACTATTTGGCTTCATTTAACACGGATCCTAGAGTTTAGTGTTCATATATTTTTACAGATTTTAGTATCATTTGAAAGCCCATTCTATTCTCTTTCTAATGATACCAAATTCCATAGCATACCTCATTCTTTTTACTAATTAAAATGATTGAGAGGGGAAACAAGGAGAACAAAGATTAAAAATAGGGGTAAGAAAAAGGAAAAATTAAACAAATTAAATTTATTGATAAAAAGCAAAATCAACATTTTGTATTACCCCCCTTAGCCCTTATTACTGCTTCCACCGATTTTTCATGGAGTGGGTGAGCTTTTTTACCACTGTCTGGGATTCTTCCCCACTCTTCCGCCATTACAACCTTTAAGTCCCTCAGGGATGTACGGGCTGGATTTCTAGCTTGAGCCCGTCTTTTGAACTCATTCCATATGTGCTCGATTGGATTAAGGGCAGGACTCTGCGTAGGCCAGTGTAATGTAGGTATTCCCACTTCCGCCAGGTATTGCCGCACAGATGCAGCAGCAAGCTATCGTCAACAAGACGACGTGTTCCTGCAGGCTCTCCTCGATGTACCGGTGAGTAGTAAATCCACTGCTACGAGTCTCATCAGTCACCAAATCGATTTTCGCATCCAGTGAGATGCCTCCCCACACCATGACAGAACTTCCTCCGTAGGTGACCGTTTCAGTAATGCAGCACGGCGTATAGCGCTCCTCAGGCCTCCTATATATTCGTCTTCTTCTACATTGCCATGTAGGCACATTCGGAACTCGTCGGAGAATAAAACGGTGCTTCAAAGTACAGTCGACATGTTCTCGGGCAAGCTGCTGTCAATTTGGGTCCGTTAGTGGTCTTTTTGGAGTTAGGTTAGGTTCTTTAAGTCTTCTTCTGACTGTCCAATGACTGACAGGCCGACCACGAATTTGTCGAAGCTCCTGCTGGGCCTCAACGTCGGTCAAGTGACGATTTCTTAGAGTTATGTTGACAATAAAGTGGTCGTCTCGCTCCGAGGTACACCTTCTTCTTCCTGACCCTTAAGAATAGATTATTCATATCATCATTAATACTTAACAATTCTTCTGCCAAGCTGTCATTAGTTAACCTAGAGATAAGCTTCACAAGTCTCTGTTACATACTTTGACACACTGAATTCAATTCCTAAACAAAAAGTAACACAAATCAATGTTCCTATTTGATATAATATTCCAGCTGATTAGGGGACATACACACAACTGAACGCAAAGCGCCAATCTCTTGGTAATGTTTGTAGGCTCTGGAGATAGCTGACTCGCTCAGGTGCAGTTGCGCAGCGACTATACGTTGCCTATGCCCTTCTTGCAATAGGGCAATGACTTGTGCCGTTTCTTCCGGGGTGGTATCTATTTTCCGATGACATAATTAGTGAGCAAGTATAGCAGATATGTTGACGGTTCAAGTTCCGTTTAAGGAATGATAGGAAAATGCATGTGTTTTTATAAGGATGAATAGCGCAAACCGAGTACATTGCTGAGCGAGCAAAAACGGTTTTATTGAGTAAAACCGTTTTAACCAGTAAAACTTTTTGGAAATCCAAATGTTTTTGGCATCATTGGAAAGAGTAGAAATCGGCATTCTAATGATACCAAAAATAATAGCACCATTTGATAACACAGGTCAACATTTGATCTAAAAAAAACACTCGGAGCGGTATGGTCCTTATGGGGTTTTTGGGGTCGCTGATTACGATGAGCGGGTTGGTTAACCTTCATCACATCAGATTCAAGGTCATTTGAAGGTCAAATAGAGAAAAAACCGTAGGAAAAATCTGAAAAATTTCATGCGTATATTTTTGAGGTCCCTGACTCCGAATCCGTACTTTGTTTGACCTTACGCCTTTTCCCAGAGGTCATTTGAAGGTCATTTGAAGGCCAATAGAGAAAAAAACCGTAGGAAAAATCTGAAAAAATTAATGCGTATGTTTTTGAGGTCCCTGAGTCCGAATCCGTAATTTGTTTGACCTTACGCATTTTCCCAGAGGTCATTTGAAGCTCAAATAGAGAAAAAATCGTGGAAAAAATCTGAAAAAATTCATGCGTATGTTTTTGAGGTCCCTGAGTCCGAACCCGTAGTTTGTTTGACTCAAGCCGCCTTTCAGAGGTCATTATAGGTCATTTCATCATCAGTTTATGTTTATTTGAAAAATATGTATGGTCATTTTGCGTTGTTAAATTTAATTTTGTTTTTATCGTACACTTGCGAAGCATACAGAGGTTCATTTACGGTACATTTTTATTGACTAAATCTTATATATATATCATTTTACATTTACGTTAATATATCACAATCAAAAATGTCTTTTATGCTGCTCGGTCATTACAAGGGAATTAATATGTGAAATATAAGCTAAATAATGGCAGGTAGACTGATGCAAGCAAATGTTTTAATACTGTTTAAAGGTACTTATTAGTAAAACTTAAAATATTGTTCATATCAAAAATAGACTATACAAATATCTTGACTAGTTTTGTGACTGTGAAATAGACTTTTAAAATTTAAAAAAAAATTTGACCTAATTTTTGTACTCTCGATGTTCGTTCCATATATCTAGTAAATTTAAAGTCCAGCCCGACTGTGTTTCTTGAGGTATAAATGAAACATTGTGCGCTATGTTATGTTTAAATTTAGTTTTATAACTCAATTCCCAATACATTTCAAATTAATAATTCTAATGTCGAACAACCTTGTTATCAAGTAACCGTTAATCTGTATACTTCAATACTTAATCCTTGTCGACAAAGAAACTCTAATACCCAATACCTTTGAACCCAATAACTTACTTGTACATTAATCCTTATATCTACTTATACTCTCATATTGTGTTATATAATACCTCAATGCGTAAGTTAACTACTAAAAGTGATTCGGCTCATACTTCGTAAAGAGTCTCGAGTGTCCAAGTAGATTTTCGAAATCGCGCAGTCAGTATTTAATATGAATTAAGCATAAGAGTTTGCTTCTTTTAGTATTTATCAAAGCATGTTTGAAGTATTACTCTAAACGAGAACGCTTTCATTTCTCGTGAAATGATCTTCGACTTGCTTTTCTTTTATGAGATTTATTTGATTCTCGCTACAGGCTCCAGCAATAAACTGCCAACATGTTTATCCCCCAAACACCTTGATACCTTTTTTCAAATTCACTCAAGTCTTGGTGCATCCTTTCTCCATGTTCTTTGCTAAAATCTCCGAGATTTTCAGGGAACCAATCAAGGTGTGAATGGAGAAAATGCAGTTTCAGACTCATTAAACACCCCATTTCTTTATAATTTTGTACTAAATTTTCAACAATATTTTTGTAATTAGGGTCTTTATGATTTCCAAGAAATTTAGTCGTCACCTCTCTAAAACTTTGCCATGCTGCATTTTCTTTGGCATTCATTTTCCTCTCAAATGCATCATTCTTTAGGAGGTCTCTTATTTGTGGTCCAGTAAATATGCCCTCTTTTATTTTAGCTTCAGAAAGATTAGGTAGCACTTTAAAAATATGCATGAAAGCAGGACTTTCGTTTCGGCTCATGGCCTTGACAAGTTGCTTTGCAATACCTAGTTTGATATGCAAAGGTGGAAGTAGGACCTTATTGGTTGATATCAAACTTGGACCTATGATGTTTTTTTCACCTGGAATTAATTCTTGTCTCAACGGCCAGTCTTTCCTCACATAATGCTCATCTCGAGCCCGACTATTCCACTCACAAATAAAGCACGGATAAGAAGTGTTTCCAGATTGCTGTCCCAGTAATATTGTAAATATCTTTAAGTCCCCACAAAGTTCCCACTGGTTTTGATCGTAATTCAATTTTTGCAATAGCAACTCAAAATTATGGTATTCTTCATCTAATACAACAGAATGAGCGACTGGTAAAGGTGCATAAATATTTCCATTATGTAACAAGATAGCTTTTAAGCTTATTTTCGAAGAATCTATAAACAGTCGCCAATCACTTGCTGTGTATTCTATACCGTATTCTTGCACTAACCCTTCAATATTATGGCAATAGACTAGATTATTCATTTTAGTAAAATATTTTCTGAATGGACGTTCTCTCGAACGATAGACAGAAATTTTTGTTCCTGTGGATAGACATTTTTTTTCTTTTAGCCTAGATGCTAAAAGCTCTGATCTATCTTTCGAGAGTCCCAAGTCTCTGCACAGATCACTTAATTCGTTTTGATTAAATGTTTCGGCTTCCGATATATAATTTTCCTCAACATCTGATTCTTCTGTGCTGAAATTTTCTCTTTCTTCGTGTTCGAATGTTTCATCTGGCATATCTTCATCAGTTACCACTTCTTGTCCCAATTCATTAATTTCCATGATATGATCAGAATTTATTTCAATAAGAACTGGTAAAGTCACAGATGTTACACGTGCATATGAAATAGAATCCTTATTCTTTCGGTTGTACCGTTTCAAGTTTGTTAAGCAGAAGTAACAGTCGGTGGTATGGTCTGTTGGGGTCTCCATATCATTGGCCGAGAAAATACCTGGTTGTTAATTCTATATAGAACATTGCGGCATTTATGACATATAGATTTTGGTGTGTAAGAGTTATCCAATGAGCTTGTATCAATATGATAAATTTGGTGATATTTTACTTTTAACGAATCTGAAAACATGAATTTTGTTTGTGGAATATACTCCCCACAAACAATACAAAAATTGTCGAGTTTAATGGAACATGACGAATTTCTTGTAGCATTTGACTCTACAGAGGCCAAGTTTCCCACCAATGTAGAGCTACGGTCGCATGATGACGACGCCTGCGGGCCCGCTTTCCCACCCTGACCAGCCGCCGATTCTGGGTTTCCGGGACCCTGTCTCGTAATTTTTTTAGGAGTAGTTGCCATGACGGCATAAACGCCGTAACCCAGGGACTTCGCCGGATAGTGAGACAATTCCGTTGCCCACCGTCACCACGTGGAGGTGCCCTGGGTGCAACTACACCTTAATACTGGAGTTTAAAGCGAGACTGAGCTAAATTTATAAAAAAGAAGAGAATAAATAATTTGGCGAGGAATGAAAAAGCATTTTATTGTCAAAGTAAAACTCCAAATATATACAAAGATACTTAAAATGACCACCGTATATCTTTTGAGCATAAGATCATGCAGGATTTGAACTGAATGATCTGAAAAAATAATAGATGAATTTGTTCAGATTTTTTCCACGATTTTTTCTCTATTTGACCTTCAAATGACCTTCAAATGACCTCTGGGAAAAGGCGTAAGGTCAAACAAACTACGGATTCGGACTCGGGGACCTCAAAACATACGCATAAATTTTTTCAGATTTTTCCTACGGATTTTTCTCCATTTGACCTTCAAATGACCTTGAATCTGATGTGATGAAGGTTAACCAACCCGCTCATCGTAATCAGCGACCCCAAAAACCCCATAAGGACCATACCGCTCCGAGTGTTTTTTTTTAGATCAAATGTCGACCTGTGTAATTAAATTCAAGGATCGGTGTTAAATGAACCAAAATCGTTTGAGTCAATTTTTTCGCTCACCCGTGTATAACACGATATATACTACGAAACTCTTTTAATTTCCTTCCTCATCCCCTTAACTTCTTATATGTTTTACTTTAAATAATTATGTTTAAAATTTGTTTATTATCTCATCAAGAAAAAAAATAGGAAAATTCCCCTAATACTAGTAAAACCATACTCTAAAATGATATCGCACAAGAACCATAGGTTTCATCTGTATTTCAAGTATTATATATGTTCTGTATCCTCCGAGATGTTTGCATTTCTTTACGTTTCAGAGTCTCTAAATTACGAAAAACAGTCTTTAATTTTCATCGGGCTGCATGTCGGCCTGTTGATCTATTGGCAAGATAACTCTGGAACAAAATGGGCATTCGGTTTTAAATTTTGTGCATATATAATACTTGAAGTAGGAAATGAACCCTGAGTTTGTCAGCTGTGTCGATTCAGGACAACGGGGTAAAATATTGTAGTATTATAACAATTATTGCCAATTTTTTTGGTTGGATAATAAAGAAGTTTTAAGAATAATTATTCATAGAGGAATATGTAAAGGGTTAAAGAGGTGGAGGAGGGTGTTAGAGAGATGATTTCTTCGTTCGTATTCTAAGTTCTTTTCAGGGTTCTTGGAGACGGAAAACTGATTATTATACTATTTTTTCATTATTATCAATTTTAACACCAGCCCTTTCGCTGCCTTTTTTTTATTGATATCTGACTTGTCGTTTAAAATGCCAATCCCAGTGCTGGGATGAGATTATTTTTTAGTGTGAAAGTTAAATTCAGTATTTAGTTTAGAACTACGTGTTTGGGAGGGAAGTACCGGGTAAATCATTCGATTAATTCTTTTACTTGCAAATTATAGCGTTTATTTAGTCTAATGTTTCAAAAGTGTCAATTTCAGATATTTTTAATGTTTCCAGATCACATTTTTTAAAAATTTTTGTTTGTCCTGTCCTGAATTCTAGAAATTTACGAATAAATAACTTCATAATTTATTGCAAACCTGTTGAATATCCTGTATTTTTCTAAATGTTGTGTGTGTGTACTTTATGTAAAATTTCGTAAGTTCATGAAGTTCAAATTTATGATTATACAAATGATTTGTAGTTTTATTATCGGAAGCGGCAAATATCTTATATGCATATGTGTTGTCTAGAAAGTTTTATTTACAATTTTTATTTATAAATATTCGATAAATTTTAAAATTTAAAAATTCAAGACAGTTTGATAAGTAATAAACCGGTCAAGTGCAAGTTGGACGTGTACAATTAGTGTTCCGTGATTGCTTTTAAAATAAAGTAAAATCCTTACCTAGGCTAAGTTAATTAGGTCCCTGACATCTTAAGATCCAATATGCATTTTCACGTGTTTTCTTACTCAATAATGTTTAAGAGTTATAACATCTTAGGTATCTAATAGCCAATAAATTTATCTAACTCAATCTAATATCAACTGGTAAAAATTTGAAACAAATATTTACTACCTAAATATTTGTTTAATTATAAACAAATAAAATAAAATTATTTTCACTCGCTACTTAATGCTTAAAGGAGTAGCTATCACTCAATTCACAGCTTTCGAAGAAATAAACGTTCACCATTTTGGCGGGCAACTAGTTTCTTTTTATACCAGATAAGCTACCAAACTCAAAGCTTTTATTTGACACCCCACTCGATGACACACCCCAAATGTGCTTACAACAAAGTTGGTTTCCGACCTTTGTTGAAAACTGATGACCTTGAATTTTTTTTTATGTACTAGATAAATTATCAAAGGTAATGCACTGGTGATAATTTTCGTTCAATCTACACCTTATGGAGAATATTCCTATATATATATATATATATATATATATATATATATATATATATATATATATATATATACTCGATGACCTCGTAATTTTTTTCTTTTCACTTCCGATTATACCCCTCAAAACTAACCCCTTAAGTCAAAATTTAACTTTCAAAACTACACGGCCATTGAGCCATTAATTCCTATATTTGTGTCAAATTTCAACTTCCTGTGTCAAATAGTTTCGGAGAAAATCGGGTGTGACAAAAACAGACACTGAAGTATTTATATAAGTGTTCCGTACGGAACACTAAAAATTGGTTGACTTCAAATTTAATACATGGTACAGTAGAACCCCGATTAACCGAGTCGCGATTATCCGAGCTCCGGATTAACCGAGCCAATCTAAGAACCTGATTATCCGAGATACGCTCGTCTAGGCTGCGTATTAACCGAGCTTCTAAAATATGTATGTCCATATTCCATTTAAAATCGTCGGGTCCTTCGGGGAATCCCAGTGGCCCGTGTGAGAGGTTCCCCTATTTATGTTTTTTGGACTCTTTCAGCATGTAAATTTGCGTGAATGCAGTGCGTTATAGCGTTTACTACGGAGAAGTACGAGTATACTCACATAATTTATTTGGTTGGAGTTCTGGTAGTTAAGTGTAATTAATACGAACTGCTTTGTTTGAATTTTTGTTTGTCGTATTATAATGGAGCAAAACAAGCAGCAGGAGAGACAATTAAAGTTGTTGCGCGAGATTAAGGAGTAGGTGAGGTAACAGTTGGAGATTGGAAAAAAAACCGCACAAAAATAGAAGAGTGGTGTATAAATCAAGCCTCCTGGTCCTCAGGAAGAAAATCAATGAAAACCGGCGACTATGAAAAGGTTAACGAAGCTTTATTCATGTGGTTTAACCAACAGAGATCAAAAGGTGTGCCTCTGTCAGGTCCAATTTTACAAGAGAAAGCAATAATGATTAGTAGGCAATTTCCAGAGATAGATCAGTTTACCGCCAGTTCTGGATAGCTTGACCGCTGGAAAAAACGGTACGGTGTATGACAACTGACTGTATGTGGTGAAAAACTTTCTGCTGAGGTGTTATCAATTGAGAAGTTTAAGCAGAACTTTAAAAAGCAAATCAAAGATTGTGGATACACATGTGATCAAATTTACAACTGTGACGAAACTGTCTGAATTATAAAATGCTTCCATCAAAAACATTGGCATCTTGATAGGAAAAATCAGCTCCTGGGCACAAACGAAGTAAGGAAAAATTAACTATAATGGTATGTTCCAATGCATCTGACAAGCACAAAATCCCACTAATGGTGATTGGCAAGTCTGCACGTCCAAGAGCTTTAAAAGACATCTCACCCAAAGCCCTACCAGTATATTACAAAAGTCAGAAGAGCGCATGGATGGATGCGACCTTATTTACTAACTGGTTTGAAGAAGAGTTCGTGCCATCTGTGACTAAATTTTTGAACAGAAACCGTCTTCCTATTAAAGCAATTTTGTTAATGGATAATGCCACCTCTCACCCTGGACAAGGACTTCATGTGGGCGAAATTATTGTAAATTTTTTTCCTCCAAATGTAACCAGCATAATGCATGTAACCAATGGATCAAGGCATCCTCGGCAAAAAAAATTATAGGCGTTTATATCTTGAACATCTGTTAGAATACACAGAAAGGGAGGATATTATCAATGGGATGAGAAAGGTTACACTGAAAAATGTTATTTACTGGGTAAGTCAAGCTTGGGATTCTGTGCGCACTACCACTATTCAAAAATACAAAAAAGTTATTGATTTTGAGGACTATAATGACAGTGAATATAATACTCCATTAAATGAATTAGCTTTGAAATCGAGAAGCCATGGAGAAATGTCCTGTTCAAATTTTGACAGCGAGATAGAAGAAAAAGAAAAAAGTTTATTTGAATTAATGCAAAAATTAAAAGGTTGCGAAAATGTGACAAAAGAAGATGTTGTTGAATGGATTACAGCAAATGATTTAGAAGAAGAAATGAGTATTGAAAAAATAACGAATGCCTTTCAGGAAACCGAAAAATGAGATGACGATGACGATGACGAAGCGGCGGTGGATGAACAGTCTCCCACTAAGATCTCTCATCAAGAGTTTTGCTTCTTTGGAAAAAGCTTTGAGGTATATCGAACAACATCCAGAGGCAACCCCAGCGGATTTGCTTCTTCTTAATAGATGGAGAAACATTGCAGCGAGAAAAAGAAGATGCAATATGAAACAGAAGCGCATAGATACCTATTTCACTGTTTTATAATGTATGTACCTATTTATATGTTAAAAACGTTAATACATTGGTTTAAAGTATTGGTGTTTATTTTTTGAATGAATAAAAAAACAAATCCGGATTATCCGAGTTTTCAGTTATCCGAGGAAGGTGCCCCCCACGTTACCTCGGATAACCGGGGTTCTTCTGTACTAATCTTTTATAAAGTGCTTTGAGACTAACTATATGACACTTAACAACATACAGTGATTGTGTGGGTTAAATGTCTTATGATGCTCACTGAAAGCATTTATATCAGAGACAGAGACATTTTAAGGCCTCATCATAAAAGCTCTATGATGTTTTTTTTTTTTTATAAATGAGCCACTAGCTGTTTGGGTGGGTTACGTCTTTGGAACGAACAGAATAATTCTTAGTTTTACTTTTACTTCTATAACATGCCATTTTCATCTTATCTTTCCATAAAAGAAAAAATGTTTTCTAGACTTACACTACTGTAAATTTCTGAAATAATTAAAAAAAAAAAAAAACATAAAAATGGATGTCTGTTCCTAAGTTTCAGCTTTAATTGTGTTACAAATGTTATATTTTTACATATACTTTTGCTCATAATTTTTTTTACTTACATGAGTACCTTGAAAAATTACATTTCATTAAATTCTAATCACTGCGTATTTCATTTTTGAATATTTCTGTCATCTCCTGACATTATATCACAAAATATACACAATCACTTTAGAACATGCGTAAAGTTCTAAGTTTACGGAACCGTGTAGCCGGTGAAGTTTAATTTTATGCTATGTGTCACGTGTGTCAAGACAAAAAATTAGATTTTTAATTTGTAAACATACAAAAGCAAAACATACTTTAGAACTTAATTTTAAATAGTTCATTTATTTCTATCACTACTAGCCGGGCCCGCGGCTCCGCTCGCGTGGACTTGATTTACTACTATCGTTACTGCTTATTCCTTATATTACCCAACGTAATAAAATATCTCCCATTATTTCTCCTTATCTCCCATTATCTATACATAATTTCCTTTATCTAGGCTTATTTCTGCTCATCTTCCATTATTTCTTCTTATCTCCTATTATTTCTCCTTATCTCCCATTATCTCACCTTATCTTCCATTATCCAGGCTTATCTCGACTTATCTCGCAATATTTCTCCTTATCTCCCATTATTTCTCCCTATCTCCCATTATCTCACCATAACTCCCATAATCTAGACTTATTTCTGCTTATCTCCCATTATTTCTCTTTATCTCCCATTATTTATACTTATCTTCCATTATCTCACCTTATCTCCCATGATCAAGGCTTATCTCGACGGATCTCCCATTATTTCTCCTTATCTCCCATTATCTCACCTTATCTCCCATTATCTAGGCTTATATCGAATTATATAGAACATATGTATAGATTTATAAAAACACGTAAATCTGATAAGTAGTTCTCAAGTGATCAGCGCACTAACGGACAGACAGATAGACAGGCAGAGAGAGACAGGCAGACAGACAGACAGAGAGACGTTGCATTTTATATATATTCTAGATAGAAGATTATAGGTAATCTGGCCATTAAAAAAAAAAACACGTAAATCGGATAAGTTGTTCTCGAGTGATAAGCGTACTAACGGACAGACAGACAGACAGAGAGACGTTGCATTTTATATATATTATATTCTTTGCTACATGATATTGTTCCATATTTAATGCTTTAGGCAGTGTATTGCAAGAGAACGCGCTAGCGGCAAACTTTCCTCCGACTTGATTCACTATTATCGTCACTGCTTATTCCTTATGTCACCTAACGTAATAAAATATATCCTATAACCTGACCAGAGGAACATATGTATGTTTAAAAAAAAAAGCACGTAAATCGGATAAGTGGTTCTCCAGTGATAAGCGCACTAACGGACAGACAAACAGACAGAGATACGTTGCTTTTTATATATATTATAGATATTCTATGCTACATTACATTGTTCCATATTTAATGGTTTAGTATGTTTAAAAAAAAAGTGATAAGCGCACAAACGGACAAATAGACAGAGAGACGTTGCATTTTATATATATTATAGATATTATATTCTTTGCTACATGATATTGTTCGGTATTTAGTGGTTTAGACAGTGTATTGCAAGAGAACGCGCTAGCGGCAAACTTTTCTCCGACTTGATTCACTATTATCGTCACCTTATTCCTTATGTCACCTAACGTAATAAAATATATCCTAAACTTGGCCAGAGAACATATGTATGTTTTAAAAAAAAAGCACCTAAACCGGATAAGTGGTTCTCCAGTGATAAGCGCACTAACGGACAGACAGAGATACGTTGCATTTTATATATATTATAGATATAGATTATTATTATGTAACCTGGCTAAAGAATATATGTATGAATTTAAAAAAAGACACGTAAATCGGATAAGTGGTTCTCGCGTGACAAACGCAGTAATGGACAAACAGACAGACAGAGAGACATTGTATTTTATATATATTATAGATTATAGATATTCTCTGCTATATAATATTGTTTCATATTTAATGGTTTAGGCTGTGCATTGCAAGGGAACGCGCTAGCGGCAAACTTTTTTCCGACTTCATTCACTATTTTACGTCACTGCTCATTCCTTATGCTACCTATCGTAATAAAATATAGCCTATAACCTGGCCACAGAACATATGTATGTTTAAAAAAAAAAGTACGTAAATCGGATAAGTGATTCTCCAGTGATAAGCGCACTACGGACAGACAGACAGACAGAGAGACAGAGAGACGTTGCATTTTATATATATTATAGATGTAGCGTAGCGTATGATAAAGTTAATTTTTAGTTTTTTTTAACAATAAGGCTGAATTAATGAATAAGTTTATTTGGATTCTTATCAATATATCTAAATAGATTGTTTAAAGGCTAATGCAATTTGCAAGAAATAAATTTTGGTAAGCAATATTAATAGTGACAGAATACATCTATAGTACAAAGAGGTGTTTCTAAAAATCCCAATCTTTGACAAGTGATAGCTTTTCTTTAAAACTAAAACAAGAAAACCGGTCAAGTGCAAGTCGAACTTGCGCAATTAGTGTTCCGTACGTTGATTGCTTTTAAAATAAAAACTTTTGTTACGTAGGTATAAAAGGATCAGTGACTTCACAAAACACACCCCAAATGAGTTTTCAACAAAGTTTGTTTCTGATCTTTATTGAAAATTGATGACCTTGAAATTTTTGTTTTTTTTTATATACCAGATAAATTATTAAAGGTATTGCACTCGTGATAATTTTCCTTCAATCTACACCCTGTGGAGAATATTCCAGAATTTCTTCAAAATTTTTTGATCAGTACTTTTCGAGATAAGGAGGGGACAGTGATTTTTCGCGCTTTCAAAACTACACGGCTCTGATGAGGCCATCAATTCCTATATTATTGCTAAATTTCAGCTTTCTATGTCAAATAGTTGCAGAGAAAATCGGGTGTGACAGACGGACGGACAGACGTACAGACACCGAAGTGATCTTATAAGTGTTCCATACGGAATACTAAAAAAAGTTTAAAATCCATCCAGCCCTCTCGCTTGGCCAAGAATTGGTTTTCTGAACAAAGGATTCGGGTGATGCGCTGGCCTTCACAATCACCTGATTTAAACCCGATAGAGAATCTTTGGCACTAGCTGGATAAACAAATTAGGAAAAGGAATATAAAAAACCGGGACGAACTTTGGGTTGCATTAAAACAAGAATGGGAAAAAATACCACCCGATTTTTGTCCTAGGCTTATTGACTCTATGGGCAGAAGTTGTCAAGCAGTGATTGACGCAAAAGGATATCCCACTAAATATTAAATATTTTCGACATGTTAGTCGTCTTATTGGAATTTTTATTTTATAACAAAAATGTTTCCATACTTTTGTTTGTGCATAATTTTGTTACGTTAAAAACTAAGCACATTTCTAATAAATAATAACTATTTTAGTCTTCAAAATGTTTGTTAGCATGTACACGATTAATAAATAAATATTTTAATTGTAAACCGTTTAAATGTTAAGACTAGAGATGGGAATTTAAATGTTTCCATATTTTTGTTCGCCACTTTATATATATATATATATATATATATATATATATATATATATATATATATATATATATATATATATATGTATGTATATATGTATATACACGTAAACAAAAAGAGAAAGACACAGAGAGAGGGAGGTAGAGATGGGTGTTTTAATATGAATTTTTAAGCTAAACATTTCCCAAAATATAAAATGCTTGAAGTTATATTTCGCCAAATATTAGGGCAGGGGTCGGCAACCTATAGCACGCGTGCCATCTCTGGCACGCCAAGTAATTTTGAATGGCACGCGTACCTATTCAAAGTTTATACATTAATTCTGTAATCTGTGACATGTTTCGAAATTAAGTAAATAATCGAAAACAGTATTACTCTAACGATACAAACAAAAACGATATATTTTACAGGTCACTAGGTATTATTACCAAAAACTACAAAATATATTTTTTGTAATTTATAATTTTACTGAATGCATTGGTTTGGCTTTAATTTCGGCAAGTATTAAAGACGGCAAGCCTCAAAATATAAGCCTAGGCAAAAACACAAATAAACGTCCTCAATTCAGATCAAAAGAGCCGCTATAAGGCGGCTTTTGTTTGACTTGACTTCAATCGTTCCGACGCGCGCCACAACTCTTTTTATATTGCCGAACTTTAGTTTTTGTTAGATTTAACTTCTTGGTGGCCCTTTGATTGCAATGGGCGCGCTGTAGGTAATAATTTTTGTTCTAAGAAATTTAATAAACGTAATTATTGGAATTTTCTGGAAACATTATTTTTCTATATATAGCAAGCGGCTACACGTTTGGATCATTTAGTATAGAAGTAACATCCGTTCCAGTCAATAGTCATCGAAAAGTTTAAAAATTAAAATTACGTTGCGTTATGGCCGCGAAGAAACAGAAGGTAGACGTTCGATCATTTCAAACTTCATGGACAACAGATTACGGTTTTGTACAGCAAAACGATCGGGCCATTTGTGTCCTATGTCGGGAAAGCGTAGTTTTCCGGACATCTGGTGTTCAACGACATTTCCAGATAAAACATGAATCGTCATTTAAAGATAACGCTGACAAAAGGGAGGCAATACAAAGAGCAAGTAAACAATACGAGAAACAGTCAACATTCTTTAGCAAAGTTTTCCAAGGAAAAAAATTAGGTAACTGAATGCAGTTTCAAAATTGCACATTCGTTGGCACAAAAGGGTAGGCCGTTCACTGACGGAGAATTTATGAAGCAAACGTTTTTGAGTACTGACGAGATATTATTCGACGACTTGCCCAATGAGGATACAATATTGGCCTGGATTAGGGATATACCGGCATCAGCGCGGACCATCGAGAGACGAATTACCGAAATGACACAAAATGTCCAAAAACAGCAGAGAGACGCTATCAAACGGAGTTTTGTATTTAGTGTAGCATTGGATGAAAGTGTCGATATTAATGACATTGCCCGTCTGGCAATCTTTGCGCGATACTTCGATGATGGCAGTGTGTATGAAGAGCTGATTTGTCTGTTCCCATTGCAGGGAACTACAAGACGAGAGGAGATATTTTCAGAATTTGTTAAACATTTTGAAAAGCGGAACATTGATTTAAATAAATTTTTTTGCGTAACGACAGATGGCGCTACTGCTATGATTGGGAGACATAAAGGATTTGTTTCTCTTCTTATTGAACGCATGGGTCGATCGGTTTTGAATTTTCGTTGCATAATTCACCAAGAGAGTTTGCGCGCTAAAATCTCCGCTGGAAGTTTAAAATCCGTGATGGATAGGGTGGTTAAAATAGTTAACTACATTGTCGGTCGTTCTTCACTGATCCATAGACAATTTAAGGCGTTTCTGCAGGAATTAGAAAGTGCATATTCAGATATACCATTGCACAATAATGTGCGCTGGCTCAGCCGTGGTAAAGTGCTCTCTAGATTTGTGCAATGTCTGGGCGAAATTAAATCGTTCTTGTTGGAAAAAAATCAAGTGGATGCTTATCCTGAACTAGAAGATAAGAACTGGATCTGTATGTTAATGTTTCTTAATGATATTACAAACTCAGTGAACTCAACTTAAAGTTACAAGGTTCAGGGAAAACAGTTCTGGATTTATACGAATCCTCGAAATCATTCAAATTAAAAATAGATTTATTTATCAGCGATATTACTACAAACACATATAATTATTTTCCAAATTTAAAAACTTATATATCCGTGTGTGTCGACGATGGTGCACTAATAGACGAAATTCTTAAATATATGATTAATTTAAAAGAGGAGTTTATCGAGAGGGATCAAGATTTTGATAAACATGGTCCTATGTTCGCTCTTTTAATCAAACCAGATTTAATGGATTTTTCCAGCAGTTGCTTTGACATATCTCTTTTCTCATGAATGGACATTAATGATTTTGATCTTCAATACATTGAATTTAAAAGAAATTTGTAGAATTAAGAAGGGTATTAGTAGGTGACTGCCAGAACCATTCAAACGAAATACTCAGTTGTTGGATGAGTTTACCAGAGAAATTTATTTGTCTTAAGAAAGTAGCGTTTGCCATGCTTACAGCTTTCGGATCATCCTATATCTGTGAACAACTTTTTTCCCATATGAGAGTAATTTTAAACCCGTACCGAAGCAGGCTGACAACAGACAAGGCGGAAGCATGTGTGACACTGAAAATAACCAGACATGAACCGGATATAAGAAAACTCTCTAAAGAACTTCAAGCACAGGGTTCACACTAGGTCCTAGGACTAGTATAATAAAATTATTTGTTAAATGTTAAAATTTTTTTGTAATTAAACCTTCTAAAAGCAATATTTTAAGTTAATTTTTGATAATTTTAGTTGTAGTAAGTACCTATGTCGACACGCAAAATGTTGTATGGATGAAAACTGGCACCCCTTAGTTAAAAGGTTGCCGACCCCTGTAGTAGGGTTTCGGCATAAGATGCAAAAAAAAAATGCAAAAGACCAAAAAATTTGAAAACGGAATAAAGAAGCAGTTTTTCATTTATAACCAGTGACGTACCATAAATATGTTGAAATTAGAAACTAAGCGTTGACGCACTTATGGTACGAACTGTTTTTAACAAAAAACACGCCCTGAATTGTGGCTACGTATTTAATTAAAAGTCTCTATTAAAAGTTGTGATGGCATACTGTTCATGTATAATAACGTGTTTTTTCGTAAAATGTTAGCAACAGATAGCTTTATTACAAAATAACCGGTCAAGTGCAAGTTGAACTTGCACAATTAGTGTTCCCTACGTTAATTGTTTTTAAAATAAAAAATTTTGTTAGGGTGGTATAAAATGATCAGTGACTTCACAAAAACACACCCCAAATGAGTTTTCAATAAAGTTTGTTTCCAATCTTTACTGAAAACTGGTGACCTTGAAATTTTGGTTTTTTTCTATACTAGATAAATTATTAAAGGTAATGATAATTTTCGTTCAATCTATACCCCGTGGAGAATATTCCAGGATTTTTTCAAAATTTCTTGATCAGTACTTTTCGCGATTTTTTAAAAATAATACAAAGAAAAGTGCGCGCAAGTATTACATTATATATATATATATATATATATATATATATATATATATATATATATATATATATATATATATATATATATATATATATATATATATATATATATATATATATATTTTTTACTCGTGTTTTCACAAGCTTTCATTTGACACCACACTCGATTACCTAGAAAAAAAATTTTTTTTTCACTTCCGATTTCACCCCCCAAAACTAACCCCTTAAGTCAAAACTTAATATTCAAAACTACATGGCTCTGATGAGGCCATCAATTCCTATATTACTACCAAATTTCAACTTTCTATGACAAATAGTTTCGGAGAAAATCGGGTGTGACAGACGGACAGACAGACAGACACCGAAGTGATCTTATAAGTGTTCCGTACGGAACATTAAAAAGTATATAATTAATAAAATATATTTTTCACAAAAAAGGTAATTATAAATATATTAGGCAATTTATAACAACGCAAAACAAGAATAATAAGAAAGTGCAACTAAAAAGATTTCTATGATGAAGATTCCTCTGGATTTATCGTCCATTATCTACAGAACATCTTCTGGATTCCAAGAATATTTGTTATGTTGAAAGTTATTTAAAGTGTTCATATCTTCCTCTGGAATGTTAAAGTTCAGCTCAAGATTTTCATCAATGTGCTTCTTGGAGCTAGCTTTTGGAATAATACCTATGTTCTGTTGAAAGGACCATCTTAACAGTATCTAAAAATGCGGGAAAAATTTGTTATAATTTATTTTTTTTTGATCTTTGGATATAACACGTAGGCTGAAAAGTTTTTGGTCTGACACATAGATGTCGCCCTTTTCAAAAAATCCATATGATTTTTAGGAAGCACTCTTACCAACCTTCAAACGATACGTGTCCAAATTTCATGACATTTCGACGGTTAGTTTACAAATTACGGTGGTTTTAGTGATGCTACTTTTAATATTTTCAAAACAATGGAAAAAGTCGAATTTCGTGTGTTGATTAAACACCGTTCAAGCAAAGCAAGGTCTTGATAAGTGTACCGGGGACTCTGGCCCAGGAAAATCACTCATCATTTACTGGTATGTTGAATCTAAACGCGATCGTACAGATACAAATTATGCTGAACGTTCTGGACGCCCAAATGAGGTGGTTACACCGGAAAAAATAAAAAAATCCACAAAATTGTTTTGGATGACCGTAAAGTCAAATTGCTTGAGATAGCCGACACCCTAAAGATATCAAAAGAACGTGTTCGTTATATTTTGCATGAACATTTGGGCATGAGAAAGCTTTGTTCGAAATGGGTACCGCGTTTGCTCACAGTGGACCTAAAACAACAACCTGTTGATGATTCTGAGCGCTGTTTGGACCTGTTTAAGCGCAATAAAAAGGATTTTTTCATGTGATATGTGACAATGGATGAAACATGGATTCACCACTACATATCGGAATTAAATCGGCCTTCAGCTGAGTGGACTGCAGCCGGTGAAAGCCGCCCGAAGAGGCCAAGGACACGATAGTCAGCTGGGAAGGTTTTAGCTTCTATATTTTAGGATGCGCATGGAATAATTTTCGTCGACGATGCTGAGAAGGGAAAAACCATCAATAGAGATTATTATATAAAGTTATTGGTGCGCTTGAAGGCAGAAATCGCAAAGAAACGGCCCCAAATGAACAAGGAAAGAATGCTCTTTCATCAAGACAATGCACCGTGTCACAAGTCAGTGGTTACGATGGTAAAATTGCGTGAATTAAGTTCGAATTACTTCCTCATCCACGGTATTCTCCAGATTTGGCCCCTAGCGATTTGGCTCCAATGAAGAAGTTATCGCTGAAACTGAGACCTATTTTTAAGACAAAAACAAATCCTTCTACAAGAAAGGTATCGAAATGTTAGAAAAGCGTTGGAAGGATTGTATTGTTCTTGAAGAATTTTGCAAAAAAATATGTTTTAATTAGCTAGACCAAAAATATTTCAGCCTACGTGTTATATTTGTAGCTTAAGTTTCTTTATTTACATTTACAATTGCTTTAGTTTATGATAAATCATTTATTAACGTTTAGACAACCCCTCTAACTCGCCTATTTGCATAGCTGGACAAAATGTTAAATGCAAGAGCTGTAGCCATTTTTTAAATCAAGAGTTAAAACAGAAACAATCGCGCATAGGGTTTTTGATATGTGACACAAAGTTTATATTTGTTAAATGGGGCACTCTGTATATTATTGCTCAGTTTTATGAAACTCTTAACTCCTAAAACGCCAATATATAAATAATTTTATGGTGTTATTGTGCAAAATAACAAAGAAAATATTCTTGTCTAAATTTTTGACTATGTACGTTTACTAATCAGGTAAACTCACAATGATATTTGGTTATTTTAAGAATAGTAGTTATAACTATATATATATATATATATATATATATATATATATATATATATATATATATATATATATATATATATATATATATATAAACTTCTGGACAAAATTAACGCAACAATCTGAAAATTAATTTATCTTTTTCTTATGTCAGTTTTAAAGTTTATCGAGTATTTGAATAGTAGGCTATGCATATTTTGTTTCATTGTTCATGACAGAAATCAAAACAATTCGTTTAGATTTACAGTTCTAAAGAATTTTTTAGAAGATAAACAATTTTCTGTAATAATGCGATAGATTTTCTTTAAAAGTAAGCTTATAAATTGTTCCCTTTTTCAAAGTAAAACATTTTTGTCGTAGACTGTTTCATTTTTGACCCCGAAGAATTAGAAAAATGAATCGAACAAGGAATTTAACTGAACACGAGGTAGTGCGAGCCTCAGTTTTATTGGACGAGGGATATTGTCAGAGTTATGTTGCCAATTTGTTAGGCAAACATCATTCCACAATAAATCGTATGGTAAGACGCTTGAATGAAGTAGGAACTTATTCTAGAAGGCTAGGGCAAGGGCGAAAACGATGAACTAGCGACCTAGATGAACGTTTTATAAGACAATATGCTTTAAGAAACAGGACTGTCACTAGTTCTATCATAAGAAACGAACTCGAAGCTGTTCGCAATGTCACAATTTCTTCTAAAACAGTTAGAAGACCGTTAAATGAACCTGGATTAAACAGTAGGAGACCAGCCACTGCGCCCTGGTTTACTAGAGAGAACAGAGTTGCTAGGTCACGTTTTGCTCGAAATCACGAAAACTGGTCTGTAGATGATTGGAAACAAGTTTTCTTCACAGATGAAACTAGGGTTAGTCTAAAACATCCAGATGGTCGTGAAGACCAGAAGAGAGGTTTGATCCTTGCAATATCTCTGCAAGGATTCCATTCGGCGGTGGCTCTGTTATGTTCTGGGGTTATTTATTAAACAATAGAAAACCTAACCATTATTTTTTGATAGAAATTGAAATGAGGAACTAACCACATAATAATACATAGTGGAACAATAGGGCAGCAGAGTTGTGCTCCGCCACACAACATTCCTGTAACAATCCACTTTTTAATGAAACTTTCCCTTTTTAGACTGGCTGATTTAGAAAATAAATAGGCCAAATAGGCCTGATTTAACTGTATTAGACATATTTTTATAGAACTGTTTGAGATATAGATTAAGAGAGAAAATTAGACATGAAGACCCAATTTTAAATGATTAAGGCCAATATATCATAAAGAACCAAAACAAATTTAAACAGAATGGGAGACATCTTGAGTATTTCACATAATCAAATTTAGTTTATTTGTAATGGTAATAATACCATATTTAGGATAAAATGAACAAACTTCCTTTTTATAGTTTTTATTCTCAGTTGTTGGTAGTTTTCATCTCTTCGTACCACTATTTTCTTTCGTTTAAACGTTGTTCTATTTAATATGTGGCTATGTACTCTTGGAAATGTATTTAAGGGATTCTTTATGAGCTCCATAAAGTGGGGTCCATTGTATTTCTCCTTTGCTATAACCAGTTTGTCAAAACTGCACCTCTTTTAGCAAGAGATTTTTCATATTGCGTAATGTAAAAAAACATGCCATACTTGAAACGCCAAAAATAGTAAGAAACAATTTTGACAAATATTATGTCATAAATTACAATATTCTTAGTTTCTGAGACGAACATTCTAAAAATATAATATTTCTTTCTAAGCAATCTTTTTTTGTATAATTTTTGTGAAGCATTTAGAGTGTCAACTATGTAAAAAATAAGAAATATTACAATTTTAAATGCAATTTAAAAATGGTTTCTTAAAATTTTCCATTTTAATTTGAATTAGCGAAATAAAAGAGGTAAATATGAAATTTTTGTACCCTATATATTTATTAATTAATTTTATTAGTCATCACTTACCCATAAGTGAAAAAGCAACGTGTTAATTTTTATATTCGTTAGTATAGAGCTCTAAAAACTGATAGATTATGTCGTATATTACCTGAGCAGGAGTTTTTCCCAACTTCTTAGCAATTTCTCCAACTTTAGGGTCTGTCAGTAGGTCTGTATTATTAGCTCCACCCAAGGAATAATAAGCTTGTAGCAGAATGCCCTCTTTGCGACAATAATCTAGTAAGTCTTGAGGATGGTAATGAGGATGCCATTCAACCTGAAAATTTTATTTGTAATTCTTTGCCAGATTAAAAACAATTTCAGGAGAACCACACATCCTTTTTTCACGAACTAACCAGACTTAAGGTTGTAGTATAGGCTGTGGTGAAGTTAGGTTCTAGATGGTGTTCTTTAGGAAAAAAAGGAGAACGTTGAAAGTAAATCGGCTTATAGAAGGGCCTTTTTTTGTATAACCAATAGGATCGGGGGCACGCGCCCCTCCGTCTGCGCCACTGAATATAGGAATACAGGAAAAACTCTCATTTACAGTAAGCCTTTACATATTTACATTAAAACGTGACCGATCCTCCAACGTATTCTCAAAATTGGTTGGCTGCATTAACTGTTAACAATTCGGTCAAACGAATAGTGTTCTTAAACTTTGAAAATTTAAAAGATTTTTTGGTTCACTGGTTTTTATAACATCAAAAGTCTATCCTAATAAGTGCACAGTTTTCGCTAACGAAGAAGGAAGTAAATGAGAATATATTTATGATGAACAGTAAAATAGTTTCTACATTTATATTTTAATAAATTATGTATAAACGTAAATAACCAGCTATTAAAAATAATTTAAAAAATATAAATTGTAACACCGCTACGATATCGAAAGCGGTTTGTACTATAAAACAGTTGGTAAATTCTGCTTTCTTAGCGGTAGTGTATTGAAGAAGTATAAGGTACCTTTTTACATTGGACAGGGTCGGACGGTTTTCTAGTTTTCCTTACCGTACACAACAAAATTTTAAATGGATAATCAATTTGGCGGAAAAGGATTGAATGACATGTTTGTCTAATAGTATAAAATACTTTCATCTTATAGGGAGAAAAGATTATAAATATTAAAAAAATACCAGAATAAAATGCATGAAGATAGGCAAAGGAAGAAAAATAAACCACATTGACTGACAAAGTGGAGATATATTGGAAAACATTGAATATTTTGGCAAGCTAATATCTATGTAGAAATAATATCACAACAAAGACAATGAGTCCGGTAGTTTCATACATAACAGCGCCAGCTTTTTCTTTATCAAATAAATTGATTGAGGTTTTGACAAAATATTGTAAATTCACACATAAATATAGTATTAAAAATAGTAATGAATTGATAGAAAAAATTAATCCGTTAATTATACCAAGTAACTCCAGATTTATATCGTTTGATGTACAAAATCTTTGTACATGTTGTATCCTAGTATACCACCATCAGATGCTATAAATTTGATCCAAAGATTACTCAATAAAAATAATGTTAACATAGATATCTTAACATTGTGCTTAGACCAGAATTATTTCGAATTTAACGATAACATTTATATAAGTAAGAAAGGTTTAATAATGGGAAACCCTCTTAGTCCAATTTTATCTGAAATTTTCATGGCCATTTAGAAGAACAAATCAGTAATTCTCATCTTTTTAAAAATTTCTTTTATTGGTACCGATATGTAGATGATATATTGACTTGCTTTACAGGCACAGATCGGCAATTAAAACTTTTTCTAGATTATATTAACCAACTTCATAATAATATTACTTTTACAACAGAAATAGAAACAAATAAATCGATTAATTTTCTAGATTTAAAAATATCAAACAAAATGAATAAACACGATTTTGAAATCTTCCATAAACCAATATACTCAGATATAACTATACACGCTAATTTAACCACCCGTTCACACATAAAATCTCGGCTTATATAGTTTGATCCATAGACTAATAATTACACCATTAACGGAAGAAAATTTTCAGAAAGAATAAAAATATTATAAAACAAATTAGTATAAACAATGGATACAGGAGCGATTTCGTAGATAATATTTTAATGAAAAAACAATTTTAAAAGAGCAATAGGACTGGTGTACCCGTACAAACAACTAAACAAAGAAAAAATTAATACACTCACTTATACCGGAAAATTAACTAATAAAATTCAAAATTTTTTCCATAGAAATCATGTAAATATCGCTTTCCGTACAAATAACACATTATCTCGACATATTAAAAATAATAAAAGTAAAACAAAAAATAGAAAATAAATCGGCGGTTTACGAATTATGCTGTGGCACTTGCAATAAAACGTATATAGGACAAACAGGAAGACCTTTTTATAAAAGAATAAACGAACATAAACAAAGCTTTACAATGAAAAATAACAAATCTCATTACGCTAAACATTTAACAGAGGAAAATCAAACATTCAATGAAGATTTCAAAATTTTGCATGACGGAAAGAAAGGAAAATTACTGAATTGTTTAGAACAGGTAGAAATTAATCAGAAAAAAATCCTCAGGTGTATTACTCAACGATCAATTAGATGGGGGAAGGTCTCCTTTATTGAACTTGTTCTAGTAATGGTAAATATTGTTAATGAATTTAGTACTTGTAATTAGGTAAACTATATATTCTGAAACATACTTTGTTAGTTAATTTACATCGTGCTCCAGAAGAAGACACAGTGTGTCGAAACAATTGTCAGCAATAATAAACATAAGTGGTGATCTTAAACATCTGTTTAAATTTTTATTCCTAGTTATAACTAAAATAGTTTAAAAAATCTTACTTGATTAACAGCGGGTTTAATTCCGTGGTCATTTTCTACTAGTGGTTTTAAATGTTTAACAAGGAAATTTGAAACGCCAATGTTTCTCGCGAGTCCATCTTTAACTCCTCTAACCAGCTGTCTCCAACTTATATCCCTTAATCTAAAAAAAAAATAATTTTTTATTAATTTTTTTTTTATTAACGTATTATGACCATAAATTATATTATGAAATACGAATAAAAGAAGAAAACAAATTAAAGAAGAATATTGGGAGACACTTACTAAAGGGATGGAAAGTGATCTGTATGGCGCTCAAAGGAAAGTCTGGAAAATGTTAAAACGGAATAAATAATAAAAGACACGGTAAAGACTAATAAAATTACAATTCAAGAGTGGGAAACATACTTTGAGAAATCATATAAAGGAAAAGAAAATAATGAAACCATACTTGAAGAAGTGAAAGAAGTAAATCTAGAAGTAATTTTAGAAGAGACAGGAAGAAATATAAGAAGTCTTAAAAATAGAAAAGCCTCAGGACCAGACCACATTACAAATGAGATGTTAAAATATGGAGGAGAAAACCTATATCAACAACTAGCACAGCTCTTTACAAACATAGTAAAACATGGACCAATACCTACAGATTGGAAAACTAACATAACAATATCAATATTCAAAAAAGGACAAAATACTCACCCGAAAACTACCGCGGAATAATGCTCCTACATACTACCTTAAAAGTATTAACAAAAATCATACTGGAAGAAATGAGTAAGGATATTAAAATAAGAGAGGAACAACAGGGATTCCGCAAAAATTGATCGTCCATAGATGGAATATTTCTAGTGAGGCAGATAATGGAAAAAGTTTAAAATTTAATAAACCTGCGTATATGTGTTTCGTCGACATAACTCAAGCGTTCGATAGTGTGCAATTAACAGATATTACAAAAATTATTACAGGAAAAGCAGACAAACCAGAAGCTAATAAAAATCATACATGACATTAACACAGAATGTAGAACAAATGTAAAAGTGGAGCATCTACTGAGCAAGGAAGTAAAAATAAATGTCTTTATCTTCAACCTCGTCATGGACAGAATAGTGGAGAATCTAGTACTAGAGGATATAAAATGGGCAACACACACTTCCACACAATCTGCTACGCTAATGATGCAGTCCGCATCTCCGATTCTGAGGACAACCTTCAAAAGATCTTTCATGACTTTAATTTGGAAGCGAGAAAACTAAACATGATTATCAACACAACCAAGACAAAATGTATCGTAGCTTCAA
Organism: Pachyrhynchus sulphureomaculatus; assembly: GCA_019049505.1. Lineage (NCBI taxonomy): Eukaryota > Metazoa > Arthropoda > Insecta > Coleoptera > Curculionidae > Pachyrhynchus > Pachyrhynchus sulphureomaculatus. The sequence goes on along the minus strand of CM032453.1, from coordinate 58,960,931 downwards.
AAGAATTACTAATATGCAAGCTGTAGATTCAAGGAAGTATTATTGAACAGGTTAATAGTTTTAAATACCTGGGAACAATGATAACAAGCTACGGAGACTTAAACAGGAAGTAAAACAACAGTCTATGAAGGCATCACTAATAGCAGGTTGTTTGACGGATATAGTATGGAAAAATAAACACCTCACGGTGGAAAGTAAAAAAAGGATATACAAGCCAACAGTGAGACTGATCCTGACATTTGCTGTAGAAACAAGAGCTGAAACATGTAAAACAGCACAAATGATGAGGACAACAAAAATTAAGGTGATTGATTAGAGACATACATGGAAAAACTATCCCCGACAGAATCCGCAACAAAGATATACAAGAACTAAGTAAGATCCAAGAAATATCCAAATAGATGAGAACTAGAAGAAAACAATGGATTTTTTTATGGGTCTAGCACACGTGCTACAGGGAAGTCCCTAAAACCCTCCAGGAGCAGCATGTGTGCGAAAAAGCGATTTACGTTATTCTTGAATCGCTGTAAATTGTACTCGGTGGGAAACACAGCACTGGGCAATTTATTGCAAAGGGATGATGTTCTCCATATAAAAGACTGCTTCAAAAAAGCATTATACGCCGAGTAACAAGCTGAACCTCATACGGATGTGAAGTATTAGCGCGACGTGTATTTCTAACATGCACCGTTCTGCAGGGGAGGAATTAAGCGGGATACATCCTTCGAATACTTTCCATGAAAGTACTTGTAGAACAGACTCAAGTCGCCAACCGTTCTTCGATGTTTCAGCGAATCAAGGCCGCCGGTCAGCTCTCCAATCAGACGAACAGCTCTTCTCTGAACAGAATCCAAACAAATGCAGTGTATGTTTGGGAGCGGAATCCCAAACATGGAAGGTGTATACCATAATTGGTCGAATTTGAGCTTCGTAAAGAATTAACAGTTGCTGTGGAGTGTAAAGCTTTCTGGTTCGAAATAATATTCCCAACTTTTGAGAAGCTCTCCTTGCTATGCCTCCAACATGTTCATGCCAGGACATATTTGCTCCCAAATTAACGCCCAACAACCAAATTAGCGCCCAACAAGTACACAACAGACTGGTAAAAAGGGCCAAACTCAATAAACCCTGCGGTAGAAGAACCAGGGGCAGACCTTCAAAAGGGTGGAAGGAATGCTGGACGTCGACATCGGAAGAGGCCTAATGGGGATAAAACAGGCAGTATGCCTAGTTATATGACATACCATATAAGAAAGAAGAAGAAGAAGAATTTATGAGGCAAATTTGTACTGAAATCTTATTATCAATCAATTGCACTGCAGGTAAATGCCTAAATCACCGTAAGAGCGAGAATTGATGGCTCGATTTTGACTTAAGAGGTTAGTTTTGGGGGGTGAAATTGGAAGTGAAAAAAAAAATTTCAAGGTCATCAAGTAGGGTGTTAAATGAAAGCTTGTAGAAATACGAGTTCAAAAATATATATAATGTAATACTTGCACACACGGGTTCAAAAAGATATAGAATGTAATATTCGCGCAAACTTTTCTTTATATTATTGAAAAAAAAAAAACAGCCAAAATTCGCTGTCCTTTCACCCTATGTCTAAGAGTAACTCTCCGAAAAGTTCGAAAAAATTCTAGAATATTCTACATAAGGTGTAGAATGAAAAAAATTATCATGAATGCATTTCCTTTGATAATATATCCGGTATATAAAAAAAACAATTTTTTCAAGTTCATCGAGTGGGGTGTCAAATGAAAGCTAAAAATTGCGGACAAATTTCCCAAACCTATTTCTAACTAATTTCTACTAATAAAAAATTTCGAAAAAATTCCGGAAAATTCTCCATAAGGTAGATTGAATGATAATTAGTACGAGTGCATTACTTTTGATAATTTATCTGGTATATGAGACCAAAGATCGGAAACAAACTTTGTTGAAAACTTATTTAGGAAGTGTTTTCTGAAATCACTGATCATTTTATAACTCCGTAATAAAAATGTTTATTTTAAGAGTAATCACAGTACGGAACATTAATTGCGCAAGTCCGACTTACACTTGACCAGTCTTTTGTCTGATGTCATACCTTAAAAAACTAACCTTGTAAATAGGCTATGGTGAGATATTTCTCACAAAAAACAGTTGGCCAGAGGAAGGCCTTCAAAGATATTTAAAACTAAAGTATGGCATTGTTCCCCACATACTACTATATAACATGATATATACGAAGCAACCCCTCTAATTCTTGCCTCGTTTTTTTAAATTCCTTATATGTTTATGCCTATCAAAAATTAGGAAAAATTTTCATAATACCGTTGAAAGTATACTTATACGAAACCCCAGCCCTTTCTCTAAACTGACAGAGCTCGAGTATTATATGCGTGTCAAATTTAAAATCCTATCTATTTGTTCCAGGGTTACCATCAGGGATGGGATTTTCTTTCGACATATCAATAGTTATCGATATATCGAATAACGACAGATGAATTCAAAAATTATAGATATATCGATAACTATCGAAAATTATCGATATATATATATATATATATATATATATATATATATATATATATATATATATATATATATATTTATGGGTCTAGCACACGTGCTACAGGGAAGTCCCTAAAGCGCTACAGGAGCGACACGTGTGCGGAGAAAGCGATTCACGTTGTTCTTAAATCGCTGTAAATTGTAGTCGGTGGGAAACACAGTCCTGGGCAAATTATTCCAAAGGGATGATGTTCTCCATATAAATGACTGCTTGAAAAGCGTTGTACGAGGAGTAACAAGCTGAACCTCATACGGATGTGAAGTATTAGCGTGACGTGTACTTCTAACATGCACCGCTCTGGGAGGAATTAAGCGGGCCACATCCTTCGAACACTTTCCAGGAAAATACTTGTAGAATAGGCTCAAGGCGCCAACCGTTCTTCGATGTTCCAGCGAATCAAGGCCACCTGTCAGTTCTGGGTCTCCAATCAGACGAACAGCTCTTCGCTGAATAGAATCCAACAAATGCAGTGTATGTTTGGGAGCGGAGCCCCAAACATGGGAGCAGTATTCCATAGTTGGTCGAATTTGAGCTTCGTAAAGAATTAACAACTGCCGCCTGGGTTTTTGTAGCGTTAAATTCCACTTGGTTACTGTCACCCCAAGATAGAATTTCTTCCAGGTCTTTGTTAAGTTGAATGACTTCCTGCTGTCTGCGGATATTCGTCTTAGTAGCCGATGTCCGAGCGTTCAAAGTGAATGAAGAGATAAGTGTACTGTCATCTGCAAAGCTGTATATTGGATTCTCGGTCTTTTCCAGCAGATCGTTAATATAAATGAGAAAGAGAGTAGGAGACAGTATGGAGCCTTGGGGTACACCGGCGTTGATAGTGCAGGTGTTAGAAAGAAATCCGTCGACTGCCACTCGCAAAGAACGCTTTCTTAGGAAACATGAGAGCCACAAACAGAACTTTTCAGACATACCATAAGACCGTAGCTTAGCCAACAGCCCATCGTGCCAAACACGGTCGAATGCCTTGGATATGTCAAGAGCAACCGCTCGAGATTCTCCAAAGTGTTCAATTGCGTTGTTCTAAACATGTGTTACATAAGTCAGGAGATCTCCTGTTGATCTATTTTTACGAAAGCCATATTGGTGATCGCTAATAATGTTGAATCCTTCAAGATATTTTAGAAGATGCTGATTGCTAGCCTTTTCCATGACTTTCAATATTATTGAAAGCAGTGCGATTGGTCGGTAGTTATTTGGCAAGGTCTTCTTGCCTTTTTTAGGTATTGGCTGAACTGTGGCACATTTCCAGCAGGAAGGAAATATTCCCTTTCTGTAAGATAGGTTGAAAAGTCTACAGAAAACTGGTGTTAGTTCCCTCGCACAGTTTTTGAGAACTATGACAGGTATACCGTCAGCGCCAGAAGCCTTTTTGGTGTCTAGCTTCATCAAAATACGTTTTATGATACGCTGCCTAAAGACAATATCGCACATCCTTGACTGCACTATGGGAATATTAGGTGGTGTTTTTCCTTGGAAATCGACAGTAGAATGTGAAGCAAAGAGTTCAGCCAACAAGTTCGCTTTCTCAACAGGTGTCTTTGCAATAGAATTATCTGGCCGTGTGAGTGGTGGTATGGTGAATTTGGTGAAATTTTGACTAACTGCCTTAGAGACTGACCAAAAGGACTTGGAATTGTTGGGACAAGCGAGAAGTTTGTTTCTAATCCGTTGATTGTGTGCCTCCTTGGTTTCGTCGATAATTTCTTTGCATCTGTTCCTGGCACGAACAAAGGTGTTACGATTTATGGTGTTAGGATTTTCACGCCAATGTCGGTATGCAAGATGTTTAGAAGCAACAGCTTCTTTGCATTTTCGGTCAAACCAAGGCTTGCCTTTGGAAGCGCATTTCTTCGAAAAAGGGATGTAAGCCTCCATACCGGCCAAAATAACATCGGAAACCTCCTTGGCGCAGTCAGATGGGTCATCAGATCGAAAACAAACGTCTAACCAAGGGAAAGTTCGAAAATATTCCATGAGATCTTCCCATTTAGTAGATTTGTAGTGCCAAATCTTGCGCGGTTTAGGCGCGTCTCTGTCACTGATTGGTAGGATACTCGATGTCGATAATAGTTTATGGTTGGAAGAACCTAATGGCGGATTTACGCTGACCGTGTAAATCTCCGGATTGGTGGTTAAAAACAGATCAAGAAGACTGGCGAACTCCCCGTCTCGATCAGGTATCCGTGTTGGTTTGTCAATAAGCTGAGTTAAGCCACAACTGATTGAAAATGATTCGGCTTCACGACCTTGTTTATCGGCAGTATTGGAATATTTAAGCCAGTTGATGTTGTGGACATTAAAGTCGCCCAGGATGGCAATTTCGGCATTTGGATAGTTAATTTGTAAATGATCGATGGTGTCTGCAAGAGAAGCGAAAAGTGCTCTAAAGTTAGTATCGCTTGGTGGTCGATACAGGATACAGATGAACCTTGTGGTTGGTTGAGTCGTTATTTTTAACTACATAACATCAAAGTCTGGGGGCTCCAGAGCCTCTTCTCGTTGGCAAGAGAGGTCGCTTCTGACAAAAAGACAGATTCCACAGTTACGCCTAAATCGGGAATAGAAGTCGTACCCAGGATAAAGATAGTTAACTGTGCTGGTCGATGAACTGACCTTGGTTTCACAGAGAGCGAGTACATGAGGTTTATTTGATTGCAGGTGTTGGTGCACTGAATTTATGTTCGAGTTCGACGCACCTGAACCAGCCCCCACCCGGAGATCCCAACGGGGGGCTATTTTACCTCCGGAATATATACAGTAGAACCCCGATTAACCGAGTCGCGATTATCCGAGCTTCGGACTAACCGAGCCAATCTAAGAACCTGATTATCCGAGGTACGCGCGTCTATGCTGCGTATTAACCGAGCTTCTAAAATATGTATGTACATATTTCCACTTAAAATCGTCGGAGCCTTCGGGGAATCCCCCTGGCCCGTGTGAGGGGTTCCCGTATTTATGTTTTTGGACTGTTTCAGCATGTAAATTTGAGTGAATGCAGTGCGTTTACCATGGAGAAGTACGAGTATACTCACATAATTTATTTGGTTGGAGTTCTGGTAGTTAAGTGTAATTAATACGAACTGCTTTGTTTGAATTTTTGTTTGTCGTATTATAATGGAGCAATTTTACAACAGAAAGCAATAATGATTAGTAGGCAATTCCCAGAGATAGATCAGTTTACCAGAAGTTCTAAATGGCTTGACCGCTGGAAAAAACGGTACTGTGTACGACAACTGACTGTATGTGGTGAAAAACTTTCTGCTGATGTGTCATCAACTGAGAAGTTTAAGCAGAACTTTAAAAAGCAAATCGAAGATTGTGGATACACGTGTGATCAAATTTACAGCTGTGACGAAACTGGTCTGAATTATAAAATGCTTCCATCAAAAACAAAAATCTCGACAGGAAAAATCAGCTACTGAGAACAAACGAAGTAATGAAAGATTAACTATAATGGTATGTGCCAATGTATCTGGCAAGTACAAAATTCCACAAATGGTGGCAAGTTTGCACGTCCAAGAGCTTTAAAAGACATCTCACCCAAAGCCCTACCAGTCTATTACAAAAGTCAGAAGAGCGCATGGATGGATGCGACCTTATCTACTAACTGGTTTGAAGAAGAGTTCGTGCCATCTGTGACTAAATTTTTGAACAGAAACCGTCTTCCTATTAAAGCAATTTTGTTAATGGATAATGCCCCCTCTCACCCTGGAGAAAGACTTCATGTGGGCGAAATTATTGTAAAATTTTTTCCTCCAAATGTAACCAGCATAATGCAACCAATGGATCAAGGCTCCTCGAAAACATTAAAAAAAATTATAGGCGTTTATATCTTGAACATCTGTTAGAATACACAGAAAAGGAGATATTATCAATGGGATGAGAAAGGTTACACTGAAAAATGTTATTTACTGGATAAGTCAAGCTTGGGATTCTGTGCATACTACCACTATTCAAAAATCTTGGTCAAAAGTTATTGATTTTGAGGACTATAATGACAGTCAAGATGATACTCCATTAAATGAATTAGCTTTGAAATTGAGAAGCCATGGAGAAATGTCCTGTTCAAATTTTGACAGCGAGATAGAAGAAAAAGAAAAAAGTTTATTTGAATTAATGCAAAAATTAAAAGGTTGCGAAAGTGTGACAAGAGAAGATGTTGTTGAATGGATTACAGCAGATGATTTAGAAGAAGGAATGAGTATTAAAGAAATAACGAATGCCTTTCAGGAAACCGAAAAATCAGATGACGATGACGATGACGAAGCGGCGGTGGATGAACAGTCTCCCACTAAGATCTCTCATCAAGAAGGTTTTGCTTCTTTGGAAAAAGCTTTGAGGAAAATCGAACAACAACCAGAGGCAACCCCAGCGGATTTGCTTCTTCTTAATAGATGGAGAAACATTGCAGCAAGAAAAAGAAGATGCAATATGAAACAGAAGCGCATAGATAGCTATTCCACTGTTTTATAATGCATGTACCTATTTATATGTTAAAAACGTTAATACATCGGTTTAAAGTATTGATGTTTATTTTTTGAATGAATAAAAAACAAATTCGGATTATCCGAGTTTTCAGTTATCCGAGGAGGGTGTGTAATAAATTTTTTTTAGAAGAAAGAGTTATTTTTTTTGGAAGTCTTTCCCGTCCCGATAATAATTATCAATATATCGATGTTTATTGATATATCGAGTATTATCGACACATATTAATAGGTATCGATAGTTATGTTTACAACTATTGATGTAAACATAACATTTGTACAGCCATGATTTCGACCTGCGTTGAAAAACTTTTAATATTTGGTTGCAATTTTTTCAATTTACTTTTAAGAATGCTCTCAAACGGGCATGAATTTCCCATCATCCAAAGCTCCTCAACTTAATGTAAAATATTTTTTCTTTTTGGACATTGTCTTGTCGTCTTGTTACAAAAATATTGTCACGTGGCGATATAATGTAGGTGCACGGGTTTTTAGGCATGAATCAGCTTTTTCATTAGGTGCTCTGTAAGAATCCATACCTCCATCTCGTATAATAATACTTGTATATTGCATCCTGCCATTCTGCGTTTCAAAGGTAGGGAGATATCTTTGTTGGTAAAGAATTTTTTCATTTTAATAAATGTTACTACTCTGTATATATCACCACTACACCAAACACTTTATTTTTGCACTCAACGCGCGTTTCGCTAACCATGTCGAGTGCAAAAATAAAGTGTTTGATGTAGTGGTGATATATACTGATTAGTATCATTGTGCCAAAGATTCCACATTCCCAACTTAGTTAATAAATGTTGCCCTTGCTATTTCGATCGTGGTTTTTAGCTCTGGATATATATCCTATCGATTATAAACTATCGTTTCCAAATAGGTGTACTTCTCAACTTTTTTAATATCTCACTGATTTAATCTCAGATTTCCAGTAAGCGTTCTATTTTAACTGATTCGCTTCCATTTTATTTTTGAGACATGTAAGCTTAGCCCATACTCTTCGGATGTCGCTTATATCATTTGCAAGATATTTTGGAATTGTTCCAGGTTGTTTGCCAGAATGGAACTATTAGCTGCATATCCAATTTTGCATATGATTTTTTTACGAATCATAACAAATATTAAGCCCAATTTGCAGAAATATTGCCAGCGGTTGTATATGCCGTTTGAAAGACGTACCAATATTTCTGGAATTGTGAGTCAGCCTCATAGAGCATTACAAAGATTTCGAAGTGGATACCATGAAGCCACGGGCTTTGTTATTTCTCATAGACAAGACTGTCTTTCTTTTACTAATTGGCGGCAGCGCTGCGCGCCGCGCCGCCCCTGTTTGCGATGTGTGCGGCGCGGCGCACACAGGTGCCAAGGCATCAGGGGCGCCGCGAGACGTGAACCGTTTTTTTCTCTATTTACGAAAAAGGGGCGCTTATGATAGATTTCGCACACAGGCGCTGCCGAGGGTCGGCGTGGCTTTGATGGCTGTCCTGATAGTTTTTTATCAATCGCACATCGTTCCGAGCGTACGCCGCGCCGTGGAAAAGGGTTTCTAAATACGTTTTCCAAGCTTTGAGGTGTTCCGATGGTTCTGTTACTAACTGACTGGTATTTATTAGACATTCTGAAGCTTTACTTGTTCATGCCCCCGTGTTTTTATTTCTTTGTGCATGTGATAATCATATTTTCTTTCGCATCTTTCTATTAAATTACGTTTTTATTTGCAGTTCTGAAGTGTGCTTACTTTCCTAAAATTTTTAATTGACATGATTTTACCATAATGTACTAGTACCTATGCAATCTCTTAATTATTGTAATGTTTTTTTACGTAAAATTATTTTTTATATTTGACTTAAAATTTTGCATGTAATCAATACTTACTGTGGATTTCGGTCATTTGTAGTATTTCCTACGGAAGCACCAGGCCAATGAAGAAGATATAAATCAACATATCCGATATCTAGTTTCCTTACTGATTCTTGAAGGCCTTCGTAGGCTTTTTCTCCTAGGTCAAAAGGGACTAAAAAGAATCCTAAGCTTAAAACGGAAAATTTGGAATATGAAATTGAAATAAGAATACCAGAACAAATCTGAAATCAGATAACACAATTTTAAAAATGTTTATTTGTGGATTCGTCAGCAACACGTTTAGGGGGGCATTTGATGTGCTTAATAAAAGTAAAAATAAAAAGTTTAGGTATAAGGCGCGTGACTTGAATATTTGAAGAAATTCATTCAATTATGTGGTTAGAAGATTTATGTTAAGATTAACAAAAGTTCTTCTTTAGCTCCTCTGATATTTTTCTTCTTTGTGAATGATCTAAGCGATCACAAATCCCAAGGGAAAGTGTTTATGTGTAATGATGTCACATTAACTTTACGGCCGGTGTGGAAAAAAAGTGTTCAGTATTGTATTCACAATACTTCTAGAGATTTCCGTTTGGTGTAATACCAATAAACTTACGATTAACTGTTCAAAAATGATATGCTAATAACACGTAGGCTGAAAAGTTTTTGGTCTGACACATAGATGTCGCCCTTTTCAAAAAATCCATATGATTTTTAAGAGGTACCAACCTTCAAACGATACATGTCAAAATCTCATGATATTTCGACGATTAGTTTACAAGTTACAGTGGGTTTATGACGCTACTTTTGATATTTTCAAAACAATCGAAAAAAATCGAAATTCGTGGGTTCATTAAACACTGTTTCTTCATGGGAAAGCAAATATGGCTTGATAAGTGTTACGGGAACTCTGTCCCTGGAAAATCAGTTATCATTTATGGTATGCTGAATTTAAACGCGGTCGTACAGATACAAATAATGCTGAACGCTCTGGACGCCCAAATGAGGTGGTTACACCGAAATTTTTTGGATAACTGTAAAGTGAAATTACGTGAGATAGCTGATACTCTAAAGCAGGGGTGCTCAAACTTGAACTGCTGGCGATCTACCTCAATATTTTTAGACTACGATCGATCGACTCTGAGAGGCTGCAAGTAAGTGTGATGCAGGACTGTCGTCTAGGTAGGGTGTATCGTGGCATAGATATTAGTTTTCCGCACAATATGCATTTTTTTAGTCAAGGTAAGTGTAGGTCTGCTCTAAAATGTCAATGAAAAAACTCATAATTATACAAAATTGCGAGTTTATTGGTTCTTACAAAACAAACGAGTTCTAGTGTCTAAACTTAACTAAAGAGTGACTTTGGATGTTGAAGCGTGGCACTGCATGTCCTCAGCATACTTTTCATAAGATGGTACGTAATTACCGTGTGCTAATCGCAAGCATGATGACATATGTTCGTCAGTTAGTCGATTACGATATTTTGACTTAATTATCTTCATTTCAGAAAATGTAGACTCGCACAAGTAAGTTGACCCAAACATTGCCGCCAGTTGAAGGGCGATTTGCCTGAGATTCGGATATTTATCTTCAGATATAAAACACCAGAATTTTGTATCAGATGCTGTGGCTTTGAGATGTATATCTGATATAATCTGCACTAACTCATTTTCAACAGAACATGAGTCCATGTTAAACTGACTTGCTATTTCAGTAGCTAATTCCTCAATGTTTTTACACGAAAAAGGATAACTCATAAATGATGCGATATTTGCCAATTTACTGAAATCATAAAAACGTATTTCGAATTGGCCCAAAATATTTGATAATTCTGCCTCATAAATATCATAATTCAACTGAGGAATCCTTGCTGTCAAAAATGCCAAATCAGTCAGCCATTTTCCGTTTTTCAGCATCTGAGTGTCATCACCTCTTTCGCCCAGAAAAGCTGTTATTTCGGGCAATAATTCTTGAAACCTTTCTAGGAATTTTCCGCGACTCAACCACCTGACGCTCGTGTGAAGAACTAAATCAGTGTGTTCAGCTGACACACTATCTTCCAACTGCAATTTAAAGAGCCGTCGTTGCAAGCTACGTGCACGGATAGAATTCACAATTTTTATTGCAATGCCCATAATCTCCTCCATGTTTAGAACTTTTGAACACAAAACTTGTTGATGTATAATGCAATGGAAGGAGAAAAATGAAGGGAAATCATCATTAGCTCGACACAATGCCACAAAACCGTTTTCGTTTCCAGTCATTGCTGGTGCTCCATCGGTTGTAATGCACACTAGTTTATATATTGGTAGCTTGTAGTTTGTTACAAAATTGAAGAAAACGTTATATATATCTTCGCCACGGGTCTTTCCTTTCAGAGGAATCATTGTCAAAAACTCTTCCTTAGCCGACATGTCATTGAATACCATTCGAATAAAAATACACAGCTGGGCAGTGTCTGTCATATCGGTGGATTCGTCGAACTGTAAAGAAAAGTATGTACATTTCATGATATCATGTTTTAGTTTATCTGCCATGTCCTGACTCATGACTTCAACACGCCTTGTGACAGTCGGACGAGATAACTGAAGTTCTCTAATAGCAGACATAATCATCTGTTTTATTTTTAAAATCTCCAAATAAAGTCTCACCCGCTTCAATAAATGCTTCCTTCACAACAAATCCATCATCAAATGGTTTCTTGTGTTTCGCCAATATATGAGATATTTTAAATGACGCGATCGTTGCAGCTTTTGATTGTTTGGCTGGTCTTGTGAACATGGTTTGTTCTTTTTTCAAACAAGTTATCAAATCACGTACTTTTCGTTTTCTTAATTCACTCTGTGACGGAAAATCCTTTTCATAGTTTTTATGAACCGTTTTATGATGCCTCTCTAAGTTCCCACGCTTAGGTATTGCAACTGACGCACGGCAAATGAGACAAATGCACTTATCCTTTACCATACAAAAGAAAAATTCTTCCTCCCAATCGTTATTATTAAAATGCATAACTATTTTTAATAAACTTTGTATCGATGTATCGCCTTCCAGTTTACTCAACTCCTATTCCTGCAGGCGCAACATTTATATCGGCGCGAACGAAGTCTCGAATGTTCCCGTCAAACACGCCGCCCGAAGTTTCTAGAAAAATCGGCGGGAATCAAAAACGCGGCTTTTCTTTGACAAGTACCGCGCGTTCCTTTGATAAAGCCGCCTTTTGCCGCTAGCAGGGGGTTATTACGATAAAAGAAAGTGATGAGGGGGTTATTCTGGCCTAATTGTGGATCGAATAAATTTTAGTAGTTTATTCATTACGTTTTGTTTTAGTTACCTAAAACAAAATTGTGAATAGTTCTATATCGGAATTTTTTTCTCGAGATCGACTCAAAAAGCACTCGCGCGACTTGTCGATCGCGATCGATCGTTTGAGCACCCCTGCTCTAAAGATATCGGAAGAACGTGTTGGTCATGTTTTGCATGAACATTTGGGCATGAGGAAGCTCTATTCGAAATGGGTACCGCATTTTGCTCATAGTGGATCACAAGAACAACGTGTCGATGATTCTAAGCGCTATATGGACCTGTTTAAGCGCAATAAAAAGGATTTTTTCATGCTATATGTGACAAAGGAAGAAACATGTATCCACCACTACACACCGGAATTAAATCGGCCGTCAGCTGAGCGGACAGCAGCCGGTGAAAGCCGCCCGAAGCGACCAAAGATCCAACAGTCGGCTGGAAAAGTTTTGGCCTCTGTATTTTTGGATGCGCATGGAATAATTTCCATCGCCTATGCTAAGAAGGGAAAACCATCAACACCGAATAGTATGTAAAGTTATTGGTGCGTTTAAAGGTGGAAATTGCAAGGAACGACCCCAAATGAACAAGAAAAAAGTGCTCTTTCATTAAGACAATACACCGTGCTACAAGTCAATGGTTACGATGGCAAAATTGCATGAATCGAAGTTCGAATTGGTTCCTCATCCACTATATTCTCCAAATTTGGCCTCCAGCCACTATTATCTAATCGCAGACCTCAAAAAAATGTTCGCGGGAAAGAGGAGAGAAGGTCTATTTTGAAGGCAAAGGCACATCTTTTTACAAGAAAGATATAGAAATGTTAGAAAAACCGTTGGATTGATTGCATCGCTCTTGAAGGAGACTATATTGATGGGTAAAGTCGAATTTTGCAAAAAAAAATGTGTTTTAAAATAACTAGACCAAAAATTTTTCAGCCTACCTGTTATATTACAACAATAAGAGATGCTCCTCCCAATTTTGTTTTTCACTTTGAGATAAACTTGATTTACCCATCAAACGTCATAATTTTCCCGTGACTGGACGTCGATTGGTAATTTAATTGAAGTGAACATACTAATATGGTGTGCTTCAAACTGAACAAAAGTTTACATTATTCATTCCTTATAAAATTTTTTATAGGATAAAAGAAATTCAAATTAATTGTTTTGTTTACTATACGTTTGTCTCTTCAGCATTGTCATATAATACGAGGCTTGTTTGAAAAGTCCGTGCAAAAATAAAAACTACTTATGTGTTTGGGGTAAACCTTTTTTATTTTTCGACATAGTCTTCTTTTAGGCTTATACACTTCGTCCAACGATGTTCTAGTTTGTTGATCCCTTCCGAATAATAGGATTTGTCCAAGTCTGCAAAATATCCATTAGTGTCTGCAATCACCTCCTCGTTTGAATAAAATCTTTGTCCCGCCAGCCATTTCTTCAAATTGGGGACAAATAGTAGTCCGAGGGAGCCAACTCTGGAGAATAGGGGGGATGTGAAACGAGTTGGAATCCTATTTCCATTAATTTTGCTGCTGAGGTGTGTGCTGGTGCGTTGTCGTGATGGAAAAGGACTTTCTTGTGGGCCAATCGCGGGGGTGTTTTTCTTGCAGCTCGGTTTTCAAACGGTCCAATAACGATGAATAATATTCACCTGTAATAGTTTTACCCTTTTCCAGATAGTCGATGAGGATTATCCCTTGCGAATCCCAAAAGACAGTCGCCATAACCTTTCCGGCCGAAGGAACGGTCTTCGCCTTTTTTGGTGCAGATTCCCCCTTGGTAACCCATTGTTTAGATTGTTGTTTGGTCTCAGGAGTATAGTAATGTATCCATGTTTCATCCACAGTGACGAAACGACGCTTAAAGTCCTCCGGATTCTTCTGGAACAGCTGCAAACCATCCTTGCAACACTTCACACGATTCCGTTTTTGGTCAAGCGTGAGCAATCGCGGCACCCATCTTGCGGATAGCTTTCCAAATGTTTATGCAAAATATTATGTACCCGTTCAGTCGAGATGCCCACAGCACTAGCAATCTCACGCACCTTAACTCTTCTGTCATCCATCACCATATCATGGATTTGATCAATGATTTCTGGAGTCGTAACCTCCACAGGCCGTCCAGAACGTTCAGCGTCACTTGTGCCCATATGGCCAGTCCGAAAATTTTGAAACCACTTATAAACTGTTCTAATCGAAGGTGCAGAGTCACCATAATGTTTATCAAGCTTGTCTTTAGTCTCCTGAGGCGTTTTGCCTTTCATAAAGTAATGTTTAATCACCACACGAAATTCTTTTTCGTCCATTGAAAATCACTCGACTTCCTTGATTCACACGAATGCCAAACACAAAGAAATAGACCAATATGGCTGAAACTTGGTGTGCGTTCATTCAAGAGATGCTACTAACTAAACATGACCTCGATACGCGCCGATGGTGCCATCTCTCGGACTTTGCACGGACTTTTCAAACCAGCCTCGTATAATATTTCGAGGACAAGCAAAGGAAATTCATACGGTATTTGGGTACCAAAATTAATAATCCGTTTGATATTTAACCTACCTATCTCTCTATCTGCGTGTCCCGATAGTTTAAAAATATTAAATTACAATATTATTAGCGATCACCAATATGGCTTTCGTAAAAATAGATCAACAGGAGATCTTCTGACTTACGTAACACACGTTTGGAACAACGCAATTGAACACTTTGGAGAATCTCGAGCGGTTACTCTTGACATATCCAAGGCATTCGACTGTGTTTAGCACGATGGGCTCTTGGCTAAGCTACGCTCTTATGGTATGTCTGAAAAGTTCTGTTTGTGGCTCTCATGTTTCCTGAGAGAGCGTTCCTTGCGAGTGGCAGTCGATGGATTTCTTTCTAACACCTTCACTACCAACGCCGGTGTACCTCAAGGCTCCATACTGTCAACTACTCTCTTTCTCATTTACATTAACGATCTACTGGAAAAGACCGAGAATCCAATCTACAGCTTTGCAGATGACAGTACGCTTATCTCTTCATTTGCTTTGAACGCTCGGACATCGGTTACTCAGACGAATATCCGCAGACAGCAGGAAGTCACTCAACTTAAACAAAGATCTGGAAGGAATTCTATCTTGGGGTGACAGTAACCAAGTGGAATTTAACGCTACAAAAACCCAGGCCGCAGTTTTTTCTAAAAAAAGTTAACGTTGCTGAACCCGACATAGTTATGTCGGGGCACTCCATTCCTCTATCATCGTCACTCAATTTGTTGGGCGTTAATTTGGGAGCAAATATGTCCTGGCATGAACATGTTGCAGGCATAGCAAGGAGAGCTTCTCAAAAGTTGGGAATATTATTTCGAACCAGAAAGCTTTACACTCCACAACAACTGTTAATTCTTTACAAAGCTCAAATTCGACCAACTATGGAATACTTGCTCCCATGTTTGGGGCTCCGCTCCCAAACATACACTGCATTTGTTGGATTCTATTCAGAGAAGAGCTGTTCGTCTGAAGACGGTTGGCGACTTGAGCCTATTCTACAAGTATTTTGATGGAAAGTGTTCGAAGGATGTGGCCCGCTTAATTCCTTCCAGAGTGGTGTGTTAGAAGTACACGTCGCGCTAATATTTCACATCCGTATGAGGTTCAGTACTCCTCGTACAACGCTTTTCAAGCAGTCTTTTATATGGAGAACATCATCCCTTTGGAATAATTTACCCAGGACTGTGTTTTCCCACCGATTTACAGCGATTCAAGAACAACGTCCTGGTAATTTTTAGTATGCAATGGGGTAGGCTAGATGTGAAAAAGGCGATAATGAAGTTAGCATTTTTTTTTTTGATAAAAAGTTTGTCAAAAAGACTTTAAAAAAGAGGGTTAGTGTTTTTTTTTTTTTAAAAAAAGAGTTGTTAAAAAGGCATTAGAGGAGGGCTGATTGTGCTTGTGTCGATGTAAAAAAGACGTTAAGGGGGAGGCCTGTGTAAACGACGGATTTTTTTGTGAATCATTTATTGAGAAACTATAATATTTATACAAAAAAGAAAAAGTACATAAAAAACAACTTTTTGGCTTTAGAAATAGAACCTCAACTTTTTTAAACAAATTCAAAATGGCGGAGCAGCAGCTGCTCAAAGTTGACTCCTTGACGTCCAGGGCGCTATAGTGCAATAAAAAAAATCATTAGAGCATGATTATACGGTTTGCTTGAATTTAAATTGACCAAAAAAAAATTAAAAATTAAGAACTTAGACCTATTATAAGGTGTTTTTTTTTTATTAAAAGATTGCCAAAAAGGCATAATATGGATTATTTTTCGTTTAAAAATAGTTCAGAAAGGCCTTATATGAGGGGAGAAGAGGGTAATGGGGTCTGACCAAAAAGCCCTTATGTGTTTTGTTGTTGAAAAAAGAATTATATGGGGTTAGAAGAGAGCTGGCTTAGGGTAGAAAAGGGTAAGCCAAGAAGTCCTTATTATTGTGGAGAAGATGATGTTGATGATTACTAGAGGTAGGCTAGACTAGACAAAAAGTCCAAACATAATCTATTAGGGCACCCGGGGAGAAACCCTTAATGTGACGTATATAAAAAAATATTTTAAACTATCTTTAAAAATATTTTTGACATACTTTTTTTATCTACACTAAATTATAACGAAGAGTTAAACAGTAACAGTAACTCCCGTGCGAAGCCGGGGCGGGTCGCTAGTGTCTTATCATTTGCACCAGATTTAATCGTTTGAAAAATGATGTTATGTCAACTTTGTAAACTGTATAACGTAGAATTAGGATTAAGGTATACCAGATTTTGATGAAACGTCTGTGACTTATCAGTCATAGCAACATTGACCAACGGATGTATACCCAGACACACCATAAGACACATTTCTACGTCTGTGAATCTCTACTTACTAATATATATATATAATATATATATATATATATATATATATATATATATGTATATATATATATATATATATATATATATATATATATATATATATATATATATATATATATATATATATATATATATATATATATATATATGTATATATATATATATATATATAATATATATATATATATATATATATATATATATATGTATATATATATATATATATATGTATATATATATATATATATATATATATATATATATATATATATATATATATATTTATTATTATTTTACGTGTTCTTGGAATTAGATCATTAAAACTATTTTTGGATTTGTTGTATATTTATTGACGTTTCGACCTTCATAAAAGGTCATCTTCAAAATTTGCCCTAAAAGATGACATTAGGAGAATTAAATTTAAATAAGTAATTAATCTATTTGTCGTGCATTTCGGGGTAAAACATCTGTAGCTTTTCGCAGTTTTTAATTTAAAACACTTAACTACATAAAATAATGAAGGCCTTACCTTAGAAAATAATTTGGGATTGGGATATTAATTTTAAAATACTGTCAAAAACACATTTTTACATTCATATTTACCTAAATTTAATTTTCCTGATTTCATCTTTTAGAGCAAATTTTTAAGAAGACCTCTTCTGAAGGTCGAAACGTCAATAAATATATAACAAATCAAAAATAGTTTTAATGATCTAATTCCAAGAACACGTAAAATAATGTATATATATATATATATATATATATATATATATATATATATATATATATATATATATATATATATATATATATATATATATATATATATATATATATTATATATATATATATATATATATATATATATATATATATATATATATATATATATATATATATATATATTATATATATATATATATATATATATATATATATATATATATATATATATATATATATATATATGTTTCGACGAATGTTCTCACGGGTGTGAAATGTAGTAGTGGTTTTTCGGGTATCCCGTGTTAGCTTGAAGTTCCTTAATGGACGGTTTCGCTGACGTTTCGATGGAATCTCATCCATCTTTTTCAAAGCGTTGATCACTGGTCGGTGTCTTGGCGTTGAATGAATATATATATATATATATATATATATATATATATATATATATATATATATATATATATATATATATATATATATACAGTCCCTGGCCCTGGACGCACTGCAAGATTTCATGTAAAATATTAATTACCGAGTGATATTGTACCGTTTTATTATTTTAAATTGATTTGTTTTTTATTTTTATATTATCCAATCAATTACCTATTTATTTGACATAAATAAAACAGCATTAATTTAGAAAAGCATAAGTTTATTAAGTTTTAAAGAAAAGTGAAATTAATGTTAGTAAAAGTCAATA